>JAOUQZ010000004.1:24959621-24982365 GCA_028564935.1 Neosilurus hyrtlii
CTTTCGAAGCACTTCATCACTACCGAGGTGAGGGCCACTGGGCGGTAGTCGTTCAGGCAGGCGGGCTGAGGTTTCTTAGGGACCGGAACAATGATGGACTGTTTGAAGCACATCGGGATGATAGACTGATCCAGGGAGAGGTTGAAGATCTCAGTGAACACTGGAGCAAGCTGGTCGGCGCAGGTCTTCAGGAATCGACCCGTGATGCCATCTGGTCCTGCTGCTTTCCTTGTGTTCTCTCTCCTGAATGCCTTTCTCATGTCGTGCTCTGAGATGATGAATGAGTTATCCTCTCTTGTTTGCTCCAGAAGTGTGCTGCCCATAGCGATGTTAGCGCTGCGAGCTGCAGCCTTGAAGCGAGCATTAAAGGTGTTCAGCTCTTCTGCCAGAGAAGCGTCTGCATTCACCGATCTGGAAGTTGGTGCTTTGTAGTCCATCACAGTTCTTCTTCCTCATCGAGCACTTGCAATGGCATCTGTAATCTGGTTTGCTTTTTCTCCTAATCTGTCTGCCTACAGGAACAAACAGACTGCTCTCCAGACAGTCACAGTCAGAAGTGGAGATGCCTCCTGTCCAAGTAGAGAACTCATCTTGGGAGCAGCTCTGCAGGCAGGTGGAAGAGTTGACTGCACAGAATGCTGAACTGGTTCTCAAAGTACAGGTGTAGTTTCAAATGTTTCCCTCCTAGATCTGTTACCCCTGTGACCCAGCGTTGGATAAGTGGAAGAAAATGGAATGGAGTAGAATGTTTTCTTTTTCATTTCACTTCACCAATTTGGACTATTCTGTGTAGGTCCCTTTAGATAAAATCCAGGAAAATTCAATTTACAGTGCATCGTGAAAGTATTCACAGCGCTTCACTTTTTCCACATTTTATTATGTAAATGGAATAAGTTAAGTTATAAGTTTAAGTCCTCAAAATTCTACACACCACCCAATGATGTCAACATGAAAAAAAATTTTTTTTGAAGTGTTTGCAAATTTAAACAAACAAACAACCAAACAAACAAACAAACAAATAACCAAACTGAGAAATCCCATGTACATAAGTAGTGAATACTGAGTAGTCAATCTGATTCAAGTCTGGGCTCTGGCTGGGCCACTCAAGGACATTCACAGAGTTGTCCTGAAGCCACTCCTTTGATATTTTGGCTGTGTGCTTAGGGTCGTTGTCCCGCTGAAAAATTAACCGTCACCCCAGTCTGAGGTCAAGAGTGCTCTGGAACAGGTTTTCATCCAGGGTGTCTCTGTGCATTGCTGCCTTCATCTTTTCTTCTATCCGGACTAGTCTCCCGGCTGAAAAACATCCCCACAGCCTGATGCTGCCAGGAACATGCTTCACTCTATGGATGGTATTGGCCTAGTGATGAGTGGCGCCTGGTTTCCTCTAAACACAACGCCTGGTATTCACGCCAAAGAGTTCAATCTGTCTTATCAGACCAGAGAGTTTTGTTTCTCATAGTCTGATAGTCCTTCAGGCATCTTTTGGCAAACTCCAGAAAGGCTGCTATGTGCCTTTTATAAAGAAGTGCCTACCATCTGGCCACTCTACCATACAGGCCTGATTGGTGGATTGCTGCAGAGATGGTTGTCCTTCTGGAGGGTTCTCCTCTCTGCACAGAAGAACACTGGAGATCTGACTGAGTGACCATTTTATTCTTGTTCACCTCCATAACTAAGGCCCTTCCATAACAATCCTGTCTCTTAGGGCTACAGACAATTACTTTGACTTCATGCTTGGTTTGTTCTCTGACATGCACTGTCAACTGGGGGACCTTATATAGACAGGTGTGTGCCTTTTCAAATCGTGTCCAATCAATTGAATTTACCACATGTGGACTCCAATTAAGCTGTAGAAATGTCTCAAGGATGATTAGTGAAAACAGGATGCACCTGAGCTCAATTTTGAGCTCTATGGCTAAGGCTGTGAATACTTACAGACATGTCATGCGTTAGTTTTTTTTTTTACATTGTCATTATGGGGTATACTGTGTAGAATTCTAAGAAATTAGAAAAATTAATTGAAACCATTTTGGAATTAGGCTGTAACATAACAAAATGTGGAAAAAGAGAAGTGCTGTGAATACTTTCCGGATGCACTGTAGATACTAAAGGGGTGAACACTTTTGTTAGCCAATAATATAAGGATCTCTACATTAAGGATATTTTTTAGAATTTGGAGTCAGAGTCAGTTTCATATTCACACTAAAGGCCAACTGACAACACGTTTATGAACAGGTTTCTGTCTTGTATCATAACCAGCAGTGAAGCGTGCCGCACGGTGAGATGAGAGAATGTGTACTACTATGTGTAATACTTCGTGTAGTACAGATGCACTACGTTTGGGGTGTAAAAATGTTGTGTAAAAGTTATTTATTCCTTTCCTCCTTCCTTCCTCTTATGCAAGAGGCTGGTTAGATATTGTCTGTATGTGAATGTTTGCAGATCAGATGAAATGAAGGTGCAAATCTTGGCTTTGATTTGGTCGATTGCTCCAAACCTTCTAATCTATAAATTCATTCTAATATGAAGTCAGTGGGGCCTGAACCCGAACGTCCTTCTATCTAACGCTACATCTGTCTGTCCTTTCTGTCAATCTTTTCTCCCTTTCCTTTCTTGCATCCCTTCCTCCTTTCCTTCTGTCCTTCCTTCCTTTCATCTCACCATCCTTTCTTTCTTCCTTTCCACCCCTCCCTATTTTCTTCTTTTCTTCCATCTCGCCCTCTTTTCTTTCTTTCCTTCCTTTCTTTCTTATATCCACACACACACACACAGATATATATATATATATATAGAAAGAGAGAGAGAGAGAGAGAGAGAGAGAGAGACTACTAGTGTAGTCCAGGTGATGAAGGAATGCTTTAATCGCACTGTAAAAATCACTATTACATTGTTCATGTATTTGTGTGTGCCACAAGCTCCATATCCCTAGCATCCACATGAAATTAAAAATCCCTTGTAGTACAGCTTTCTGCTGTGTCCCACGTGACCATAGGCCTGGGTCACACTTCTTGTCTGGAGCAAATGCCCTGTCCAGTAAGCTTTGTTTTAAATGTTGCTAGTGTCTGTATATTTGCATCGCCTGTGAAGCAGAGGTGATGCTATGTTTTTAGGGGCTGTCCACAACCACCACATGCCCTTTGTGCCTATTGAAACTGGGTCAACTTGCTCTATTTTTCAAGGTCACAGAGGTCAATTAATTAAAAATTGCCCATTAACACTCGGATACACCTAGTGTTCTGTGACAAGAACACATTTTAAGTTTTCCTTGTGCTCAACAGATGCTGGAGATGTTTGAAAAGGATGACACAGACTTTCATAGCTCTGCTGTTGACTCTGTTCCTATGAATGTCTATGATGCATTAAAGAAAGAGTATGAAAAACTGCAGCAGGAATACACCAGGAGTACTAAAAGCTTCAAAACTGCAGAGAACCCTGGGTAATAATGACATTCATCACACAGTTGAATCAAATTTATGTAATAATTCCAGGTTAAAATTATAAATTTACTTCTGTCTAAAGGATTTTAATAAAACAGTTTTGATTGTAATTCTCAGGTCTGAGAACAATCCTGAAGGTGTAGGTGAGGTGGAGTTCAAGGAGGAGGAGGGTTTATCTGGAGAAATAGTGAATAAGGAGGAAAAACAGAAAAGACTCGAGCAACAGCTAGCCTGTGCCCATGCTGAGTTGGAGGTGCTGAGAAAAGAGATGAAACTGGGTATCGATTATGTGACAGCAGGTTTAGCAGTTAAACATTTTAAAGCTGAAGAGAAAGCAGTCAACATGGATGTACAGAAGTTGATGCTTCAGGTGCAGGAATTGGAGGCAGAGCTGGCAAACAAAGAGGTGGCATGGAAGGAAGGGATGAATGAGAGTGACAAAATCAAGCAGTTGAAGCAGAGAGTGGAAGAGTTAGAGGAATCTTTGCAGGTAAAGGAGAAAGAGACACAGGAAATGAGTCAATCAGTGGAGAGATTAAACAAACGTATAAAGGAGTTAGAAGGGGCCCTGGAGCAGGGTACTGAGGCAAGGCGTTTGGCAGAGGGTGAAGACGATGCCCTGAACAAATTAAAGCTGCGTGTGGCAGAGCTGGAAGGTAAACTAAGTGTGAGTATTCCTCGTGAACAGCTGGATGAGGTACAGGTTGCTCTGGGCCTCCAGCTGGAGCGGTTAACTCAAGAGCGTTGTGACATGGCCCTACGACTCAATCAAGCTCTGCTGGATCTGGAGAGATTCTGCCCTCCACCTCACACTGGGAAAGATGACAGCGATGATGATGATGATGATGATGATGATGAAGAGGAGGAAGATGATAACAATGAGAAGCAGTCTAAGAGGTTTCAGCCATCCAGTGTTCTGGGTAAGGAGTGTATTCCATGTTCTACTGTATGATTGAATCAAAAAGCCCCTAGTAAAGCAAGCTTTTTAATAAAATTGCCTTTTTGTTCACTCATCAGAGCTGCCTGGTGGAAGAACATTGAGGGCAATTGAAGAAGAGCTGGAGGAGTCCAGCCAGACAGACAGAGAAGCACTGGACAGCTTGTTTGCTGGGAAAGAAAGTGTTGAGGATGACCTGGAGATGAAGAATGCAGTATCACTATCCGATCACCAGGAGGCACTGTCTGAATTAACACAAAAACTAGCAGAGGCAGAAAATAAATTGCAGGCTGAGAGGGCACTTTGTGAGCATGCCCATGCTGAACTGGCTAGGCTGAAAACTGACCTGCAGGATGCACAGCGTGGCACGATCAGCAAGGAGGAACATGAAAAGATCAGGGTGAGAGTGGTAGATTGCCCTGTTGAAAAACCCCCTAAAATAAATAAAAATGCACTGTTAATGTCCACCTAACCTTTTAACACTTTCAGTGTGTAGAGCTCCCGGGTAGTGCAATATAATCATGGCACACGGCTTGGATGTTTGTCCCATGTCCTGTCCGGTGTCAATGCGTGCCCACTAAAGGAAATCCAATAAGTTTGCCAGGTTGCTGAGTTGATGCTGATTGACTGTTAGGTATTGCTGACTTGCATGATGATGGGAAGCAAGAGAAAAACTGATTTATTATTAATAATGAAACTGAAACCCAAAATAAAGGCCCATGCACCACCGCTCAGACTTGTAAAGAATGAAAACACACAGTCTAGCTCAGGGAGATCGACAAACTTGCAGGTAAGTAAATGTTCATGAAGCAAGTGCTGAAATCAGAAGTGACAGAGCATGAGCTCGTTAAACAGATAATTACTCTATCAAGACAGGTGATACAAATATTAAGAAAACCTTGGCTGGGACACATATCAAGAACCATCAATTGGGAGCTCACTTTTAGGCAGTGCTTAAATCTTAATATATGTAAAATTTTAGGCCAAAAAAACATTTGTACAAACTTGTGAGTGTATATACATTTCTGCATAAGAAAACGGACTAAAATTTTCAAAGGATATTTTCAAAGGCTCAAAAGTAACTGAACACTTGACTGAAAAGCAGTTTCATGACAGTTAAGGCCTGTCTCTTCATTATTTCCTGATAAATAAGGAGATAAAATGTCTGGAATTGCTTCTAAATGTTAAATTTATGTTTGATAGCTGTATATGGGTACTCTGAATATATGTTGTCAATGCAAGCAAAGTAGGCCATCATTTAGATGTAACTAAAGAAACTATAGGAGTGACCAAATCACAATTCAATACATTTAAAAAAATGCCCACAATGTCTACTTCTTAAAGAGACAGGCTTATGATTGTCAAAGTCTACAGACACCTTCATGAATGTAAATACAGAGGATTTACCTCATGATGCAAACCACTGGTAACACTGAAGAACAGAAAGGTCAGAGTCACTTAAAATCCTATCCAAATCTGGAACAAGGTTTCTTCAAATAGATGAAACCATTATGGCCAGAATGCTGAATGGAGAAGGAAAGAAAGGGGTTTATGATCCAAAGCACACCACATCTGTCATACCTGCTAGACATGGGCAAGTATGTCTTCCAGTAACTGGGTCACTGGTGTTTAGTGCTGTAAAACTGATCGAAATGCATAAATGGATAATGACCTAAAACATACAAGTACAGTTCAAGACCTTTTTAAGGCAATGTAATGAAATTGTCCTAAATGGCTGAGTCGGTCTCCTTAACTGAGCGGCTTTTCAAGACAAAACTGAAGGCAGAAAGCCCCACAAACAAGCAGCAACTGAAGGCAGCTATAGTAAGGCTATAGTAAAGGCCTGGCATTTGCATCCAAATATAAAAGATTATGTTCTTATGTATGATTATTAGTTTGACTAGTTGCTATTGAGCCTCTGATATTGGGGGACTCATAAAGCTGGCTGTAATTCCTAAAAATGTTATGCAGTATTTTTGTTACATTCCTTAAATTACAGCTGAAAGTCTGTACTTCAATCATATATTGACTACTTCATTTCAATTCCACTGTGGTGGTGTACGGGGACAAAATTTAAATTGTGATTCTCTACAAATACTTACAGACCTAACTGTAAATATATGGGTGATTGGCATTCAGCAAAGAAAATCATCATTTCCAAAAATGTACGTTTGTTTGAAATGTATAGTTTGGTTTCTCTGCCATATTTACAAACACTTTTATGAATAGATTGATAAATGTACTCAATGTTCAGAATGAATCTGATGTGTTGAAGCACCATATCCAGCATGGATATCTCTTACAGGCTGAGCTGCAGCGTACCTTAGAGGAGAGCCAGAGTACTGTAGCAGCAGCCCATGAGGCTCTGAGTGTTAAAGAGCAGGAGCTGAAGAAGCTGCAGTCTCAGAAAGCTGTAGAAATGGACATGATATCAAAAGAGGACCATGAACCCCAGCGGCTCTCACTTCAAGCTGAGATCAACACACTGACCGCCTACCTGGCTGACCTTACACGCAAGCATGAGAAAACGTGTACTGAGGTCAGCTGTTATATGTGTGTTGGTGTTTGTGTTTTGTCAGTGTGTACTGTGTCTGAGTATGACCAAAATGCCATGATGGTGTAGTCTACCATGTGAAATAGTACTGGGATTACTGATCCCAAGCTCAGGGATTCAGGCCCCATTATCACCGGGTTGTCACTGCTATTCCCCCAGTGCAGCTAAGTGGGTTATCGAAGGCCAGCCATGTCTTTCACTGTCTGTGGTGAGAGGCATGTAAAAGAACCATTGCTGACTTTTGACAAGAGTAGGCTGCTTTGCTGCCAGCGTCTTTCTCCCCTGCGACGGCCTGGCGAGCTGTCCAGGGAGTACTCTGCCCTCGCCCAGAGTCAACTGAGAAGGCCAGTCTTCCTGCGACCCTAAATTGGATTAAGCGCTTCAGAAAATGAATGAATAAATGAATAGATGAATAGCCTTGCACCATATGCCAAAGTACTTTGCTGATTTCCAGAAGTTATATGTATGTGCTTGTGACATTCACTTAAATGGGCAGCATCCTGGTCGTTTTGAAGAAAATAGTCAAAATATAATTACTGGTGTTAACAACCAAGACACAATTAAAACGAGATATGAATTATGTGAATTTCATACATTAGGTTTGTTAGGGGTCTTCAACATAATCTCAATCGTTGAAAACTGTTCAGCTCAGCAAATTTTCAAAAAGTCCATATTGTAATCCATTTCTGTTCTCTCCATATCAGGCTCAAAAACACTCAGCTACCTTTGATTTACAAGCTAAAGGGCTATTTAACAAACATAGACAAGTATTTTAGACATTTATGACATATTTAGACTAATGTTTTTACGGTTACAGTTGGTAAAAAAGTCACTGAACAACTTTAACTTGATAAAGATATAGTAAGTAATATCGCCAAATAGTTCAAACCAACACTTTAAGTGAGGCTTTATTTCTATCTTTACAATCTTCCTCACTATTTTAGTTTATCAATTCACTTAATTGTTTTATGTGTATACTGCTTTGTGCAATAGTCATTGCCACAAATAAGCTTTGCAGAGTAAATAAATTTGGTCATGAATATAAACATACACATTTGTACAATGTATTTAGTATATACTACATAGGAACAGCATGATCTGATTACAACCCAAATTCTGGAAAAGTTGGGACGTTCTTTAAATTTGAATAAAATGAAAACTAAAAAGACTTTCGAATCACAGCAGCCAATATTTTATGATTTCCTTTATAATTCTATGCACAAAAAGAGGTCATTTAAATGTTTACTGCTTGCTACATGTCTCAAAAAATGTGGGACAGGGGCACGTTTACCATGGTGTAGCATCTCCTCTTCTTTTCAAAGCAGTCTGTAGGTGTCTGGGCATCGAGGTTATATGTTTGTGGAGTTTTGGTGTTGGAATTTAGTCCCATTCTTGCCTGATATAGGTTTCCAGCTGCTGAAGTGTTCGTGGTCATCTCGGATGTATTTTTTGTTTAATGATGCACCAAATGTTCTCTGTAGGTGAAATATCTGGACTGCAGACAGGCCAATTCAGCATCACTCTTTTCTGATGAAGCCATGATTTTGTAATAGCTGCAGTATGTGGCTCTGCATTGTCCTGCTGAAATACACGAGGCATTCTCTGAAATAGACAGCATCTAAACATATGTTGCTCTAAAACCTTTATATACCTTTCAGCATTCATAGTTCCTTCCATGCAAGCTACCCATACCATATGCACTTAAGAACCCCATAGCATCAGAGATGCTGGCTTTTGAACTGAACGCTGATAACATGCTGGAAGGTCTCCCTTCTCTTTAGCCCAGAGGACACGGCATCCGTGATTACCAACAAGAAGGTCAAATTTGGACTTGCCTGACAATAGAACACTAGACAATAGAAAAGGTCCATTTCAAATGATTCTTGGCCCAAAGGACACGACGGCGCTTCTGGACTGTGTTCAAATCTGGCTTCCTTTTTGCATGATAGAGCTTTAGTTAGCATCTGCTGATGGCACAGCGGTTTATTTTTACCGACGGTGGTTTCTGGAAGTATTCCGGAGTCCATTTAGTAATGACATTGACACAATCATGTAGTTGACTGTCTCGGGATAATGGACATTATCTGGTAAAAATTTACCTTATATTGTTAATGTTTATAAACTTTAAAAGTAAACCTACCTACTAGTAAACTCACTTGAATTTGTTTTTCTAAAACAATTGCTCACCAATATAGCATATAGTACGTACTGTGCAGAATAAAATAATTGGGCATCATGATAATTTGCTCTACCATTTTAAAAGAAGATCACAGCAACAAGGTTTGTTTTCCTACAGAGATATAGACATTTGAGTGTTGTCCAGACTGAAATTCTTAGAGTAGCATTACATAGTTTTATTCTAATAAATAAACTGTAAAAAAAATGTAGTTTGGGCACCCTTGTAAGTTTGTAAGATGTAAGTTTGGGCACCCGTTTAATCGCATTCATTTGAGCTGTAGGGATTTATAGCTGACAGGTTGCAACACAAAATTGCTTTGATTAGCTCAGTAGATCAATTAAAGACAGGTGGAACCAATCACAAAAAAAGACTATTTAACATTTTTACTGGCTAATAATGCTGGTAATTGCTGGCTGATAATGCTGGTAATTGCTGGCTGTGCTTGTCCAAGGTTCTTTCTTAAAGTGTGGAAACATGGGGGCCTCTAAACGACGCTCCACTCACTCAAAAACTAAGATAATCTTTTATTATGAATTAGGAGAAGGGTACAAGAAATTATCTGTAAGGTTTGGACTGTCTACCTCCACTGTCAGAAATATAGTGCAGAAATGGAGGGCCACAGGAACAGTCAGCGTGAAGGAAAGACGTGGAAGGCCAAAAAAAAAATACAGGAAAGGCACAGGTGAAGGATGGTTAGAATGGTCACAGACAAGCTACAGACCACCACCAGAAAACCTGGCATCTGGCTGCTGATGGTGTAGTTGTTCATTGTTCTACAATCCAGCGTACTTGTACCAGGAAAAGCTCATTGGAAGGGTGATGCGCAAAAAGCCTTTCCTGATGGTTCGTCACAAGAAGAGTAGCATAAGATATGCAAAAGCACATCTGGACAAGCCAGAAGCATTTATACTGCGAAGCAAAAATACTGTGGCCAGCTGAGGCTAAGATAAGATTTATTTGGTCACAAACAGAGGGATGTATGCATGGTGAAAAAAACACACCGAATTCCACAAGAAGAACTTATTGCCGTGAAATTTGGTGGAAGGTCCATCATGTTATGGGGCTTCATGGCTAGCACAGGTATTGGAAACCTTGTTAAAGTTAAGGGCCACATGAATTCCTCTCAGTATCAGCAGATTTTTGACAAGAATGTTCAAAAATCTGTTTCAAAAATTTTCAGCAGGACAGCAATCCTAAGCTCTGTTCAATATCCACCAAGGAGTTCATGTAGAAGCAGAAGAACAATGTTCTGGAATGGCCATCTCAGACCCCAGACCTGAACAGCATTGAAAATGTATGGATTGATTTGAAGCAGGCTGTTTATGCACAGAAACCAAGACACCTGACTGAACTGGAGGTGATTTAATGGAGGAATTGGCCAAAATACCACCTGCCAGTCTTCACGGACTTGTCCGTGGTTACAGGTATCTACAGACTGTTATTGCAGCAAAAGTAGACTCTACTAAATATTAATGGAGTTATCTTTTTGGGGTGCCTAAATTTATGCACATGGCTATTTTTGTTTAAATGCACATAAATGTTTCTGTTGGACCAATAAAAATGATTTCACTACTGAACTGTTTCTGTTTCCATAAGGTACAACATATGTTAAAATGAAGGTGCTGCTTCAAAAGCTCAGCAACGAACAAACTGATGCAGTGACTTTCCTAAGGGGTGCCCAAACTTTTGCATACCACTGTATATACTAAGACAACACCAAAAGACTTGAAAGCCCACAGTAGGCATCTAAACTGGATTATTGCAGAATTCTTTCAATGGACAAGAAAGTATTTGTATCAAATAAAATTTAAAAAGTGTAACAGTAAACATATAAGCATATTTTGTCAGGTGCATCACTGAAAATGAACAACTTAAAAAAGTAAAATACATTTAAAATACCATTACCATTAAATTTCTTTATTTCATTTAATTATCAATAAAGATTATTGAAATTTATTATTGTAATTATTTGCATAAATTTGTCACCTAAATAAATCATGTGTAGTACAAGTCTTAGGCTTAGGTCCCACACAGCTGAAATGACTTCACAGTGGACATTTTTTTTATTCTCTCATGTTGCCTCCTTCGTGCATCATAATTTAAATAAATAAATCAGAATTTCTTATCCCATGAATTAAAGGTAACATGTATTATCATCATAATGCACGTGCAAATGAAAGTAAAAACCTTTTACGCTTATATGAGAGCATTAATCCTACTACTAGGGTCGCAGGGTGGCTGGAGCCTATCTCAGCCAACACTGGGCAAAGGCAAGGTACACCCTGAAGAGAATACTAGACCATTGCAGGGCTTCCCGAATACAAATAATAAAAAATAATTGTATGAAATAAACTTCTGAAAAGAAAAACTATTATTATTATTTGGTTGACACTGCTGAATAGTCTCTGGGACTATTCAGCAATATTCCGCAATTAATTGTTTTATATACAACAAAGATTACATCCCTAAAGTGTGTGGAACGAAAAAGCTTCCTCAGACGAAATGAGGAAAAAACCTTTAGCGGAATGAGACTGAAAAGGGTTGCTTTAGTATATCTCTATTTTCTATTGTTTGTCACCCCGCTGCAGGTGTTCCAAGTGCAGAGGGAGGCACTTTTCAATAAAAGTGAACGTCAGGTAGCTGAGGCACAGCTGCTCGCGGTCCAACAGCAGTTAGCAGACCTGCAAGCTCAGTCCAGTCACATTCAGCAACTGCACCAAGAAATCCAGGACTCAAAGGGACTTATCAAAGAGAAAGACCGCAAAGTGAGTGTGTGTCACTTCCAGCTGCTCTTGTGAATCACAAATGGACAGTATTTGCAAGGTGTTACTGTAATGACGTGAGAAAATCAGCACTGTGACAACAAAAATTAAATATGCAACACAGTACTATGAAATGGTGTGTATGATCAGCCAAAATAATATAAAGATTTAGGAAGTGCCTAAAAGAGGACCTCCTGATAGATATCTAGGGCTGGGGTTATAAGAGTAACATGGCTCCTTTAAGGGATATCAGCTTGTCATTGTGCAAATGCATGGTAAATGTGTGGTGAAGTGAGAGAGAGAGGGAGAGAGAGAGAGAGAGAGAGAGAGAGAGAGAAATGAAGTTTTGGCCAAAGTAAATGTAGAGTGATGAATTCTGAAATGTAGAGTGAATGCCGACATATTTCCCCCCCACCATTTTCTTCATTTATTAGGCTGCATGTGTGGGCACGAGAGGACGGACATGACAACAAAATCAAGGTCAGGGCTTAATGACATTTGTACTAGTATAGAGCTCAGCGAAGCTCCACTATTAACATCACCTGACCAGTCTGTGTCCAAAAGTTGTGCTGCACTATTTCTTATGTAGAATTACAACAAATGTACTGGCCTTCACTCCCCACAAGCTTCACTGAACATTGGGCACTCCTGACACTATTACCAGTTCACTGGTTGTCCTTTCATTTAAACCTTTATTGGGTATTTACCACTGCTCACCGCGCTGCGATGGCCTGGCGAGCTCTCCAGGGTGTACTCTGCCCTCACCCAGAGTCGGCTGAGGTGGGTGTCAGCCTCCCCACGACCCTAATTAGGATTAAGTGGTTAAGAAAATAAGTGAATGAACCAAGATAAGATGAATAGACCCAATCATTTAAGCCTCACAGTGTGGCCATTATCAAAGTTATTCCTATCCTTTCACTTGCTCATTTTTCCTGCTTCCAACACACCAACTTCAAGAACTGACTGTATACTTTCTGCCTAATACCCACTGCTTGGTAATAATCCCACTGTTTGGTAGTTGCCATTGTAACAAAATAATTAATATTTTTATATCCACACACTGGATATGAGCCATGCATTCTGATTACCTGTGCTACTAGGATATCAGCTCATGTACCATAAGAAAAACCAAAATCTTAGAGCAAGTTTCTGATTTATTCTGATTGAAAACAAAATTAAAAAAAATACCAAAACAAAACAAAAATTTGGAATGAAAGTATTTGACGTTAGAACATTTTTATGAACTTAGTGATAGTCATTTTTTTAATTTTAAGGCATGTTTCCTTTGGCCACATACCTACTATATGTGACCTACCCTTCATTGGCTGTAAAGACGATACAGCTCGTCCTGTCTTCATGATGCGAATCAATTGAATGTTTTATGCAGTTAATACACGTTAATAATTATGATAAAAAACACTTTGCATTGTAATGTCCCTTCTCTGATAATGACTCCACCATTGTTGAAGTTCAGTGTGCAGCCAGCATGCGGAGCAGTAAAGAATCCCTCTGTGCTTCACCTGGGGTCGTTTTGTTTGATGTTTGGGCCAAGGGATATTTGAGGTGCCAGTTTGAATTTAACTTCTTCACATACATCTATTATACATCTCTGACTTATCTTTCGGGCAGCGCAGGGCAGCAGTGGCTGAGTGGTTAAGGCTTTAGGTTACTGATCTAAAGGTTAGAGGTTCAGGCCCCCCAGTACCTCAAAGCTTCTATTGTTGGGCCATAGAATAAGGCCTTTAACCCTCCCTTCATGCCCTTTTTAAGAAAAATACACAAGTTTAACATAGTTAATCTTCAGCAGGGCATTCTGAATAATAATATAATGTAAATTAAGGATTAATCATTAAAGATATACATGACACATTTTTGTTAATAACGTTACAAAGATTATTTAATCAATATTATAACTTTAAGATAAAACTTTGCTTCGAATTACATGGATGAGGTCATTTGCATAACAAAGATATTTGAATATATAACATATACCTTATTTAATTACAGAGTCTGAAAGAAATCCCACAAACTCTTTGCTTAATCCCTGCTAAAATTAGTCACGTGGCGCTATTTTCGGACTTTCAACAACAGTGGTGATGAAGAAAAAGCGAGGTAGGCCAGCTGGCACCAGAGAATTAACTGAATCAGAAAGGAAACAGTGAAAATAGAGTGAAAGTTATTGACT
Organism: Neosilurus hyrtlii; assembly: GCA_028564935.1. Taxonomy (NCBI): domain Eukaryota; kingdom Metazoa; phylum Chordata; class Actinopteri; order Siluriformes; family Plotosidae; genus Neosilurus; species Neosilurus hyrtlii. Next base: position 24,973,679 of record JAOUQZ010000004.1, read on the forward strand.
GTACTATTTTACAGTCGAAGTGTATTATAAAATAGAAAGCTTGAATTAGTGGCAGAAATATTCTAACATGCCTTAAACCGAGAATTCATTTTACTCAATGTGTGGGAATGTGAGTGGTCCTTAAATATTCTCTTTGCATTGTAAAAACCTTGTTTGTTTTATTCTCTCGTATAAATTATCCGGTGTGTATGCAGTCAGAGGTCTGGTGAAAGAGATTGTGTGAGAGTGAGTGTGCATGATGGGAGTTAGAGTCTGAGGCACCACGTCTGTATGCCACAGTGTACCCTGGGAAATGGAGTCTGGGACCAACTGTAATACAGAGATTTTATTTTTCTGTATGTATAAGTCTTCATGAGTTTAATTTGCTGGGTTAGTGCTACCCAGGCATCCTTGGTGTGTGGAAACTCTAAACTTGTTTATGTTCATTCTCGACTCTTTCTGTTTGTTTTTGTAGATCACAGAGTTGTCTAAGGAGGTGTTTCGTTTGAAAGAGGCTCTAGGAGCTCTGACTCCACCACTGGGTTTACCGACCTGCACTACTTCCTCTGGAATACCGGGACAGCAGTTGGCACTTCAGAACAGAGTATCTGCACTGACTCAGCAACTCCAGGTTTGAAAATCTATCAGATTATTAAAAAAAAATGTAATTGGGTTTTTCCCATCCACCAAAATCTAAAAGTATAGCATGTGTATCAAGAAGTGTAAAGTTTTTCCACCTGTCCTCAACAACATAGCAGAATACATAAAAAACATAACAAAGATTAAAATGTACTATGTTTGCAATGGTCATGGACAGGTTGACTTACAAGGTCAGACGAGAGTCTCCATGGGCTATGTCATTTGTGGAGGACATTGTGAACTGTAGCGAGAGCAGGGAACAAGTGGAGAAGAGTCTGGAGAGGTGGAGGTACACACTGGGGAGAGAAATGAAACTCAGCAGGAGTAAGACAGAACGTGTGCAGATAAGAGGGAGAGTGATGGAAGAGAGCAGCTACAAGGAATAGAGATGATGAATGTGGATGAATACATAATAAAATACATAATAAAAATGAATTAAATACTTTAATAATTAATTTGAGGGAGAGTGTGCTAGAGAAGTCAAGAAGAGAGTGCAGGCAGGTGGAAATGAGGTTGGAATGGGTGGAGAATAGTAGCTGGAGTGATTTGTGATAGAAGGGTGTCTGTAGAGAGTGAAGGGAATGGTTAATAAGACAGCTGTAAGACCAGCAATGCTGTACGGTTTGGAGATGGTAGCCCCAACTAAAAGACAGGAGGCGGAGCCAGAAGTGCGAGAGATGAGTCTGCAGCAATTTTCCTCTGGGACTGAGAAGAATGGACAGAATCAGAAACAAATATGTTAGAGGGACAGCACAGGCAGGAGTGTTTGGGGATAAAGTGAGAGAAGCCAAATTGAGATGGTTTAGGCATGTGAAGAGGAAGGATGAAGAATTTTGGTAGAAGAATGTTGCGGATGGAACTGCCTGGTAGGAGAAGAGGATGGCCAAAGAGGAGATTTATGCATGTGGTGAGGGGGGACATGCAGGTGTGACGGAGAGGGATGCAGAGGACAGAGCAAGAAGGTGAAGCGTGATCTGCTGTTGCGACCCCTAACAAGACCAGCCAAAAGAAGAAGAAGATAAAAATGCACTATACATTCATTCATTCACCTTTAGTAGGTATTTTATCCTGGTCATGGTGGAGTTGGCTCTGGTGCCATTCCTGGAAACACTGCACATAATGCAGGGCATGCTACAAACCGTTTTATACCGAGCGAAAATTTCAAGTAGTCACTTAACCTGGCTATGTTTTTAGTAAGCAAGAGGAAATCCAAACACCCAGAAGAAGTGCAAGGGGCTATTAACCCAAGCATTGAATCAGACCATGGCCACTGGAGTTGTGGGGCAGCAACTGTATCACCACCATGCCACCCATGAAGTATAAATGATTGTAACTCTAATACAAAAACATGTCTTGCTGTTCTCTTGTCAGGATTTTGAGCGCAAACATAAATCAGTGGTGGCCACGTATCGCTCTCACCTCTTAGCTGCAGTACAAGTGAGTAACACATACATATAAAAAGTGTGGTTAAGTCTAACCCAGTTTAACTAATTTCTTTAACACACACTGGGTATTGATCACATAATTCTAGTATATACAGTAAATTCATATTCCTCAGTAGATTCATCTGTCTACAGACGTGGACAAAATTGTTGGTACACTTCCGTTAAAGAAAGAAAAACCCACAAAGGTCACTGAAATATTCTGAAACTGACAAAAATTATTAATAAGAAAAAATTTACTAAAAATTAACTAATGAAAGTCAGACATTGCTTTTCATTCAGCAGAATAATTTTTAAAAACAAACTAGTAAAACACGAACAGAAATGATGGTACCCTTAACTTAACATTTTGTTGCACAACCTTTCGAGACAATTACTGCAATCAAGCGATTTCTATAACTTTCAATGAGACTTCTGCACCTGTCGACAGGTATTTTGGCCCACTCCTCATGAGCAAACTGCTCCAGCTGTCTCATTTTAAAAGAGTGCCTTCGCCAGACTGCATGTTTCAGCTCATTCTACTAATATTCAATAGGATTTAGATCAGGGCTCATAGAAGGCCACTTCAGAATAGTCCAAGATTTAGTTCTTAGCCATTCTTGGGTGTTTTTGGCTGTGTGTTTTGGGTTTTGGGCATTTTTCTGTTGGATGACCCATGACCTGCGACTGAAACCCGGCTTTCTGACTCTGGATGCAAGGTGGAAGCCAAAAATGAACTCATTTATTTTACACACGCAAGCGTACACCCCTGACAACATAGCGAACAAAAGAATGGAATGTGGCTGTCAGTGAGCTCAGTAATGTAGGAGAGCGTGTGCATGAGTGTGGAGAATGGTGTGTGGTATTAAATTTAAATAAAAATAAATAAAAAATTTATATTAAATATGGGCCGTCACACCCTGCACTGATTCAAGACATCAAAGCAGCCCCAGAACAGAAGAAAGTCTCCTCCTTGTTTCACAGTTGCTACAGTGTTCTTTTCTTTGTATGCTTCATTTTGCATCTGTGAACATACAGCTGATGTGACGTGTCAAAAAGCTACAGTTCTGTCTCATCTGTTCGAAGGACATTCTCCCAGAAGCTTTGTGGCTTGTCAATATGCACGTTTGCAAATTCCATTCTTGCTTTTTTGTGGTTTGCTTACAACAGTGGTGTGCTCGTTGGTCATCTTACATTAAGTCCACCTTGGTTCAAATAGCGACGGGGGGTGTGATCTGACACTGATGTACCTTCACCTTGGAGTTCATCTCTAATCCCTTTGGAAGTTGTTCTGGGCTCTCTGGTTACCATTCGTATTATCCGCCTCCTCAGTTTGTTTCATCTTGCGGCCACATCCAGGGTGGTTGGCTACAGTCCCGTGGACCTTAAACTTCTGAATAATATGTGCAACTGTAGTCACAGGAGCATCAAGTTGGTGCACACCGTGATAGCAAACAGCACAGTGACTACTTTTCACCCTTTAAATAGGCAGACTGACTGATTACAAGTTTGAAGACACATGTGATGCTAATTACAGGAAATGCCGTAGATTAACATGCCCTTATGGTCAAAATAATTTTAGTCTTTTCTAGGGGTGCCATCGTTTCTGTCCGGGCCAGTTTCATTAGTCTGTTTTTTAAAATGACTCTGTTGAGTAACAATTCAAAAGCAATGTCTGACTTTTATTAGGTAATTTTTTGTAAATTTTTATTTATCATTACTTTTGTCAATTTCAGTTTATTTCAGTGACCATTGTGGGTTTTTCTTTCTTTAACAGAAGGAAACAATTTTGTCCATGTCCTTATATTACATGAGAACTGTAGTTCATCTTGGGGTTACTAAATAAAATGTGTGTTTGTGCTTTGCTGCTCACAGGGACGGATGGATGAAGAAGTGCAGGATCTTTTATACCAAATCCTCAGAATGACCCAAAATAACCAAAAGCAATAAAACATTCACAGTTGATATGTTTTGGCAGCAGCAAACATTTCAAATGTTAGTGTTTAATGTAGTAATTGTGTCTGGGTGAAACAGGTGCTGGAGTGATAGTCGCCATCGCCAGTAGTATGATTTTGGAACATAATAGAGATAGAAAATCCTATGAGGCTTTATTTGTTAATTTCTTGCTAAAACATAATGATGTTTACCAGTTATGCAGTGAAGGTGATGCACTGAAGGTGAGGTGGAATATTCCATCATCGACATGCACATATTTTATCCACGTCACTGAGGCAGGTCAGGTGAACTTCACACTTTTAGTTGGCTAAAGGTTTGGTGTAGCTAACAAAATCTGTTATATTCTGTCCTGGTTATCATTTAATAAGGAAAGTAAACAGCACTCAGTAAAGGTGTTTTAGTATATCGTACAGAAAACACAATAAAACAACCTAAAATGAGACTTTTGTGATTTAAGTGGCCTTCACATTATAACAAATTGAAGAAGGGAATATGAATGAATTAGAAAAGTCTGATTTCGCACAAAAATGCACAAAATTCGCGATGGCTTGATTCCCAAGGTTGGACAGAAGGAAATTAAAATAAATAAAACAAAATCAATACAAAAATCAAAACAATTTGATGACTTATCATTCCCCAAGCAGAACAAATGCTGAACAAATATTAATGAAGATTTTAATGGATGGATAATGAGCTGTTTGCATGATCTCCGTATGATCCATGAACATCAAACATTTGCTCACTGACTATACAAATTTTCTTTATCATCTCATTGCGAGGTTCCAGAAGATGCCCAAAAAGTTTGGATGGGAATGAGTGGGGTGTGTGTGTTTGTGTTTGGGGAAGCAGCCATCCCCCAGGCACACATGCAAGGCTCCATCTTCTCCACCTTCACCTAAAAAAGCAGCTGCCTCTCAAGAAGCCTCATCATCCAACATTAGCAGGCTAATAGCTCTGTGTAGCTGTTCATTTAGAAATGAAACAGTACTCCCTAAAGGCATTTTAGGAAAACACAAGAATAACCTACCTTTTCCCCCTTATTTTAAAACATGAAGTGAATACACCGTTTGCACCAAGTGAGCACCACAAACCATGAATCAGCTGTATTGATTTAAGCATTACCCACTCATCATTTTTCTACACTTATTATATACACATAAAGGAACTCCGGTGAACATATTTTAATCTGTGAACTGAACTAGATCCAATATAGCAGTATGTTATACTCAGTACTTTTGTATATATTTGTGTTTGCATAGCGTAGTCTGTTCCAGAACCGGAAAGTCCGGTTTTTGTCAGTGTTATATCAGTCCAATCTAGGCTCTCTTCTGGGCTTCATTTGGTAAATCTGATTTAAGATGCTGCCAAATTAAATGGAACAGTTTTCCTCTGCTCATTCCATTTGTGCCTTCACTTTGTTTTAATGGTTACATTTGTAATGAACCTTTGACCTCTAATGTGTGTCCTATCTGAACATTGTTATCCTGATTAGCTTTTTATATTTGTTTTGTAAATAAAACTTGCCCAGATTTGTGTATTTATTTATTTAGGTTTAGAACCACTGGGCATAGGGTGTGACTGCCATACTGTTGGGGGTTTGTTTTGGGTTTGGTAAGAGAGTTTGTTAAGCTTTTCATTCGTTTCTATTTTAAAAAAGATGTTCTGGTTACGTTTGCCTGTAGTTTTCTTTATTATTTTGGTCTCTGTCACAGAGAACTGCCTATCTCAGCCAACACTGGGCAAAGGCAAGGCACACCCTGAAGAGCTCGCCATACCATTGCAAGTTCCAAACACTCATCCATTCCCAGTACCCAGAGGAAACCCACACAAGCATGTGGAGAACATGCAAAGTCCACACAGAAACATCTTAGCCGAGCCCTGGACCTTTTGCTGTGAGCTGGATGTTGTAACCACTATGCCACCCACATTGTTTCAATTTAGTTCTGTCTGTCCATTTGTCCATAAAACTTACTAGAGCAATAACTATGAAAGGAAATTACATAGGATCACCAAATTTGGTGGATGGGTTCCCCTCAGGAAGGTCTCAATTGGGACTGTATATGGGTCACTTTAACCTTGTTTTAAGGTCACAAGATTATTTTTACTATATTCATGTCAAAGCTTGTACAGTTTAAATGTAGGATATTTGTATTATATTATCTATATTATCTTTTGGCTTCATCAAACCAGGACCTTCAGCTCTCGCTGAAGTGTGAAGCAACTGGAATGAGAATCAGCACCTCCAAGTCCGAGGCCATGGGTCTTCAGTTGAGAAAGGGTGGAATGCACCCTCCGGGTCTGGAATGAGGTCCTGCCCCAAATGGAGGAGTTCAAGTATCTCAGGGACTTTTTCACAAGTGAGGGAAGGGTGGAACAGGAGATTGACAGCTGGATCAGTGCAGCCTCTGCTGTAAAGCGAAGCTTGTACCGGTCCATTATGGTGAAGCTGGAGCTGAGCCAGAAGGCAAAGCTCTCAATTTACCAGTCAATTTATGTTCCTACCCTCACCTATGGTTACAAGCTTTGGGTAGTGACCGAAAGAATGAGATCGCGAATACAAGCGGCTGAAATGAGCTTCCTTCTCAGGGTGGCAGGTCTCTCCCTTAGAGGTAGGGTGAGAAGTTAGGAACTCGGAGTAGAACCGCTGCTCCTTCTCATTGAGAGGAGCTAGTTGAGGTGGCTCAGGCATCTGATTAGAATGCCGAACCAGAACACGCTGGAGGGACTACGTCTCTCAGCTGGCCTGGGAACGCCTTGGCGTCCCCCTGGAAGAGCTGGAGGAAGTGGCTGGAGATAGGGATTTCTGGACCTCATTGCTTAGGCTGCTGCCCCCGCGACCCGACCCTGAAAGAAGCGGAAGAAGATGGATGTATGGATGAATGGATTATCTATATTCAGTAAATGTATAAATGTGGTTGCTATGGTATTTTTTCGCAACTAAAAACAAAAAACTTTATTAAAGGATCTCAATCTAAAGCAGAAATAATGACAAATACATACAGGGATACAGCATTTGTTGCATCTATGAATAAATCACTATATTTAATAATATTTTAGACATTGCTTGCCTTTTTTACACATAGGTGCATAGTGTACAAGCCTAACATGTTAAAAACACCATCAGCTGTTTTGTCAAATCTGAATTCAGCACATTAAAACCCATACACCCCCGATATTAGAAAGTTTTACACAGCTGTAGATGTAACAGAAAGTTTTACGCAGCTGTAGCTTTAACAAAAAGTTTAACCCGGCTGTAGCTTTAACAGAAAGTTTTACACAGCTGTAGTTTTAAGAAAAAGTTTTGCATGGCTGTTGCTGTAACAGAAAGTTTGCACGGCTGTAGCTGTAACAGAAAGTTTTGTACGGCTCTAGCTTTAACAGAAAGTTTTGCACGGCTGTAGCTGTAACACAAAGTTTTACACGGCTGTAGCTTTAACAGAAAGTTTTGTACGGCTGTAGCTTTAACAGTAAGTTTTGGACAGCTGTAGCTGTAACAAAAAGTTTGCACGGCTGTAGCTTTATCAGAAACTTGCACGGCTGTAGCTGTAACAGAAAGTTTGAGACGACTGTAGTTTTAACAGAAAGTTATACACAGCTGTAGCTTTACAGAAAGTTTTACACAGGTGTAGCTTTAACAGAAAGTTTATCCCGACTGTAGCTTTAACAAAAAGTTTTACACAGCTGTAGCTGTAACAAAAAGTTTTACGCAGCTATAGCTTTAACAGAAAGTTTAACCTGGCTGTAGCTTTAACGGAAAATTTTACACAGCTGTAGCTTTAACAGAAAGTTTTACACAGCTGTAGCTGTAACAGAAAGTTTTACACAGCTGTAGCTGTAACAGAAAATTTTACGCAGCTGTAGCTGTAACAGAAAGTTTTACGCATCTGTAGCTTTAACGGAAAGTTTAACAGGGCTGTAGCTTTAAGTAAAGTTTTTACACAGCTGTAAATGTAACAGAAGGTTTTACACAGCTGTAGTTTTAACGGAAAATTTTACACAGCTGTAGCTTTAACGGAAAGTTTTACACAGCTGTTGCTTTAACACTACGTTTTACACAGCTGTAGCGGTAACAGGAAGTTTTACATAGCTGTAGCTTTAACAAAAAGTTTTACACAGCTGTAACTGTAACAGAAAGTTTGACACAGCTGTAGCTGTAACAGAAAGTTTTACACAACTGTAGCTTTAACAGAAAATTATACACAGCTGTAGCTTTACAGAAAGTTTTGGACCGCTGTAGCTGTAACAGAAAGCTTTACATGGCTGTAGCTTTAACAGAAAGTTTTGTACGGCTGTATCTTTAACGGAATGTTTTGTACGGCTGTAGCTTTAACAGAAAGTTTGCATGGCTATAGCTTTAAGAAAAAGTTTTACACGGCTGTAGCTTTAACAGAAAAAGTTTTACACGGCTGTAGCTGTAACAGAAAATTTTACACGGCTGTAGCTGTAACAGAAAGTTTTGCACGGCTGTAACTGTAACAGAAAGTTTGCATGGCTATAGCTTTAAGAAAAAGTTTTAAACGGCTGTAGCTTCAACAGAAAAAGTTTTACACGGCTGTAGCTGTAACAGAAAATTTTACACAGCTGTAGCTGTAACAGAAAATTTTACACAGCTGTCGCTTTAACAGAAAGTTTTATATGGCTGTAACTGTAACATACATTTTTACACAGCTGTATCTGCAACAGAGTTTATTG
>JAOUQZ010000004.1:25030731-25055425 GCA_028564935.1 Neosilurus hyrtlii
CGCCCGAGCTGGGAATCGAACCCAGGACCTTCTTGCTGTGAGGCGGACGTGCTAACCACTACGCCACCGTGCCGCCCGTGTTTATACTTTAAATATCCTGGTGTATATGTAGTTTCCCACTGCACAGGCAATGATTTTAATCTTAAACCTCTGACACCTCCAGCACAACTCTATCAGTAAATGACATGAAAGTATCAAAATCCGATACGTCTTCATATCACCTCGGGCCTTACTGACATCATTCTCAGCCTCAGTTTACAAATAACTGTATAGAATCTTTAAAACTGCTGTGGTAAAGACTACAGAGTTGGGCATGTTCTCAGGGAGGGAGGGGTGGAGTACATGCTTTTCTCTCAATTACATTGACACCAACCAAACACAGGCATCAGTGAGGTCGTGTGTGGATGGTTAGTGCTTGCCTTCGAGTATGTTACATTGAACAGCAGACGATGATCTTACTTCCCCCGAAATGCTGCCTGAGCAGCAGTTGGTTGGATTAAGGAAACACGCGATTGCCTTCACTCTAATGTAATAGTTTTTGCTTTGTTTGTAATTCATAGTGTATATGGATGCATATATATATATATTTTCTTTTTTTTTTTTTTTTTTTTGTTGCAATAATATACATGATATGCATTCTGAATTTCTCTGAGGCAGCCACTCTGTCTTTCCTTTCAGGCAATGGTAGCTTGTTACCCTGGCAAAGGCACTGGATATGTGCGGCATGTGGACAACCCCAATGGTGACGGGAGATGTGTTACATGCATTTATTACTTAAATAAGGGCTGGAATGCCAAGGTACGTAAAATCAGTAGACAAGGCAAATCTCAAATTAGTAACGGCATTAGGGTTGCATGTTTCCTATAGTTTAGATCCTAGTGTAGATGACAGTGTAGTTATACATGGTGTAAAATGGTATAATATTACAGGTTGGCGCTACGCTTATGGTAACATGTTTGTGCACCTCTCTTTTTAAATTGCAAAAGAATATTGTTCTAATTAAGCATTATTTAAAATATAGACAGCTATCTTTTAATATATGTGATATAATAGTAGTCATGTCAACTATAGTTCAGTGAACATCAAATACGTACCAGGAAAGGTGAGTATCATCTGGATCACTGTGTATAATACTTGTGCATACACGGCAAAAATGTCCATATGTTCATATGTCATTCTCTGGAACATTGCTGCCTGATCTGTGTTGGTTTCCTGATAGGGAACCGTGGTGTGTTCCTAGAAGGTATAGTGCAGTCTCACTCCTCCTCACCCCTCAGGTACAAGGATTATCATCAGGACTATGTTAGGAGCAGTAGTGATGCTCTGATCAGCAAAATTCACAGAGTTTACTGACCAAGTTCAGTCTCCAGAGATTTACGGGAAATGCTTTTTATATTCATAGAAAGTTGCTTTTGATTTCCAGAAATTGGGTCATATGTGTTAAGGAAGTGAAGCCTTGGCCTTTCTGTATCACACAAGCCAAATTCTGTAACTGTTTTATTATTCAAAATATTTCCAAGTCTGGAGGAGAGTGCGTCGTAGCTGGTGTGACACAGTGTTGCATGCTATTCCCTGTTTCTCATGCTTTCTTGACAAATTGAAATGAAATTATTTGATGGTAAGGTGTGTATTTCAAAATGAAACTTTTTTTCATCAAATGTCACTTTATAATATGAGGAGGAACATTGGCGCATGCCATTCGTGCAATAATCGTTCAACTTATCCGGTGTCAGTGGTTTTGTGATCTTGCATACTTGTGAAAGTGAAAACGGCACTCTTTGATTAAATGGATTTTAGCAGATGGCAACTTTGAGGTACCTACCAAAAGTATTTTACTGAAGTAGCCCCGCCTATCTATACAGCGCTACACATGAAACATGTCATGCCTCAAGCCTTTCCTTGCTATTTAAATAAATTAAATCACTTTTAAGTAAATTACACAAATTACACCTAACATCTTGTGAGCCCTTTACAAATTACAAATATATTTTGTTTAGAAAAATCTTCAGGTATTATACACATTTTTAAACGTTTTATTTATTTATTTTAGTTTTTTCAAATTTGTTTACTTGGGTTCCATTTCATAATCCTCAAGGTGATATTGTTAAAATAAACTAGCTTAATTGAGCTGTATCTGAGATGCATTTGGATCTGGCTACATAGCTGGTAATGCCAGCAATTCTGTTTCCGTTTTCAAAATCAAAAATCCGGCTCATCAGGTTCATCTAGTATACACCTGCAGAGTTGTGTGTGATTCCATACAGCAATAACAAAGTTAAGTAGGACCTTAAATTTTCATGACTATGTCATGATTCTACATCCATATTAAAAAGGGAGAAACCTGACTGCAGATGTCCATGCATCATGGAGTAGTGGAATTTTTTCAGTTATGATGTCCTAATTACAAAATTGGGTGCCTTGGAAGCTATTGTCCACAAGAACAAGTCTTCCAAGTTTCATTTAATTCTGATGGCTAATAACCGAGTACTCATTTTAGAGCCTTTTAGAGCCAACTGTCCAGAACAAGAACAAGGTGACAGAGTTTTAACACTGAGTGTTAACCTTGAGTGTGTAAAAACACAAACAACAACAAAAAAAACTTACTTGAACAATTGAAATTGGTGCAGGTTAAAGAATCTGGGATTTTTATTTTTAGGCCATATGGCAGGTCTTGTGGGGTGTTCCTGGTATCCAGTGGTAGGTTCCTATTAATGGTTGTCCAAGGAAGGGCAGCTAGTAAACTTTCATTGGTGCATGTGGTAAGTGAAGGCTAGCACATCTGGTCTGATCCCACAGAAGAGCTACTGTAGCACAAAATGCAGAACGCAGGCTGCTGTGCATGGGGCTACCTAGCCACAGACCAGTCAGGTGTTACTGTTAAGGCTGATTGGTGTGTGCTGTATAACATCATTGACCATGACTATTATTCATTGGCTAAGTTTAATATTCTTCATAATGCATTTATTTTGTATTTCCAAATCCGCTGCATAATTCTCTTAAATCATCTTTCCTCCCAGGAGCACGGTGGCATCTTGCGGATCTTTCCAGATGGTAAAGCCCAGTTTGCTGACATTGAGCCCCTGTTTGACAGGCTGCTGTTTTTTTGGTCAGACAGACGGAACCCACATGAGGTCCAGCCTGCATACGCCACTCGGTCAGTTACCATGGCAACTGCTGTGGCACTTATTGAACATTAAATAGTATTGCAGTTATAGTGTCCTAACATTATATGCAGTAAATTACTGGGTTTTTATCCTTTTTTCAGCCACGGACCCTAAATCATCATGAGCCCCTATACTCTGTCCATCTATCTGTATAGTATAACTGTGTATTATTATTATTATTATTATTTAGTAAATGTAGGTTATGTAACCTTGGATCTGGATCTTCTCTGAACCAGCTCCATGTTTGATTTTAGCAGTTGCCCACTCTGCTCATCTTTCCAAAGTCCATTTTAGTGCAGTGAATGCGCTAGCTCTGCAGTTTTCCCTTGTTAGCTTCTTCAGGCTGGGCATGTTCAGCCAGTTGAAGTGTGTAATTAGGTTTGCTGTTATGGAAGGTTTTGCAGTGGTTACTTGGCTTTGATTGTATTACAAATTGCACACGTTAAGTCTTTACTCATGGTGAAAATCTTCCACACTAACTGTCTGTGGCTTTAAGAGTGACTGTGCCATTATCACTGAGCTGTCAGTGGCCGTTCATGCATGCACGCAGCTGTGACGTCACATGCACGATTGTGATCGGCATCGGGACCATAGACATACATGATACAGTAGTGTTCAGTGAAGATTACACACCACCACTTTTGTTTAAAACAGCTGTTAATAAAAAGAAGTAAAAATTACTTCTCTATAATTTTTTGGTGAAAATGTATTGAACAATGCTACTGTAGGCAACGAGAACCAAAAATTCATTCCGACAAGTAAATTGAGGTAAAAGTATGAATAATAAACAAAAATACTGAAGCCAATTTTTCAGAAAAATTTAAAGGTGTTGCAAATGAATTTTTTTATTTTTGCGTAGCATGAATGAACTACAGACCATATTGAACGGTTTAGCGAGTGAAGAAATGAAAAAAATATGTAAACTCTATGCCTGAAAGGTTAAATGCTATAAACAAAGTAAAGCGTGGCTACAATAAATATTGACTTTTTTCTCAAAAAAAAAAGTGTTATTTTTGTTATTACTAAATATTGTTGTTTGTTTACTTATTCTCATCAGTGTGATCCAATATTACATTTTGTTAAGTGTATAATCATCACTGCATCTCTGTATTTTTTTATTTCTTCACTCGATAAGTTTATTCAAGCTGTGCAAAAGTAGAAAAAATAAAATTTGCGACACCTTTACATTTTTCTAAAAAATTGGTCTTTTCAGTGTTTTTACCTCAACATACTTGTCAGAATAGTTTTTTTGGTTCTCATTGCCTACAGTAGCATTGTTCAATACATTTTTACCAAAAAAATTATAGAGAAGTAATTTTTACTTCTTTTTTCAGGGCCCTTTTAGACAAAAGTGATGTGTATAACCTTCACTGCACACTGTGATGGGGACCAGCTCAAAATTGTAAATATGTGAAATTCCGGTCTATGGCCAGTTTCATGGTGCATCTCTAATTGCGTTATACTTCACAACAGTGTGTTATACAGGAATAACAGACTGTTTAATCCTGTGATTGACTGATCAGAATCATGAACATCATGAACATAAACTGTGTAAATAAAAATGACAGCGAAATCTCAGCAGGACATCTTTAGTACAGCCTGAGCTGAAGGTGAGGTCTATGTAAAAACACCAAGGGCTGAGATTTCTCTGTACAGACCAAGCAATGGGCGTTAATAAGTAGTTTATTATATAGCATTTCAAAATGGCGCCTTTTAAAAATTATTTTCCGCCTTCCAATGAGCAGTGAGTAGTTTGTGGGATTTCATAAACTGTTTATCCCTTGGGATAAGTCCTGTATACCTTTTCCCAAGAAGAAAACACTGAATGCTTCTCTGTGAAAGCTGGTAAAGATAGCGCACAGTGCAGTTAACTAACGGCTAAATTGCCAGCCAAATACATATCATTCCATACATGATTTATTGCCTGTGTGTCGGTGTGATGTTTTGACTGCTTAGCACAGACATTATGGATGTAGTTATTATACAAAGACGTTCATATTCCATCATGTTTCATTTTAATCTTGAAATTGGCAATTTTACACCTGGGACTCAAGAGTAATACATTTTCAGATTTTATTGCTGACTGTTAAGTTTTTTTCTATTTTAATTTAGTGTGCATGAAATATATAAAAAGAAAGAAGTTTACAGGCAAACAAAATACCCTGTGCTTGATTTTAGACACCCCTTACCTCCACTCAGAGGTTACCTTAATCTCGGCAGGCGTGGGGTGAACGTCACCCTCCAACTTGTTCAGTTTATTTATTTTAAAATCTCAGGGGTTTAATACACAGTTAGGCAGTGTTGGATTCATTAAACATGCCACCTACAGGTCATAGGAACTCTGGTCATTCTGGACAAAGCATTATGTGCTGTTAAAGGGGATAGGCTAGGTAGAAAGCATTGCGCAGACACTCTACTACCCGTGGACATTGTTTTTTAACACAGCAGTATTCAGAAGGGTGGGAGGGTGTGCTGATTTTTCCCAATTCGACATTTTAGGTGATAAAGCTCTTGTCTTTTACTGGTTCCTTTTGGCGAGGCGCCGCTCTCATCCTTTCTCATCCTTTGAGTTTTTATGAAGGAATTCTGCAGGAACAGTGGCCAGTTTTAGATATAAAAGCTCAGGCTTCGTGCCAAGTAGTTCTGCCTGGAGGTCAAGCCGATAGCAGTTCGGCTTGAAGTGGTCTTTTGAAAAATGAATTTTCCCCCTGATTTCTGCTCTTGTTTGGGCAACCGTATGCTTTGCACCATTTTCCTGGGGACACACGACTCAGCACTGGCCAATAGCGTGTTATCTTAGACTGCTGTCTGCCGCACGCAGCCCAGCCAATAGGACAAAATAATGAATTCGTCAACCAGGGCTGGAACAGCCAATGAAGAAGGCAACATGTCGCTGCGCATGCATAGTAGTCGTAGCAATGTGGCAGCACGTACTTTACAAGAAGCGTGGACTGACATTGCCTGATAGAACTGCTGATATGATCGCTTACAATATGTGATTGTTGTAAAGAGCTAGTAACACAAATTCACCACAGGTACACTTTAAGCACCATTTTGGCACAGGGCTATATTAAGTTGGTGTAGAAAGATGGTAGGGAGTGAACCAAGCTTTGTATCCAACTGAACCTGGAAGAAAACATTTAAAGATGACAAAAGAATCTGGTTATTTGAGGTAGCTTAATACTAAGCTAATTTATTAATGTATTAATTTATGAAAACCGTGATACTGAGAAGCAATCTTCCCCTACTACCTGAGGCAAGTATTGACAGAAATCACTGTTTCATGAGGAGGAATTTGCCTGACACTAACATTACACTTGATTTGAATGTCTCATTGTATAATTATGTATGTACAGTATTTAACCCGTTAATGTTGAATGTAAAGTACAGTTAACTATGGTGATAATAACATCCAGAACCAGGATCACTCCAGAACAAGCTAAGTTAATTCTGTCCTTATCAGAAATTTAATCAGCCTTCAATTTGTATCTATATTACATTTTAAAACATTTGAAAACATTTTTTATACATGTTTAAAATATTTTTATAAACCGTTCCGCCCTGTGATCATGCCACGGCCTCCGATTGAGAAACACTCGTAAACAATGCATCCTTTTTGTTCTAGATGAAGACGCTGATGTGATGATGTTTGTGTGCAGGTATGCCATCACCGTGTGGTACTTTGATGCTGACGAGCGAGCTCGGGCTAAAGAGAAATACCTAACTGGTGAGACTCACATGCGCGCGCTCGCACACACACACACACACACACAAATTAGAAATATGGTTCACGGTTAATGCATAATATGTTTATTATATAGTATATGTTTCTTAAAGCAGTCTCTCTCATCTGGAATGAACTTTTGTCCCATTAAAAAGCTTATTAGATTGAGAGTAAACACTTAATCACGATGAATCTGACTCTTTAGGTGCAGTAGAAAAAGGAGGAAAGGTGGAAATGAGCCGGTCGACTGATCCATGCTAATGACCAAGACCTGAACAAACCTGCTGAATGGACAAGGAAAAAGATGAATGGAATAGGTCTTAACCTTCGGAATATGTTTTACCTGCTGCTTGAAGGCATGAATATCGTGCAAAGGAAGGAGAGAAAGGGCTGCACTCCATCTTCATTTCATTAGTGCTGTGCTCAACAGGCAGCCATGCAATAATCACCACTGCATGTGTAGGAAACGTATAAAAAAGTGCTTAATTTAAGCAAGTGTGCTTGTGCTGTAAGCAGAAAATGAGGATTTACTTGTAAATATAATAACTTCTCAGACAGCTCAAAAGAGACATGATGGATCACGATTACAGCCGCGTCGTTTATTCAACTCGGACTTTTTTGATGGTCTTGGAATTCTACTTGCACCCGTTTTCTGGTGATGGCAAATGCTGTAGTGTTGCTGCCAATGATGAACAATATGAATGTCGAAATGAATGTCTGTTTTCACAGACATCATGTCTTCTGTCTGTGACCTGATGCCTCCGTCTGCGTTTAAAATGTAAAAACACACCCCTTTTAGTTGAGCGATGATTGTGAAAAGTACCAAAATTATTGAAGTAGTACAGGACCTCCTACAAAATATTATTGAAAAGGTGAACATCTCCTGGTTTATAGAAAACAGGTTACTAAAAGTTAAACCAATCAATGTGTAAGAGCACGTTGATGTACAATAAAGAGATGATTATTGTTAAGTAAACCCCAAAAAGGTGATCAGGACTCCCAACACGCAGCAGATGGGACTTGGATCACATTGAAAGAGTTTATTTTTGACAATAACTGAGTCTCACTGTACATCATCTATTACAGTACAACAGTCTGTTATACTTAACAGCAGTGTCATGTAGAGAAATGCTGAGGGAAATACAGAGATCTCCCAAATGTGACTACAAGGACTAAATCGTGACATATATAGCAATATAAGATAATCAAGTTATTTGCGGCAGGTGAGGTGGATGTCGCTGAACAGTCCCTGTGACGTCCAACCAGCCTGAGGTGAATATTTGTTTTATAATATATACTACACGGGAACATGCGCAAAGAAGCACACTAAAACATTTTCATGGTTTATTAAAAAAATAATTCATGACTGGTGCACGTGGGCTCCGTGTGTAGTTTAGAGCTGTGTAACGGTGTCATTTTAAAGTCAAAGTTTTAGTGTATACTACACCAAAGCACACACAAAAGTAAACAAGATTTTTCTGGTTTATATTTCTATATTCAATCTTAATAATAATGCTGATTACGCCTGCATGAGTGAACGTGACGAATCGTGAATCATTTTGATTCAAGCATTATCCACTTGGAATGATGTCTAATATCTCAGAGATAGCGAGCCAATCAGTGTGCACCATTCCCGTGCAGCGTATACTAATGTAATTTGCTGAAATTGCTTGTCATTAAAAAAACAGGAATAAAAGAACGTATGGGTTAGTCGGGCAGCCAATGTGGATCATTTCCACATCTTTTTATCTATTCAGTCTCTGCTTTTACATATGCACTTGTGCTGGAACAACTTGCGACCAGAAGTAATTGCTGTGAGGCAACTGCCCACGTGGAAACTATTTGTTCCGGAACATTTGACACTGGTGGGTGCAACGTTTTTGATGTAGCTTTAATTGTTACAGAGTATCTTGTTTCTGGCGCCGATTGCCGTCTGAACACTGTCCATGTTGAGTAGGAGGGCGTACGCGTGCGCCGTAGCATCCACCAGATTTATTAGGTAATTCCACCAACTTTCCCAGCAGATAGGCTGTTCGTCTGTTGGGGTTTGTGTTATCAACTGCTTTGGGTGTCATCAGCACAAAGAAAAATGTAGTTCTGTTCATTTGTTGTTTTTGAAACATAGTGAAATGACGCAGTGCATTTGTGTTTGATTCATTGTCGCTGCCTTTTTTTTGTTTTGTTTAGTTTTTGAACTGGAGTCTTATCATTACGCCCCAGCCCGTCATTTTGTTTCTCGTCATTGATTTGTGCTTGTGTCTTTTCCCTTTAGCTTCCAGCATGTTACTGATTCGAGTGACTGTGTAAACATGTAGGAAACTGGGTGCAACTTTGGTGGCTGCAACTTTCTCCTCTTGCCTGTGTAAAAGCAGCTTTAACTGCGCACTGACCTTTCAGATCTGAAATGAAAGCAGCCGCTTTGACCTTCAAGTACGTTAAGATAAATCACTAACTCTGAGAACCAGACAAAATGCTCGACATGTTTAACCAAAGTTTGTTAGTGCAGTGTTTTTAATTGCCCTAAATGTTTTTTGTAATGTGGCAACTTAATAGACTTGGGGCAGTTGTATAAAAGCATTTAGTGATTATTAAACCATTTTTACAGGGGTTGTTTTAACCTTCAACTTCCCAGAAATAGCCAAATTATTTACATGATTATTAAAAGCACTTTTACTGCAATTTTAAACTAAAACACTTGGAATCAATTTTATTGATCTTAAAGCTACTAATTGGTGGTTTTATTAAAAATATTTTTACCTGTTTTAAAACTCTTTTGACACTTAAAGATCAACTGTATAAAAGATACAATACCGGCATTTTTAATCTGACTTTTAATTGAATTTAATGAAACAGGACACATTTGCCATCATTAAAAGGATAAATTTCTATAAAAAAATTTTGTTTCACACTATATTTACATTTATAAAAGCCTTTTATGAATGAAAAATCATGCATGTACTGTATATCTGCAAGGGTCCCCTCTCATGGAGGCTGCCATCTTGCACCGCCATGTTTCTACAGGAGCCCAGAACAATAAAGGCTTCAAAGGGAAAAGTTCGGAATTAAATTTCACTTGGTTGCAATCTGGAACCTCACCACTAGATGCCGCTAGTAACCACTAAATCTAACACACTGTACCTTCAAAGCTTAAAAAAAAGAATTGTATGATTTGCTCGTTGGCAGCACGGTGGCGTAATGGTTAGCACGTCTGCCTCAAAGCAAGAAGGTCCTGGATTCGAGTCCCGGACTCGGGCGTTTCTGTGTGGAGTTTGCATGTTCTCTGTGCTTGCATGGGTTTCCTCCAGGTGCTCCGGTTTTCTCCCACAGTCCAAAGACATGCACGTTATTCTAATTTCCTGATAGCTCCTAGTTGTGTGTTTAGTTGTGAATGGTTGTGTGTGTTGCCCTGCGATGGTCTAGTGAGCTGTTCAGGGTGGAGCCTGCCTTCACCAAGTGTTGGCTGGGATAGACTCCAGCCTCCCCACGACCCTGATAGGACTAAGCAGTTTGGCAAATGAAAAAAGTAAGTGCCAAAAGTAAGTGATTCGTTAGTTTTTAATAGCACACCAAGTGAAAACCTCTGGGAAGTTTCAGAACCTCTCAGATTTTGACATAAAGGTTATGAATATAATTACTGTGATCACATCGTCACAAAAATAACAGTGTTATCCTGTCTGAAGTATTCTGTAATTTGCATGAGTGCAAGAACAAACACTGAAGTCAGGGTGTTCTGACGACAATATTAAAAAAGACTTCTGTATTTCTGTAACTTTCACGTGCAGGTAATGATGTGGTTATTAAGAGCCAGGAAAAGGAGATGTTACTGATATGTCCTAAGTATTAACTTTTTATGTTGGACTTAATTTGTAACTACACGCTGGTGTCTTAAATCACTAGGCTACTACACGAAAGACCTTTTGGTACATATCTACAAAGTTATTTTTGCTGCCTCACAGCTCCTGGGGGTCTGGGGTTTGAGAGTCCTGAGTTTGAGGTACTATGTGGAATTTTTGCATAATGTTCATGGGTTTCCTCTGTTGTCTTTCCATCTTCCTAAATAAACAGATAGGTGGATGGGCTAAGATAAATTTCCCCTGTGTGTAAGTGGGCATGATTAGAGGTGTGTGCGTGCTTGAATGTGTGTGTGAATGGTGCTTCCATCCAGGTTGATTTCCTCTCTCACACCCAGAGTTTGAGGTACACTGCAGCCCTGACTGTACCAGCAACCTAAGCATCATCGGTCGTATAAGCTTCATGTTTTGCACTGAATCGCAGTGGATGCTGTTAAACACCGTCCTGTTTTTGCATTAAAGTAGAATTAAAAATCTGAAAAATAACATAGTCAAAACTATTTACTTTTTAGTTTGGTCAGTCTCCGTCCCAAAGGAATCACAAGCAGAAATAAATCCTGAAATGAGAGTACATGAGATTACAATAAGAGTGGCTTTGCAAAAGTATTGACTTTCTGCAATTTTGTCTAATTTGTTGCCTTATAACCTTGAATTTAAATGGGTTTCTCATCTGAAATTGGATTTTCTTGGAATTTATGTAATGGACCTTCACAAAATAGACCAAATTAGTAAAAAAAAAAAAAAAAGTATTTTAATTCAAGTGTATGCAGGCATATGTATACGTTTCCTTTACTATGAAGCTTCTAACCTTGTGCTACGAATTACCTTCAGAAGTCCCATAACTAGTGAACTCTTTAAAGGCTAAAGCAAAAAATAGGTGGCTTTTAACATGTATGTTGTTCACTCTTTAAAAGTTGTATACACTGTGCTTGCTTCAAGTGTGAGGTGTTTTTTTATTTTTAATGTTTTTTTTCTTTCTTTTTTTTTTTTTCACTATCAGAAAACAAATGGCTTTCAAAGTTTTAGAGGTAATGACCATTACTGTGTGGGGGAAGTTTGTAACTAGAAATTAAATAGACAAAAATATAACAGAAAACAAATTTATCCATGAACCAAACAGTCTAATACTTGAAACTTAAAAACTGAACTATAGTACATATTTACACGTCTTTTATTTATATATTTATTTTTTTAAAAAAAATCAAACTAGAATTTATAGTTTTTATTTTGCACCCCCAACTCCAGTTTCACAGACGTGGTGCTCTCTGATGCAGTCTACCTTTCTAACTGAGACTTGCACCATGCTTCTGGCACTTTCATGTAGTGCTCCTTTTGCATTGGTGTCCCTTGCTGGCCCTCTGTGATGCTTCCAGAACCCTCACTCAGGAATATGCAGCTGTCTGCACCTCCTCACTTTGGGGCTGTCATCCAGTGGAACACACACAGTGAACCATGGTGGTGGTGGTATCAAGCTGTGAGGATGTCCCTATATGTCTTTATACAAAATATAAAAGCAAGGACTAGGGAAAAGGTCAGAATTGAGGGAATGGAGGATGCTGCTAAATACAGGGAAGAATGTGCAAAAATCCCAGTGGCTAAAATGCGTCAAGCTCATAGACGCACTTTGAGACTTGCAGGTATAATTTCTGCATAAGGTGGATAGTCTTGTACCCTCAAGTTTTTATATTTATATATATATATATATATATATTAAAATATAGGACTATATCTTGTTTGCTTCACACTAACATCTACTACATCTTTAAGGTTGTGGGCATGTTTAGCAAATTGACTGATTTAAAATTCCCCAAATATCTATTTTTATTCCAAATTGTATGTCAACAAAATAGGAAAAATTGGAAGGGGGCAAATACGTTTGCAAGCCACTATAGGTGTATCGAGGAGGGAGGATCTCTCTCTTCCCTGCAAATCAGAAAACTAACCAAGCGCAGTTAGCTAAGAACCTGAAATTAATATATGTTGTTTAAAGGAAGAAAACAAAAGGTATGTCTCTCCAGATGCTTTTAAATGCCCTGTGATATTGCATGAGCATCAGTTCCAAAAGATAGAGTGGCTGCCGTTATGTTTGTAACAAAAACACGTTTTTGCATCGCCCATGCCAAATATATAGGAACACCTGTACACTAACTCGAATTCAAACGTGGAAGCAGCACAAGAAGTTTCAATGCGGATATACATCGAGAGCTTCAGATATTGTTCACGTCTAACATTGGAATGAAGAAAAGCATACATTTCTGGGACTTTAACTGTGATGAGGTTGTTGCCAGATGTGTTTATACAGAAACAAAGTGCAAAAAAAAAAAAAGTGACAGTGCTGTGGGTGGAAACGTCTTGTTGGTAATAGATCAAAGGAATATTATCCAATTGGATTCTAGCTGCCAAGAAGGATCGAGTAATCTGTATAATCAATCTTTACTTTTGGATTCATGCATGTCGTGTTGCTTTTCTGCTCAGCATGTTTTTAATGAGTGATTATTTGAGATACTGTAGACTTCCTGGCAGCTCAGCCCAGTTGGATTATTCTCCTCTGACCTGTCAGTGTGCTCACAGAATTCTGGTTTTCACACCATTCCACATCAGTAATTCCCAGGAGAACAGCAGTTTCTGAAATGTTTTGATGTGAACATGACTTGCTAAATGATTAGATAACCGCATGCATGTACAGGTGTTCCTAATACAATGGACAGTGAGTATACTTCTAATGAATGGCTATTGTCATAGCCTTCTGCTACTAGCTCAGTACCTCACTGCACACACAGTGTGTGTAAAATGTATTTTATTAAATGAAAGTGAATCGAATGAAACACTTCTCGTTTTGTTTGTTGTGATCAGGTGTCACAAGTGTCCGTAGTTTTCCAGTCCATGCTGCCGTCTGTCTGATGACTTGACTAAATCACATCTGTGTAGTTTGTTTCTATAATTGATGTTGCACTTTTGTTTTTTATTTGACTTACCCATATACTTAATATAATTTAAATATAAACTTACATTTTTACCATGTAGTATTTTGATTTGATTAGAGAACCTCCTATTCACCAGAATTATATTTTTAATACTAAAATGTCCTTCAGATTTTTGCCAAAACATTCATGTAATGTACAAAAATGTCATCCACTTGATTTAAAATCTTTACCTTTTTTTATGGTTTTGTTTATATATATATATTTTTTAAATTTGACTTTATTTTTCCCTGTTCTGAGTAGATTCTACTCTGTACACTAATAAATTTACATTCTGTTTTTCATTTATTTACTTATTTGAAAAATAAATCATCTAAATTATTTTCATAAGTCACATGCATATTCAGTTTGTAAAGCCTTATGGCTATCCATGATGTTTGTAATCGAAACCAAGTTAAAGTAGTTGATTATGCATACACACCTCACCATGAAAAACTTTAATTATGTAAAGTGAGTGCTGAATACGGAGGTCTGAGCTGGTTGAATTGGTGCTTTAGGCTGGTCTTAATCATGTTTATATTTGGAAGATGAAATTTGATTTGTGATTAAATGAAATACTGATCATGATGAACCCACGCATTGCTATACCTCATTATTGAAATGTATGCAATAAATTGTTTAATTTCTGAATTCATTAAAACTCATCTGTTTGTTGACTCAGTGCAAGCCAATGATGGAATTTTGTGTTCTTTTGCATTTGCTGAGCTCCTGAGATTTTCACACAACAGCCTTTAGAGTTTATACAGATTGGTGTGAAAAACAGTGATTTGATCGATGGGTGGAAACGCATGGTTGGCAAATGCAGTTCAAATGTTTTTCTGTTGAACCACTCAGGAGCCTGCATTTTTCAAAGAGCTAAAATTGTTCAACTGCCAATTTGAGACAGTGTTTGTGTCAGAGAAGCTGGAGCAACACATGGGAATTGCGATCGGTCATCTTGCATCGTCATCTTACTTTTGTCACTTACATGTAAAGCCTTAACTGCCCCTCAGCCAGTCAAACTGTTTCAGTTGTATGGCGATTTTTACAATTGACATTGTCACAAAGCAGCTTTACATAGTCAAATTAATTTAAGGAGAAATCCAATAATTTTTCTACAACCCCCTACACATCCCTAATGAGCAAGCCCCCAGATCTGCTCCTTTACCTAATAAAAGCCTGTTAACAAAATGTCTGAGTCTCGAACATTAACTGAAAGTTTATTCCATAATTTGGGGCTTTGTAAGAGAAAGATTGTTTCAACCAACATAGCCAGAATCTTGTTTACCTCATACTACCTTTCACATTACCTCATTTAACTCCACCTTAAATGGGTTTCCCATTCATTTAAAAGTAGATTTTAGCAGGCTTTTCAGTGCTCGTGGAAATAAGTCGGCAGTCGACACATTCTTCTCCAGAAGAATCACATCAGTTTTGGCATCAAACACACAGCGTTTATGTACCAAATTTGGGTAAAATTCAACTCCTTGCCTACAAAATATGCTTTTGTTTGTTTACATACAAGATTCTGATATTTTGTATGCATGCAGTCAGTACCAGAAAATATTCTTAATAATAAAGTGACTTATTTTTTTAAAACACCCCCCCCCCTCAAAATTTTTTTTATATTTTATATGAACAAAAGACAAAAAAGAAGGGATTTTAAACACCTGAAACATGTTTAATTACAAATTAGAAAACATTTTATTTGAAAAAAGTACTTTTACATATGACAAAGAAATTCATCTACCAAACAAAAGCAGTTTTGTAGATGTATATAGTGAATTATTTTACATAATGTCAATTTATATAGAAAGTGTTTCTAAAGTCTGTTCATACGCTGGACTTCCTGCTCAGTCATGTCATGGTAAGCACTAACTGCAGTCTTATGTGTGCGTGATAAGCAGTAAGGAGGGTGATTCTGGGTTTTAGTCCAGTGAGGTCATCAGTAGCTTCAGTTCTTTGAAAGTGCTGCCGTGTCGACCAACCTGCTCAGCACGGTTCTTCACTACATTATTGAGTTTCTTCAGCTGCTTATAGCATGTTTTACACTTCTGAAGCCTGCGAGTCAGGGAACAAGAGTACACATGTTCACATGCATGGTGTACATTAAAAGTATGACTACTGACATATTTATATAGAACAGTATGATGTAAAAAAAATTGTTAGGAATATCACAAACCTTTCCTCTCTGGAAATATCCACTCCAACAGATGGGGGAGCAGCCAGGGAGTCTGAGATCAATGGCCAAAAGCGCTTTAAAATTAACTTCAAAGTCATACATCCAGTCTGCACATAACTACAGAGCAGAGAGAACAGAAGAAGTGAACATGAGAGCAGAAAAAAACGAATTGGTATTAATCATTCCATTTAATAAAAGTTATCAAAAAAAATTTAAATCACCCAGATCTGTTCTCAAAAACCTCCAGACCTGCTCTGGACCAAGCACTGACTGCTGGCGGCTCCAGAAAAACCCAATGTGGCCAAATGTGTCTGTTTCACCACGTTAGAACACCAGAGCTGAACTAAACTCGACGTTCACTTTATTAGGAACACCTGTTCAACAATTAGCCCTGCGATGGCCTGGCGTGCTGTCCAGGGTGTACTCTGCCCTCGCCCAGAGTCGACTGAGATGGATTAGGATTAAGTGGTTCAGATAATGAATGTTCATCAATCAGCCAATCATTGCAGAAATGCTACACATAAGAATCGTGCAGATACAAGCCAAGAGCTTCAAGTAATGTTTACCTAATGTTCATGAAGGCATGACGCAAATCTGTCACTCAGAGTGCAAGTTCAAGCCCATGTGGATGCACACAGCAATTCATGGCTGGGAACGCCATGAATGTTCTTGAAACATTTGAAAACAACACTGCATTTGCATTTATATTTATTATTCTTTGCTGTTGCCTTTTTGTTCTAAAATCTTGTAATCATTACGTTCTCGCCCAACATGTTTTTAATCACTGATTTATACATGCGTGTTTTCCCACTGGCTTCCGGCCTGCTACCAGTTTGACAGTGACCATGTAGACACATAACAATCTTGATGCAACTTGCTCCAGGGGCAACTTGTTTCACTTGCCCCTGTAAAAGTAGCTTCCGAACATGTGGCATGGCTGGTGGTTTCAGAGTGCCTGCTTTGAGTACTTCAGAAACTGATTTCAGCTGATTTCTTGGGAATTTCATACATTTAATTTTTTTTTGTAAACTCCGGACCAGTAATCACCAGCCAGGTCCCTCAGATCTACCCTTACCTTCCTGCTGGGTTTATCTTCAACCAACACCTCTTTAGCTGATCAAGAACTATTTAAGGCAATGATCAGATGGTCAGGTGGGCATGATTACAGTTGGAACCAAAGTCTTCAGGGAGGTAGGTCTCCAGGGAAAGGGTTGGTGACCACTGCTTAAGAGAGTGTTGTGTGAAATTCAATGAAGATCAGCAGTTTTAGAAATACTCTAACTAGCCCATCTTTCACCAACAAACGTGTGAGCGATCACAGAGAGGTGTGATGTGAACATTAACTGAAGCCCCTGACCTGTATCTGCAGTATGTTTTGCAGTGCATTAAATGAATGCACAGGTGTTCCTAATAATGTGGATGGTAAGTGTATTTGCAAACTATTAAATCCTTCCACTGTCATCATCATTTCTTAAAAGTGAGCACCCTAATTTTCACTCAACCCTCAGTACAGCCCCCTGAGATACACAAAAATAGGATAGAGCTGCATGTAATTACTTGCGTGTACCAACAATACTCAAACATAGGGATTATAATAATGTGTACAGAAGGATAACACTCACCTTTCATATTTACTCTGTAGGAGCTCATCAAGCTGGGGCAAGATGGACATGCAGGTGTCTAATTTCCAAAGTGACCTAAAGATATTCAGATTCAGGGTTTAATCTTCTTCTTGACACTACATTAATTATCAGCAGTATATGTGACCCAGTTTGACAAAATGAGTCACAGTGACCAAAGATTCAAAATTGAGTTAGCCATACCATTTAAAAGAGGAGACTCTGAGCTTTAAAATGGTATGGCTAACTAAATTTTGAATTTTTGGTCACTGTGACTCATTTTGCCAGACTGGGTCACATATTATCTCTAATAATACTAATGGTCCAGAAATATTTGCCCTATAAGTAAAGTTGGGTTAGAATATCATCAAATCAAGAGCACTCAAGAGAGCGCAAACCTCCGCCAAGCCCAGCAATCCCGCAAAATGTCAAACATCTCACAATGTTAAAGAATCCTTTAAAAAAAATAATCCTGGATTTAAATAACTTGCAAATATAAAGAAACACATCTCCTTCTGCTGGACCTGCTACAATATGACATTTACAAAAGATCATCCTATCTTATAATTCATTCATTCATTTGCCAAACCACCTAATCCTACTAGGGTCATGGGTAGCCTGGAGCCTAACTCAGTCAACTCTGGGCGAAGGCCGGGTTCACCCTGGACAGCTTGCTAATAGATCACAGGGCCAACACATACGACCATTCATACTCACACAAAGGGGCAATTTGGAACAGCCAGTTAGCTTTATGTGCATGCCTTTGACCAGTGTACCCAGGTGAAACCCACTTGAGCAGGGAGAGAACATCCAAAACAGGGGGAGCAAACTCCACACAGAAACACCCTCCCTGAGCCATGGACTTGAAATTAGGGTCATCTCACTGTGAGGCAGACATGTTAACCACTTACAATGTTAAATCATTTTTTTTAAATTCCACATCATCAAAAACTAATAAAATCTTCATTGTCCGAAGCCCCACCTCTGGTACAAACTTCATAAAAACCTGCGAATTACTTTTTGCATAATCCTGCTAATAATACAAACACATATAACCTCCTTGGTGGAGGTAAAAAGTCTGTAGTTAATTTATGTAAAGACGATAAAAAACAACTTGATGAGACCATTTCTGTGTGCAGTTTGCATGCCCTCCCCCTGTTTGCATGGGTTTCCTCTGTGTGCGCTGGTTTCCTCCCACAGTCCAAATACATGCGTGTTAGACTAACTGGCTATAACAAGTTACCCCCAGGGGTAAATGTGTGTGACTGTTGTAAAGAACAGGTTCTCCAGTGGCCTTGCAACCCTTCTCAGGTAAAAAAAAAGAATAAATACATTGCAGAAGAGATGCATTGAGTGCAGAATGGGAAGTGAATCAAAGGTGAGATTTCCCTGTGAGATTAAGATGACCATGCATGGCACCGCAGCATGGTGGATAGAATCGCAGCCACTTACTGATGTCAGACATTTTGCATATTCTTTTTTTGTGTGGGTTTCCTCTGGGTTCTCAGGTTTTCTCCCACTTCCCGAAAACAGGTAAGTGTAGGGAAATGGATTAGCCTGCCCAAAATGGGTGTGACTGGTTTCCTGATTGTCCCCAGAATTCTTTATATCATTATAATGCTTTATTCTTTCCTATGGGAGCCAATCATTCTGAAGCTGACATTATATGAAGGTAATGAATTATAGTTTTGAAACGTGTGAGGTTGGAGGTGTGTGCTTACGGTTTGAGGTTGATTATATTGAGGATGTCCACGACAATGGACATATCATTCATGGCCACAGCAGAATCGAAGGACACCTGAAGAAAAGTGAAGTGCTTGAGAAGAGATCACAGACCAGTTCTTGAAGAGTACAGTGGTGCTTGAAAGTTTGTGAACCCTCAAGAATTTTATACTAAAGTTTGTGAACCTTTAGGATTAGCAGGTTATCTGAAGGTGAAATTAGAGTAAGTTGTTTTCAATCAATGGGATGTCAATCAGGTGTGATTGAGTGAAGAACTTGGATCTATCAAAGTGACCACATGTTTTTGGAAGTGTGTCTTGGCGTGTACAAAGGAGATTTCTGAAGACCTCATAAAAGGGTTATTGATGCTTATCAGGCTGGAAAAGGTTACAAAACCATCTCCAAAGAGTTTGGACTCCACCAATCCACATAAGACAGATCATGTGCAAATTTAACACTGTTGCTACCCTCCCCAGGAGTGGCAGGCAAACTAAGATCACTCCAATAGCAATGCATGCAATAGTCTGCAAGTTCATAAAGGAACCTGGGTAATTTTTAAGCAACTCAAGGCCGCTCTCACATTGTTAATGTTCATGAGTCCACCGTCAGGAGAACATTGAACAACAATGGTGTGCTGCTCTCCAAAAGGAACACGGCTGCTCGTATGCAGTTTGCTAAAGATCATATAAACAAACCAGAAAGCTAAGAATGAACTTTTTGGTTTGCATTATGTTCAAAGAAAATAACTCACTGAATTCCAGCATAAGAACCTTATCTCATCTAAGAAACATGATGGTGGTTAAATCATGGTCTTGGCATGTTTTCTGCATCTGGGCCAGGATGGCTTGCCATCACTGATGGAACAATGTATTCTGAATTATACAAGGAAATACTAAAGGAAAATTTCAGGATATCTTTCCATGAACTGAATCTCAAGAAAAGTGGGTCATGTAGCAAGACAACGATCCAAAGCACACAAGTCGTTCTACCAAAGAACAGTTTAAGAAGTATAGTTAATAAAGTTAATGATTTTGAAACGGCCAAGCCAAAGTCCTGACCTTGATTCAATTGAGACGTTGTGGAAGGACCTGAAGCGAACAGAGTTCAGAGGAAACCCATTAACGTCCCAGAGTTGAAGCTGTTAAAATTAAAATTCCTCCAAGCCGATGTGCAGGACTGATCCAGAAAATGCTTAGTTGCAGTTATTGCTGCAGGAGTGGGTCACACCAGATACTGAAATCAAAGGTTCACATACTTTTGCCTTTCACAGATATGTAATATTGGATCATTTTCCTCAATGAATAAATGACCAAGTAATATATTATTGTTTCATTTATTTAACTGGGTTCTATTTATCTTTCAAGCACCACTGTAGATTTGTTAGACACTTACCTTGATGTCCCCAGCAGCCCAGTCAGTCTGTATCGTGTTTAGGTTTTTGTGTCTGCTCATTAACATCACACACATAGTGCCATGACCTTTTCTGATCTGAGCCAATGCCTCATCATCTTCTGCAATGCTGCTCTTTCCACTAAGTCCAGGCTCATATACAGAAAGATATACACAACTAACTTAAACACAAAACCTTTGCATGAATGTTACTCAAAATTCTAATTAATAAATAAAGTGGTACTCACTTGTAAAATGTCCCCAAAAATAAGACTGAGTGGCTCAACGAGTGTGTAGGGGTTAACAGCTAAACTGGGTTTGAGTTTGGATGTTGTGATAACATGCCTTGAGGCTGACGAAGTTACCACGGAAACAGGCTCAGATGGTGGTGTTTTTATGACTGTGGAGGTGGCATCAGGGGCCTTCAGCTGTAAGGAGAAATACAAATGAAATTACAACACATCACAGAGATTTAAATTAGGTTTAAATGATATAGTTTGTGATGCTCCAGGTACATACTTGATCAGGAAATTTAGTTATGATTTCATCTGCTAACTGGGGCTTCACCTGAAAACCTTCTAAATTACAAACAGAACATTTTGAGCTGTTAGTAAAAATAAATAAATAAATAACTTCATAAACACAAACGGCCCTTTCCATTAGCATGAACAGACTCACCATCCACAAGTGGTACAGGGAAGGGTTCAGTCCTTATTGGAGGTGGTGTTCGTGCTGGGTAAAAAACAGCAAGAGAGAGAAAGAGAAACAGAGAGAGATGGTCTGAGATATAGAGCAGGATAAATGTGTAAACAACAGCAGGTTAAACCCATGCATGTATAGTTGTCTTACAGATTGCGTAGTGAGGCTGAAAGATCTCTTTATAATCATCTGGATTTGTGATTTCTGCTTTGCTCTCTTCATCACGCTCGTCCTCGCTGCTAGGGCTACGTCTCTCGCCCTCAACATACCGGTTTCCATATGCATTTTGTTTCATCCTGCATACATAAGCTGAGTGTCACGCAATGCAACTTTTAGTTTAGGTAGCCAAAGATTGTTATTATGGATATATACGGTAAATATATACAAGTTAAAATCAACCCATTCTCATTGAAGTAAAGGCCATGACTCACTTACATAATGTGTAAATTAAAAGTCTACAGACCACGTTAATCATCATCATCATCCTTTGACCACCTGGTGGACGAGATTCCCAAGGATGACCTCTTTCCAAATGCCGATCTTAATCTTTCTGAATCTCATTAAAACGATCACATATAACATCAGCTCTTCTGTCAGGCAACATCAGTCCATGCTTCTTGTAAAGTACGTGTGAGTGCTGCCACACTACTATTACTACTACTAGGCATGCGCAGCAATATGTTGCCTTCATCATTGGCCGATTCAGCACTGGCAGCGATACGAATTTGTTGTTTGGTTCTATTGGCTGTACTGCGTGCAGCAGACACTAGTCTAAGATAACACATTATCGACCAGTGCTGAGATGTGTTGCCAGGAAAATGGCGGAAAACATACCATAACATCGGCACAGGCCATACTCTGAAAACGTTTCCTTTCAGACGCAATTCAGTAATATGCGAGCCGACCAGGTACTTGCCATAAAGCCCAAGCTTTCACATCTAAAACTGGACGGTGTTCCTACAGAACACTCTTTCATAAAAATTTAAAGGATGACAACGGACAGAAGCAGCGCCTCGCCAAAAGTAGTATGCCGGGAGTTGAATCACCTAAAATGCCTAAAAAAGTGTTTCAGGTTGTTTTTTGTTGTTGAATTAAACAGATTACAGGCCACATTAAAAGTTGAAAAACTTTCTGAAATGATTCATCTTGATCTTATCTTGGTTTGGTTATATCATAATGATGTGGAACTCACAGAGGTGTGTAGACTTTTTATGTACATGAACACATTCACAAAGTATATACATCTGAACCCTATGTAGCAGTGTCTGTCTGCACAAGAGAGCACTGGGACCAACTTCTGTCTGCTGCAGGATGTGGTGGGACGCTCATAGTTCCTCCGTATTGTTCCTCCTATAGGAATGGCTGTGGCAGGTGGCTTACCACCTGGAGTTTGTTCTTGGACAGGTGCTGATTTCTTTACTCGGTCCAGATCCACAGCATACAAGCTCACGTTCGACTGGCTACACGACACTCCAGTCTGACAACCACAAAGATTGATTTGTTTGATTTCAAACAAAAGAGCAATGGACAGTGACTTTCTGTATCTGAATATTAATTACAGATATACAGAATAACATTCAGATTAGCCAACTAAAAATTTGCTGCAACAAAAAATTGGTAGTTAAACATAACAAAATTAATAATAGGTGGGGAAGGGAGTACAGCATAATCAAATTAGAGGACAGGAGAAGAAAGACAAATAAATCAATACAAGAGAAATACATTAAAAAAAGAAAACATTTCACTAATTAAAAACAAATGACTTACAATGACATTAATTATGAGATTTCACAATAAGTGTAACACCATATATTGCATTCGCAGAATCAGGAAAAAGAAGGTACTGTAGAGTGCAGTGAAGATTCTACACCACCACTTTTGTCTAAAGGGGCTCCATAAATAAATCAATCAATCAATCAATCAATCAATAAATAAATAAATTTTAAAAAATAAATATATAATTTGTGATATTCTTTTTATTTGAAAATGAACAAATGACACAAAATTGTGATGAATGGAATTATCATTTGCTATAGTTCATAATTTAGAGGGTAACATTGTTGCATCTAATTGTCATAAGTTCCTCCAAGGTTTTATCATTGAGACGACATCTTTCTGGTCTGAATATCTTTCCTGCAACATTAAAGATCCTCTCAACATGTGCAGAGGATGTAGGTATGGCCAGATATTTGCATGCGAGTGCAGCTAGGTTTGGAAAACTGCTCTGGTTTTCTTTCCAAAACACCAAACGATCAGCATCCTCTGTCAGGCCTGGTTTACTCTCACAGGTAGACATGGAGTTCTTAGTAATACTTATATGAAATATGTAAAACAGTCATGTAGGAATTCACTGTAAAACATGATTGTGGAATACACTAAAATAATCAATGGGAATTTAATGCAATATCGATTCTACCTTCTTCAATTCTAATTTGAATTGCAATTCTACTTCCTGTTTGCAACCTCAATTCAAATTCATGGAATTGAATTGGAATTTGGAAGACATTCTCAATTCAATTCGGAATTTTGCACAAACCTGAGTCTAGCAAACTTGTATTAGTCCCAGGCAGACAAAATTCTAGACTTTAAATGTAGCCAAATCGGTCCAACATGAATTTAGTTACCTGTGATAAAATTTTAAGGTCTTGAAAAAGAAAAAATTGTGACTTTTATACCTCGCTAATAAATTTTTCTATAATCTTCTTAATCCTTTTGGGGTAAAATGCTACCTTCACATGCTATCAGAATTATGGTTAATACGAGTTACTGACTTGGAAGTGACACCTAAACGCCCTTAAAGTTTTTGAGATGGAAATTTAGAAATAACTTACCCAAGTTCCCAAGTTGGGCTAACCTTTATACTTTAAACATGGTGGAGAAGAGGAAAAGTTCAGTAATAGATGTTGCTTGTGCACTTAACTAGATAAAACAATGCCATTTATCATTCTATCCACAGCAAATAGACTAGTCTGCTGGTGCAGTGCAAAGTTATACTCGCAAAGCAAATTTCATAAAACAGGGACGATAACCTTGAGTCTGCTCTTGTTTTCATTTCATGCCAACAACTTCAGACTTCAAAAGTGGGAAGTACGATCTTCTGACTAGCATGAGAACACACAAAAAGTAAGAAATCAGAGTGAGTTACTGACCATTTGACTGCTACAGACAGCGAAGTCAGCCACTTTGCCCCAGCCTACATGTACCACATCAAAGCAGCAGTCCGGCTCCCAGCCATACACACGGAGGGTGTTGTCCGAGCCACTGAATAAACAGCTACCATCAGGACTGAACAGCACACACCTTATAGAGAGAGAGAGAGAGAGGGGGGGAGAGAGAGAGAGAGAGAGAGAGAGAGGGAGAGAGGGAGGGAGAGAGAGAGGGAGA
>JAOUQZ010000004.1:25070506-25081173 GCA_028564935.1 Neosilurus hyrtlii
GTGAGTTCGATGACAGGATGCGCCAGGAAATGGAGTGATCAATGTTGCTGTCTTTGAGGTTCCAGATGTGTTTGCTGTGTTCGGCATGGTGGAATGAGGTGGTGTGATTTCTATATCTTGTTTACGTTTTTGCTGAAAGGAGGATTGTACCAGTTGTTGCGCTGTTGGTTTTTAGGTTTTGAGTTGGCATGTATATATGTATATGTATATATATATATACACACACACACACACACACACACACACACACACACACACACACAATTTTTTTTCCTAGAAAAAAATTCAACAAGTCAATTTGTTTTTTCCGATCTCTATTGATCTATATCGATGATCTATTCCTGAGTATTTTTCAGCCAAATTTATGGGACATACACTGATTAGTCATAACATTACCAACATTGTGACCTCTGACAAGTGAAATGAATAATACTGATGAATATACTCATATATTTACAGGAATAGCACAATCTGATTAGCCTTCCGTCTCAGGATTATAAATCATTATTCAGAGTGTATAATGCCTGGATTAAAGTGACACACCCTCAAGGTTTTAATCTAATATCAAAAACTAGTATCATGGCATTGTAAATAATGTGCAACTTTACTCTTCGCAGTTTTCAAACCCATTTTCGCTTCTGCCAAGATCTGCATCAACCCAAATGCTGACACTGAGCTCAAATCACCCAAAGCAAAGCTGCACCTTGAGGTCCAAAACATCGCTATTGAAATGAGCAAGCCACAGGTCTGTGCACTGTTTTTATAAAGTTATATAAAAAGACTTATATGCAAGCAAGATTTTAAACCATTTACTGCATAATGTCTGTTTTATGTGTAGTTAAATGAGAAGAATTCAATGCTGTTTCTTGCAGTACCTGTCTGTAGTGGATCTGTTGGAGTCAGTAGACCGCATGGTGAAAAATACACCGTACAGGAAGTTTAGACCTGATGTCCCTGTAAACAAACATGCCAGGCAGTGGTGAGTACTACACACTATTTATGCTTATTGGTAATAAAATATATATATTTGTTTGTTTGTTTGTTTGTTTATATATATATATATATATTGTTTAGTTAGTGGAGGCACTGCGGTGTAGTGATTTTGCATGTTCTTCTCACAACAAAAATGTACTGGGTTTGGGCCCAGCGCTCAGTGAGGGTGTTGCTGTGTGGTGTTTGCATGTTCTTTCTGTGCTTGCTAGGGTTTCCTCCAGGAATTCCAGTTCAAAGACATGCACATTAGTCTTATTGACTGTTCCAAATTGCCCCTAGGTGTGAATGGTTGTGTGTGTGTTGGCCCTGTGATGGACTGATGAGCTGTCCAGGGTGTGCCCTGCCTTTGATCAGATTTGGCTGAGAGTATAGTCTGATAGTATTAAGTGGTTGGGCAAATGAGTAAGTGAGTGTTTATTTAGTGAAAGAAATCCTGTTATTCAAATTTTATTAGTTTATCCCTGCTGCAGATCGTGTTGTATCATTGCTTTTCAGGTGGATGTATGGCATCAACAGCGTGTTGGAAGTGCACATTAGGCGTTTTAACCAAATGTGGAGTTGGACTCATATCAGAGCACACAGACAGAGACTTAAAGCTTATAAGATAGCGTGCAAAGCCAAACTGACCCAGAGCAAACACAGAGAAGACACCGAAAAACAGATCCTGGTATAGAAAACATCTACGTGAGGTGTACACTTAAACATAATGTTTAAATAGATTCAGAATGTATCCCATTACATTGATCTGTTTACATTTTAGGAACTGGAGAAAGTTCTAGATGTGTTTAATATTACATTGGCCAGACAACAAGCAGAGATGGAGGTATGAATATACTGCATGCAATATTTCTGTGAAGATCAACAGGCTGTATGTCTGATCATTCTGAGATCATACATTCCATATCTCTTTTGCTGGTCTCTCTCAGGTGGTTCGATCAGGTCACAAGCTGACTGACAAAAAAGCAAAACAAAGTCATGGAGGCAGTGGATTTTTCAGCGGCTTCTTTGGAAAAAAAGAAAAGAAGAAAAAAGATCAGGAAGAGGAGGAAAAAGAGTCAAAAAGTAGGTGTTCTAGTGTTCACCTTCCAGCCTAAGGATTACATCATTATACTGTTATTGTTCACGAATACCAGTAATGGACTAGAGTGAACAAAGAACGTTAACAATTATTTGTGTGTGTGTTTAAAAAAGGTTTAGATGCTGTCATGACCACAGAAGAGAAGACTAAGTTATATACAGCCATTGGCTACAGTGAGAATTCTTCCAAGCTGGCCTTTCCCAAAAACGTTTGTATCAGACACATGTACATCCAATCATGTATAGTCCACTTATTTAATGTACAGGTGAAACTCGAAAAATTAGAATATCGGACAAAAGTTTATTTCAGTAATTCAAATTAAAAGGTGAAACTAATATATTATTATTTTAATTGCAAGTCTTTATTTGTTATAATTTTGATAATTATGGTTACAGCTTATGAAAACCCCAAATTCAAAAACTTAGAAAATTAGAATATTCTGAAAAAGTTCAATACTGTAGGCTCAAAGTGTCACACTGTAAACAGCTAATTAATCCAGAACACCTGCAAATGGTTCCTGAGCCTTTAAATGGTCTCTCAGTCTGGTTCAGCAGAATTCACAATCATGGGGACGACTGCTGACCTGACAGTTGTGCAGAAAATTGACCCCCTCCACAAGGAGGAAAAGCCTCAAAAGGTAATTCCAAAAGGAGTTGGATGTTCCTCAATAAAGCACTTTAATGGAAAGTTAAGTGGAAGGGAAATGTGTGGAAGAAAAAGGTGCACAAGCAGCAGAGACGAGCGCAGCCTGGAGAGGACTGTCAGGAAAAGACCATTCAAAAGTGTGGGGGAGCTTCACAAGGAGTGGACTGAGGCTGGAGTTAGTTCATCAAGAGCCTCCACTCTCAGATGGATCCTGGACATGGGCTTCAAATGTCGTATTCCTATTATCAACCCGCTCCTGGACTTCGAACAACTTCAGAAAAGTCTTAAAGAAAAAAAACAACTGGTCTGTTGCTCAGTGGTCCAAAGTCCTCTTTTCTGATGAGAGCAAATTTTGCATCACATTTGAAAACCATGGTCCCAGAGTCTGGAGGAAAAACGGAGAGGCACACAACCCAAGATGCTTGAAGTCCAGTGTGAAGTTTCCACAGTCTTTGATGATTTGGGGAGCCGTCATCTGCTGGTGTTGGTCCACTGTGCTTTATTAAGTCCAGAGTCAACACAGCCGTCTACCAGGACATTTTAGAGCACTTTATGCTTCCTTCAGCAGACATTTCATGCTGATTTCATTTTCCAGCAGGCCTTGGCACCTGCACACACTGCCAAAAGTACCAAAACCTGGTTCAGTGACCGTGGGATTACTGTGCTGGACCCTGACCTGACCTTAACCCCATAGAGAATCCACGGGGCATCACCAAGAGAAAGATGAGGGACCTGAGACCGAATGATGCAGAAGAGCTGATGGATCTATTGACGAATCCTGGTCTTCCTCAGCAGTGCCACAGGCTAATTACATCCACGCCACGCTGCATTGAGGCAGTAATTCATGCAAAAGAGGCCCAAACCCAGTACTGAGTACATTCGCATGATTATACTTTTCAGAGCGCTGACATTTCTGTATTTAAAATCCTTTTTCTATTGATTTCATGTAATATTCTATTTTCTGAGATTTTGGAATTTGGATTTTCATAAGCTGTAAGTCATAAACATCAGAATTGTAATGTATCTGGTGTGACCCCCTTGTGCAACAATAACTGCAACCAAAAGTTTCCGGTAACTGTTGATCAGTCCGGCACACTGGCTTGGAGGAGTTTTAGCCCGTTTTCACATGGGCCAAATGAAACCACGTGAGCCTTGTGTTTAACACGTGATATCACTAATTTCTTAATGATACCTTGCTACAGTAATGAATATATGAACTGGCAGACTGTGTTTTCTAAAACTGTTTGTCTGGTCGGCAAATATGAACAAAAATTACCTTGCCACATAGTCTGAACATAATATGTGCCTGGGCAGTAAGTTTATAATAAACCTTGTACATATACTGCATTATGTTTACATGTTTTGATATTCTAGTGATTTGGTGTTTATCTCACTGACTTTTTGTGTGTGCATGGGTTTGTAGTACACAGCAGTGATCGTAGACTTCAAGCTCCTACAGACATCAGTAACTGTGCGCGAGGAAGCTAATATTCCAGAGATTCTTAAAATTCAGATGATTGGCCTCAGCACCACCATTTCACAAAGACCTGGAGCACAGGCTATAAAGTACGTTGAACACATTTGTCCTGTTAAAAGGTACTGTGTAGAGAGGAAATGAGTACCTACATATTAACACAACTGTATTGTTTGTGTGTGTTTTCTGTACGTGTGTGCTTTTGCTGCCAGAGTGGAGGCCAGCCTGGAACATTGGTATGTGACCGGGCTCCAGCAGCAGGGCATTATACCATTTCTCATTGCATCTGTGGGAAACTCGAACTCCTCTCTGTTGAGTGTGCTGTTCGAGATTAACCCAGAAGATTCTGCAGTGGATCAGTTACTCCATGTCCACTCTCAACCCGTGGAGATCGTCTATGATGCAGTGAGCAACACACACACAAAATCTGGTGTCCAAAACTTCAGTAGACTGTGTATAGACTTATATTTATTTACCAGAGATTAACCCTGACCCTAACCATACGCACGACTTTTCTTATTTATTTAGTCCTACTACATCACAGACAAGCTGGAGCCTATTTCAGCCAACTCTGGGCGAATGTGGGGTATACCCTGAATAGCTCGCTAGTCTATCACAGGGCCAACACAGATGTAATCATTCACACTTACACTTAGGGGCAATTTGGAACAGCCAATTGTCCTGATAGGCATGTCTTTGGATTGTGGGAGGAAACCGGAGTGCATGGAGGGAAACCACACAGACACAGGGAGAACATACAAACTCCACACTGAAATGCCGTCTCCGATTCCGGCACTTGAACCTAAGACCTTGTTGCTGTGAAGTGGATGTGCTAACCCTTTTGCACAGACTTGTTTTGTCTCCATAAGGAAGACAAGGCCCCATATCGCGACAGTGTAAATATATTAAGGTCCCTATAACGTCAAGTCACAAACACCTGTGATTTGGTAGTGTTGCTGTGATTGACAAGGGAGACTCTGGCCCTCCCACCCAGAGAGCACAGCCCATTTTGCTCACTTGGGTCCTAATCATGGCTGTGGTATACCTCAGTGAAAGAAAATGACTGATTGAGCGAACACGAGTTCACTGACCTTTTGACACGCATGCTCTGTCTAACTTAATGATGAAGTCATCTATGAGATCTATGATCTAATTAGGTCCCCGGGTTAGACCTGACTATCGTAATATTACTTTACTTTAGTACAATTTCCTTAAAATTTTATTGTTTATTCTTTATTTTCCTTTTTTTTTAGCATGATGTTGGGTGAATAAATTACTTGGTTTAAAACTAAAATACTGCTTTGTTTGTTTTTTTGTTTGTTTTGGTAGCTGACAATTAACAGCTTAATAGAGTTCTTTAAGACGGCAAAGGGTGTTGACCTGGAAGTAATCACTTCAGCTACTCTCAGTAAGCTGGAGGAGATAAAGGAGAAGACAGCCAGTGGTAGGTTTTTTCATCCTGAGATGACTAGGAAAGCATAATGCACATCCATTACCCTGCAGTCACAGTACAGATCATATTAATGATCCAGTTTGCCTTGCTGTCATACTTTGTAGGTTTATCTCATATTATTGAGACACGAAAGGTTTTAGATCTGAAGATTGACCTGAAGCCTTCCTACCTGCTGCTGCCCGAATCGGGTTTCCACCACAGCAAATCAAACCTCATCGTCATCGACTTCGGCAACCTGCAAGTAAGTGTCAAAGAAAATCGTACACTCTGTTATACACTTTTAGCCTTTAATGCTGTAAGTTTATACACATTTAATGAATACTCATTTGTGTCCTAGCTGAACAGTGTAAACCAGAGCACTCCTGAACAAGCATGTTCCAGTTTTTCATCCCTGGAAGGGATCATGGACAGAGCATATGACAGATTCTCACTGGAGTTACGCAGTGTGCAAGTTCTCTACAGCAAATCCGGTATATACTCTGTGTATATATCTGTCTATCTATCTATCTATCTATCTATCTATCTATCTATCTATCTATCTGTCTATCTATCTATCTAGCTATCTATCTATATATATATATATATATATATATAAGTCCAAATATGTGCGCGTTAGGTTATTTAGCTGCTCCAAACTGGCCATAGATGTGAGAGGTAGAGGTTTTGTGTGTGTATATGTTAGCCTTGCAATGACCTGGTGAGCTGTTTAGAATGTACCCTTTGCTTACTATCGGCTTAGATAGGCTTCAGTCCCCTACAACCCTAGTAGGATTAAGCAGTTCGGGGAAAAAAAGTAAAAAAATATATATACTCCCAGTCAAAAGTTTGGAGAAGGTTTCTTGTGTGTATAAATTTTGATTGGTATTTATGTTTATAAGCAGAAGAGTCATCACTGTACCAGAACTCTCATGCTGGAGTCACTGAACACCAAAAATTCCAAATTATTTCCAGGTTATTTTTCATTTCATGAACACATATGAAAAGTGTTTTTTATAAATGTATATTATTTTATATCTATACATGTAGTGTTTAATGTGTATGAACTGGGTTTAATTCAGTGTAATTAAAAAATAACAAATATAAAGGAGAGATATAAATAAGTATAAATAAGGAATAACATCAGATAAGTTGGATGTTGCCCAAGTTCCTGATTTCCCAAATTTCGAGTTTAATGACCATCCCATTGCTCTCTCATCACAAACTCGGACTGTGGAAAGTTTTTCAGAGTTACGGGTACAATGGATTACAGTATTACTTCATGAACCACTGTTTATAACAGCTCTGATAATATACAGTACCAGTCAAAAGTCTGAACACGCCCACTCACTCTAACTGAAATAGGAGGTGTATCCAAACTGTTGACTGGTAGTGTGTGTGTGTGTGTGTGTGTGTGTGTGTGTGTATATATATAACAGACTCACTGTAGATAGAACTCTACTAGTTAGATAGTTCCTGTTGATAGGAAGACGCTAGTACGATGGTGCTGATTGGTCGAGAGCCGGATTCATTTAGTGTACAGATGTTAAAGGGTTTCAGATGCGAACATTTAGAAACTGGTTCTGTAACTGTAATTACTGTTTTCTCAAAAGTAGCATCTCCTGATTACCGACAGTGATGTAATCATATATTACACCTCATTTCGAATCCGTATTATGCTGGAACATATTTTCTATATTGTGCATTTTTAAAGTGTTTAGTGTTTTTCAGGTGAGATGTGGAAAAGTGATCAGGGTTCATCCAAGCAGCACATTCTGCAGCCCATGGACATCACTCTGGAGCTCGCCAAGTGTATGGTGGAAAAAGACATACGCATGCCTAGGTTTTCTCTCTCACTTGCACACAAACACACTCTGTCCTACTTATCTCTCGATTTCTTGTCTCATAAAGACTCCTCCTGTTTCTGTAGGTTTAAGTTAACTGGGGAGCTGCCTTTACTGCATGTGAAGATTTCAGATCTGATGATGCACACAGTTGCAGACCTGGTGGACAGCATTCCCTTTCCCAATGTTTCTTCCACACCACCATCCACCCCTGACCAGAAGGTCACAGTCACTTGCACATACACGTGCACACACGCACACACTCGCGCACACACACAGTACTATAGTTACTTTTATTTTTTATTTTTTATTATTTTTATTATTAAACTGTCTTTGAATTACTATCAAGTCAAAGGGATTACTCAGGATATTATTTACATTAGTTTTTTTTAGTTTATCAATTTTTAAAGCCTATTGTGTGTTTGATCCTGAGCTTGGGTAACTGCAGTGAGGAATTTTTTGTGTTCCCCTCATGTTCTTGTGGGTTTCTTCTGGGTTGTCTGGTTTTCTCCCACAGACCAAAAACAAACAATAAAAAAACAAAAAAAACCCAGATGGGCAGACTGGCTCTGCTTAAGTTTGGGGTTGGTAACTTTAATTTAACTTAATTGAAATTCTCTTGGCTTGTGTTCACTGTTACCATCAACAGGAAGGAAGTTGTCCAAGTAGCATTGCTTGAACTGCCACCTACACAGGAAAGGCTACATGTATTTCTATTCTCTTCTGTTCCTGAGCTGTAGTGCTAACTAGGATTAGGGTATGGTACTCAAACCCAGGACCTTCTTGCTGTGAGGTGGACGTGCTAACCAATACACCACCATGTCCTACTTTGTAATACATATCATGATCATTTTTAAACATTGCATGGTATGTTTTTGTGCAGACTGTGTCAATATCACTCTCAGATAGCAGGCCGAAGGTGCAGAGTGTAGATCCGTCATCATTACCATGTTCCATGGTATCAGGTGAGATCCTGAGTCTCAGGCATGCACTTAAATCATAACACTCAATAGTGACCAAAAAAAGAGTGAAACAGAACTCTGTGTGTGTGCGTGCGTGTGTGTGTGTTTGTGTGTGTCCAGATTCTGAGGAGGACGTTGAAAAAGGTCTTAACGAGGATGTACAGAGATTAGCCTCAGAAGAGCTGATGAATGCTCATTTTACTTTTGAAGTCAAAACAGTAAAGTTTAAATTTTTCTTCTCTAAATTTTTTTCATACATTTTTTTGTAATTTTTAATAAAAAAGACTGACTGAGTGTGTGTCTAAGCTCTGTATATGGGTATTGATGTGTTTAGGTGCTGTTGGAGCTCACAAGTCAGGATGATCAGGAAGACACAGTCTTGGCTTTAAATGTATCTCAGTTGGGTTGTGAAGGCAAG
Source organism: Neosilurus hyrtlii (assembly GCA_028564935.1). Taxonomy (NCBI): domain Eukaryota; kingdom Metazoa; phylum Chordata; class Actinopteri; order Siluriformes; family Plotosidae; genus Neosilurus; species Neosilurus hyrtlii. Next base: position 25,079,350 of record JAOUQZ010000004.1, read on the forward strand.
ATGAGGACCTATGACCTCACCGTCAACGCCTACTTGCACAAGATTAGTCTTGATTATTGCAGGATGAGAGGTATAGTATTAACTACACACAGACATGCACACACTGAAGGCCTTTATAAGAGAAAGAGCAGGGAAATGTAGTACCTCATACAGACCTGGGATACCAGGGCCCTGGAGACAGGTCTGGACGAGAAGCTTTTGGCGAGTGCCTGGGAGTTGGGCCTTAGGGTGGCAGAAAATGTTGGGTTTTTTTTTTGATTCCTCTATTGCACACACTTTTATTTGAGGAGGTTTGATGAAAGAAATAACCCAGTAAAAATTTCAGGCCTATAAAATAAGTCTGAGTGGTCCTCCAGAGCCCTTCAATTTTGCACATTTTGACTGAAATTTGGCAATATTTTAATTTTCCCTAACGTTATTTTCTGGATCAATAATCCGTTTAATGTCTAATCAGACCATGTAAATTAATAATACAATATGTTTTAATATATTGGGGAATACATAGCGTTCCCAATCCACCCGAAAATCTCTTTTAGGATGCGACCAGTATGAAAAAATCACCCAGTAAAAGGCCTATAAAATAAGTCTAAGTGGTCCCCCAGAGCCCTTCAATTTTGCACATTTTGACTGAAAATCACAGGCAAGTGGTTTTTCACATTTTGTGTCTATGCACGGTACGTCATCAAGAGATGGTTTACCCTTTAATCAAACCATAATTTCCCTACAAGATATCTGCCACACACCAGCATCAATCCAGCAGCTTTAGTGGCAGTGAGTTTAACATGATGGCCAGAGTCTCGCTTTTAATGTTAATGCTCTGTTTTCTGTCTCTCTCTCTCTCTCTCTGTGTGTGTGTGTGTGTGTGTGTGTGTGTGTGTGTGTGTGTGTGTGTGTGTGTGTGTGTGTGTGTTTTTCAGATGCTCAGAATCAGCCAATTCACTTGATTACATCGTCAGACAAACATGGATCTGATTTGCTGAAAATTGAATACATTAATGTAAGAAAACTGTTTCTGCAGATGTTTGGTGATGTTATTGTGGGTTTCAATGGTGTTTATTCTGTGTTTTGCGTAGGCCGATGTGAATGGACCCAGTTTCCAAAGCACCTTTGACAATACAGAGCAAGTACTCAAGGTAAACTCTTTAATCCAGCATTTTATAAATAAATTATTAATCATAATATGGATGAATTAATCAAATGTTTCATTTATGATTTTAATATCTTTTCAACATAATACACACATACTGCATGGTCATTTGAATTTGAATTTTATTTTAAAATAGTGTCTAATATTTTTTCATTTGAGTAGTTCATAAATTACCTGTTGATTTATAGGAATTGAAATTTTGTTAATTTAAAGGGAAAGAAAACACTGTAGAACAGATCACCGATTCCCAAACCTGAACAAGAGGATTACTTGTTGGGGCGTATGTTGTTGATTTTAAAAATTTCACATATGTATTTAGCTTAAGGTCATAAAGATGTTTAGCACAAGCCTTGTTATAATAAGGTCAAGGTCACTGACCCACGGACCCAAACTAATGATTGAGATGGCCAAGATTTCCATGATGAATACAATCCAATTCACTTAAAACACTTTACAAGTGACACATAATAAATGATAACAAAATACAGGGAATATATTTCCAAAAAGGGGCAGTGGTGGCCTGGTAGTAAGATGCTGGATTACTGATCCCAAGGTCGGAGGTTCAAGCTCCACTATCAACGGGTTGTCACTGCTGTCCCTAGTGCAGCTAACTGGGTTATCGAATGCCGGCCATGTCTCTCACTGTCTGTGGTGAGAGGCATGTAAAAGAACCATTG
>JAOUQZ010000004.1:25090473-25104894 GCA_028564935.1 Neosilurus hyrtlii
TTTAGCCTGTTTGGAAGCTGTGGGCTTAAAGAGCCGGGAAACACAAAATTGAACTCAAATATCACAGAACACACAGCATGATAAATGTTGGAACCGAAAGGTTTGATTTATTTAGTCACCATAAACTATTAGCAACAAAAACATGACTAAATATTTTATGTAAGACTCGACCTTTAATTTTTTTGAATAGTTTCACAGAAAAAAATCTAATGGGTACCCCAACCCTAATGTTATAGTTGTTTTGAGCTTTTTTGCAATTTCAAAAGGCAATATATGGCAATATATTGGGTGATTTGGCATGGAATGACCCTGCTGTGTTAAATTATTATATTAGTAAGGTGCTGTACAGGTTATGTTGGTTTTCAGCTGCCACATTTATTACCCTTTACTGTGATTGGTGCACTATGAAGTACTTCATAGATCATAAGTAAACGCTGTTGTGTGATTATTTCTGCGCCCTTATATATATATATATGCTGACTTCTATGTTACATTGTTAAATGAGGTCCAAAATCTGTTGCTTCAAAGTAAAACATATTCATGTAAATTGTCTCCAATAGATATTTCCCAGAAGAAATACCGCAGTCAGTAGCATTTGAAAGGCCACACCACACAACAACAGCTTTTGCTTTAATATTATGTAAATGTGTTTAGATTTTATATTGTTTTAACCAGTAATCACATGTGATGCGAGGTCTTTGTACTTATAGATCTGTTTCTTTTTGTGTGTCCTTTTCTCTTGGAATTGTTTGCTTGCTCTGAGCTAGGATCTAAAGCCTGTTCTCACATTTCACTTTAGGTACCTGCATTCGCATGCAGCTCTTGACTGTATATTGCTGCAGCATGTTTGTTTGCAACTTTACCTGCATTTAACACCTTCATTCAGAAATTGGGATTGCCTTCACTAGTTTGCTTACAGACTAAACTTGCACCTTGTAATATCCACTTCTTACTGTTTCAATATAAGGTGTATAAGTCTATTTCTAAACCACTGCTTTTCTTTGTAAAAATAAATAAACAATTCACTAGCGTTCTTAATTTTTTTCATTTCTGGTAACATGGGCTTTATGTCCATCATTAGTTATGTACACCAAAAATGTAGGTTATTGCAGTGTACAGCAGAATATATCTGTTATATATGTTAACAGTTAAAAACAGTTAGAAATCTTACAGAAAGATCAATATTGTGCCATCCTAAATTACTGGGATCTTGCATTTTAATGAGCAAAAGCAATTCTATAGAATATATAAAGAGTAAACTGCATGCACAGTGTGGGCTCTGGAACCAAACTCTTGGAGAGGGGCTGAACTTTCTCATACTCTAGGCCGATGTGGGGAAACTCACAACTGAGCACCTCACTGCTGGAGGTCTCACTGAGTGAGAGGGTTGCCTCTCTGTGAATGCAAGTGTATGGGCTCATGCACCAGGTAGCTGTTCAGATTACCCAGCCTCCTTGGTTCTCAGGGTGGTGTTCTGGGCACTCCATTGTTGCCACCTTAAGCCAAAGGTCAAAGATTGACTTTGTAGTCATATCATCAGTGCTTTGGCCATATGTCTTGGACACTCAAAGGAGGAGAGAGCCAGAGCTGGCAACAGATAAGCACCTGATCACCACCACACACTCTACCGGTAGAGCTTCACTCACGTCCTGAAGATGGTTGTGGGCATGGAAACTTAATGGTGCATGGTGTTCAGGGCCTCCAATGTGGATATGAATTCCAGGAGCTATGATCAGAAGGTTGTCTGTGCCTTTGGAGCCTGGTTGTCCCAGAGGTTCGATGTCAGTTTAATAATACAACAGAAGGTGGTGTGAACTGTACTGGAAGAAGAAGAAGAAGAAGGTCTTCTGAGGCAGCTGACAGGTATTAAGCTGCCGAAAGGGCTGCATGTTCAGCATTTGTATAAGCAAAAACTCAGCCATGGGAGTTCAGGAAGGTCATGAGGAAGGACTTTCATTTGGCCTTAAGGAATTTATGTGGCGTTATGGTTAGAGAAGCAGGTTTGGGCCTGAAAGGTCACTGCTTCAATTCCTGGAGTTCCTCCACATTCATGGCTGAAGTTTCCTTGAGCAAATCACCTCGCCCCGAACTGCTCTTCAGGCGCTGCAATGTGGCTTCCCACTGCTTCGAATGTGTGTGCTCATTGTTTGTGTGTGCGTGTGTGTGGTCACTTTGGATGAATTGTGCAGAGCCAAATTTTCCTTGCGGGATTATTATAGTTAATCGAACTCAAATATCCCGTCTGGCTGGGGAATGCCTCGGGATCACCCATTTCTGTGGCTGAATGATTGTACAACATACACTGATTGGCCATGAGATTAAAAATATTTTGATCACTGAAAGATGAAGTGATTATTAGTAAATATCTTGTTACAGTGGGACCTTCCAAATAGAGGGATGTATTATGCAGAAAGTGAGCAGTCAGTTCTCAAGGTGATGTGTTGGAAGCAGGAAAAATGAGCAAGCATAAGGATCTGAGTGACTTTGAAAAGGGCCACATTGTGGTGCCTAACATCTGGGTCTATTCACCTCCAAAATAGAAGGTCTTGTAGGTTGTTCTTGGTGTGCTGTGATAAGTGCCCACCAAAGGTGCCCAAGGTGCATGAAAAACATTTAGATCAGCAGTCAGATTCTGTTCCCTGTTCTGAAGCCTAAGGGAAAGCAACCTCTCATTCACTGGGAAAAGTTGTATTGGCACTGAAACAGTGAGCTTTTATTAAGCCCACTCTTGCTTGCCACCTCCTAACCTTGGGCAAAAAAAGTCCTGCCCCTCTCTTGGAGATTAGTTCCAGAGGCTGTTCTGTGAGTTGAGGTGAGCTTAACTATATCTAGCCACTATATCTTAACCTACCACACAAGCTCAGGATTCTTCCCCCAGGAGGTAACATTCCATGTCCCAAAAACCAGTTTGGTTAACCAGGATTGAGACCACCAATGCCCCTGCCTTTGGGTCTGCCTGAGTCACCCCTAGGGCTCTACCCATCTGGCAGCATGGGTGTAGATCCAACCACCAGGCTCTTATCAAGAAGCTCCTCCAAAAGGTTGGCTCCAAGGAAGGGCTCCGAAAACTCTTTTTCTGGTGAGGTAGCATGTGTTCATCCCTGGCCACTCACCAAGGACGATTTTACCTTGGGGGATAAATTGCCCGTGTAAACATTGCCTCTAGGATCACTTGTGCACTCAAACCTCTCTACCATGTCAAAGTGTCTTTCAAAGTGATGGAGGAGGTCATATTTATACTCCTACAAAATAGGATATGGATTAAGGTATGAGCAGTTGAATTTCTGTTTATTTTTATGTATTTTTTGCTCATTTTATGAATGGTGCTAATAATTCTGTAGGGCACTCTAGTTTATAGCATTTTATTTCAGCCAACCTGCACCGTTCACATGCAACCAGTCAGCACTTGTGTAAAGGTCTACATCCAGGTTTACCTTGTGCATCCAGTTCATTTCAGTTAAGAGCACCAGCTTCTTTATAAGACGCGTAACGTAATGATGCACTCAAGAACATTCCTAAAACAAAATTTTCATCTTGGGTTTGTCTCCATCTGTCTAATTCTTTCTAATTTCCATAAGTTGCACACAGACTAAACTTTGCATCAACAAATTGTTTAAATGACTTAGATTGGGGGAAATATTGTGGTCAGAATCAACACTATTTTTTATTACTATATTGTTTCCAGAACAGTTCTAAGGCATGATGCTCCTCAACCACAGATGGAAATTCTACAGCCGGTTAACCTGGAATTATTGGTTAAACGCAACCTGGCTGCATCCTGGTTCACAAAAATACCTGGAGTAGAAGTCAAAGGATTGCTAAAATCAATGAATGTAAGTTTGTGAAGTTCCACTGGTCTTAGGTTTATGTTGATGTTTTCATACCACGTTAGCATGGATTGAAAGATATCAGTCTATGAATGGAATTTTTGTGTGAGGTCAGATTGCAACTGGACTACAGAAAGTGCCTAACAGCAGGAAATATTTTTCTTCCCGTAAGTTGCTTTTCTTTGTTTTATAGATCACTGTTGGTTGTGAAGACCTTTGTGTTCTGATGAGGATTCTAGCAGAAAACACTACAGAAGGTAAAATAACTGCATCGTCTGACACAAAGAAATCCACAGTTGAAGGTAAAAATGCACCTTCTGTTTTGTCACCAGAATTATCCTAACTACCCACCTGTACAGGTCTCCTGAATATTCATTTCTTGCACTTATTGTATAGATAAACCTGAAATAACTGACAAACTCCAAGAGACCCTTCCTGTGGAGATGGAAAGCCACCCAGAAATGAGCAGGGGAGACTTCAGTGAAAATGTAGTCAGTGTTCTCCTAGAATTAGAAATCGCGGAGGTACAGTAACAGATTTAGCTGAGCTGATGATTGGTTATATATTCACTGGAATCTCATTCATACGGTGTATGATCAAACTTCATTCTTTTTCTCGTGCAGGTTCTGTTAACACTGAATAAGATGAGGAACGGCTCTGAGCGTCCATTTTTGGTCTTGCATGCAGCTGACTTTGGAATTGACACCAAAGTTCACAAATTTGACATGCTGGCCACCACATACATCAAGACAATCTCTGTAAAGTGTCCAGACATTCCAGGTTTGTAGAACACATTGAAATTTAGCATAATTATTTTTTTTAAATGCAGTGTTTCTCACGTATCTAAATATAACATTAAGCTGTTGGTTTTAACTTTTCAAGTTCATGTGGTGTGTATTAGTGCTGTAACTCAAATTCATACGTCTGAACACAATATGTCACAAATGTTCTGATATGATGTAGGTTTATTTGTGACCTGCAATAAGCATGGAAACCACAGAATCTGTGTTTTATAGGTACAGACACTGACCAGACATTACATTGGTATACTTATTTACAAAAAAAAAAAAAGTAATGACATGAAGTTTACCATACACTACTCTGGGGAAAAACAGGTGGTTTTACAAATAACTGTGACTGCATGATCATGAAAGTATATATTTAGTTATATTTACCTCTTCCAGGAGGTTATGTGTTTATCTATATTGGTCTGTTTGTTTTTATACATTGTAACTTAAAAAGTTGTGCAAGGTTTTTTTTCTAGAGTCGGGTGTGGTACCAGTTATTACATTTTTGGAGGTGATCCCTAGATTGCTATTATTACATTCATGTTGAAAAAAAAAAATCCAAAAATTCTGAAAGGTGAGAGATGGGTTTACACCATGAAGAGGTCACTAGTCTATTATTTAGCAAACACAAACAACCATTACACTCCCATTCACACATACTGGGGTTATAGTGGAGACACCTGACTTAATGTACATGTCTTGGGACTGTGGGAGGAAACCGAAGTACCCGGAGGAAACTCTCACAGACACAGGAAGAACACGCAACTTTACACAGAAAAGTGCGAATTGGGCCCAAGGTTTCAAGCCAAAACATTTTTGCTGTGACGGACAGTTCTAACCTGTGCAATGCCATGACGCCTAGCTTCCTTTCATCTCAGATTACTGAGATCGTGACAGTTCTTTTTATTAATTATCGACACGGTGAGTTAAATTAATTGGAAGTTCACTACAGTATATGGCAAAAAGTATGCAGACACCTGAGGATCATGTCAGACATCCTGTTCACTAACCCCCTCCCATCATACCCTCAACACACACACACACACACCCCCCAAATATTTTCTATGAGTGCATATATGGCTCCTATTACTTCGAACGTTACAGCAGTTTTATCAACTCCTGCTGTCACCAAAGGTGAGCAGAGTGAGACCCATAGAAATGGGTTCTGTCTGTCCATGCAACTTGTTAGTACAATAACTTTGGAAGAAATTATATAGGATCACCAAATTTGGTGTATAGGTCCCCCTCAGGTGTAATTAGGGTGGGATGGTATATGGGTCACCATGACCTTGTTTCAAGGTGACATGGACACTTTTTATATATTCGAGTTGTCAAGGCTTGTTAGTGTGACTGAAGGAAATGACAGGATCACCAAATTTGGTGGATTGTCCTCCTCAGGAGGGTCTCGGTTGCAATTGAGTATGGGTCACCTTGACCTTGTTTCAAGGTCACAGCAATCAACTTAGTGAATTTTTCTATATATCATGTCCTTTTAACAGGAGTGTTTGGACTCCTGTTCCTTTTTATTAATCAAATAATGTTTCCTTTTTCTCCTGATCTAGGTTTAGATGGTGAACCTGTCTGCATCCTCAGCTCCTCAACAAAACAGGGAGCTGAACTCCTCAAAGTCGAGTATTTTAAGGTGCGTATTTTTTAAAACCTGGATTGTTCTACATTGGTTTGATTTTCAGTTCAGTTTAATTCAGTTTTATTTGTATAGCACTATTTATAACTAACGTTATCACAAAGCAGCTTTACATAGTAAAATAAATTTAATAAAGAATTAAAATATTTCTCTATAAACCCTACACATTCCTAATGAACAAACCTGCGGTGATGGTGGGAAGAAAAAACTCCTTCAGTGGACACACGGAAGAAACCTTGAGAGAAGCCAGACTCAAAAGGGAAACTCCTCCTTTGTTCAATGCATCATTTGGGATAATGATACAAAACAGCCTCATTAGAAATTTTACATTAAATACATCCACCTGTTATTGGTAGTGTTTATTCGTCAGGGTTGCGGGGAAGCTGGAGCCCATCCCAGCTGACTTTAAGTGAGAGGCATGATTACACCCTGGAGAGGTTGCCCGTCTATTACAGGACTAACACACACAACCATTAACACTCCTTTTCATACCTACTGGGGATGTAGAGTTTTGAACTTTCACATTACATTGTATTGATTATGACCATTTACCCTCGAAGCTCTGGATTATCTATCATCATTCAAAAAAATGTAAAGCAATAAGGCATTGATTTTTAAATTGCGGCAGAATTTTAAAACCCAAAGACCCCAAGTAACCCGTAAACCACTGTATAATTTCGTTAACTATGGGAGAGTGGAACCACTGCATGAAGAGTTTTCCAGTACATCCCAAATACTTTCACTGGTCATGACTCCAGAGTGCCAATACATATGTGGAAATGATTCCTCATGCTCCCTGAACCACTCTTTCATCATTCCCATTTATATCAGTGCCATAAGGGAAGAAAAAGACCATCGATGTGAGAACCTGCTGATTCAGTACATTCAGCTCATCAGCTGACTATTGTCAGAAATCAGACAATTCTTGAGCTCCTGGTGTGCGAGGCATGCTTGCATAACTTTAGCACAACTTTGTGCACCAGTCTGACTGGTGTTCATTAAATTGTCAGATTTTCAGAGAGGTGGAATTGTGGGTCAATCAGAGGATGGCATCAGCCAGCGACAAATAGCTGACAAGTTAAATATTCCTCTCTCAACGGTAAAAAGTTCAACAGTGAAGGGAAGACCACCACGGATCCACGACCAGGTCGACCTGGACCAACAGAAAGATGCCTTCGCTATTATGGCCGAGCAGCAAGACGCAAGCCTCTTCTTCAACCAGCAAATATTCATTCTAAAATTTTGACTTTTGAATTCTAAAATTTTTACTTATGTCTGGTGATGGTTCATGATCTCATCACACTTAGTCAGGATTGCATTTAGACCAAATTTCTTGTCTGATCTTCATAGTTCAGGACTATCACTGCATCAGGTCAGATTTAAAGAATTGTTGCCAGCTCATATTTATTGAATACGGCAGGAGGTACACAAAAATTTTTATTATTTAATTCCAAACCATGACATTTTGGCAGTGTATATTTGACATCAGTATGTTCATATAACTATTATCTTCATATGAGTGCAATATTTTCCTTAATCCTTCGCATTGTTGCATGATTACAGTGTTGCGGCATTTTTAAACATGTGGTTTTTCCTGCAGGCAAACAGAGAGGGGCCTCATTTTTCTACCATTTTTGAGAATACAGAACAGAAGATGAATGTAAGTATATGTTCTAAAAATATTATTACTCATTTTATAGTTTATGTTTTATTGAGTCAGAGAAGTAGTAAGTGTGTGTGTGTGTGTGTGTGTGTGTGTGTGTGTGTGTGTGTGTGTGTGTGTGTGTGTGTGTGTGTGTGTGTGAGTAGATTTTGTTCTCCTCTCTGGATCTAAGTCTCCATACTGAGGCTCTTCTTTCGATCATGGACTTCGTGTCCACTGTCCTGTCCTGTAGTAGTGTGTCCTCACCTGAGAAAGAGATCAGGATTACTGAAGAAACCAAAGCTACCCCAGACAAATCCAGTATGAGTACATGCACTAACACAAAGCAGCATACATCTACTCATGTACTAATCCCTGTTTTAAGGGTTTATGGGGACAAAAAAGTTAAGCAAAAGGCAAAAAAAGAAAAGAAAGAAAATCAGATTATTAGTTTTGTAATAACTGTAGAAGTTAGTGTTATATTAATTGGTATTAATTAATAATCCACTAAAGCAGGTGTCAAGCTCATTTTCACTGAGAAACAAATCGCTAAATATTTAGGTCACTGATGGACGAATAATCACTGAACATCTATTTAAAAAGGGCAACCGTGAAATCTGCATAACAAAGTGATTAGTTTATTCGAGACGTTTTGAACATTGTTTTATTTGGAATCAGTAAAACTACTAGGCTAATTTCTCATTCATTCAATTCCATTTGCAAGTTGGCCAACACAAAGAACAAGGTGGAGCTTCTTTTCACAAGCTAGTCAAACTCTCAACTAGGACAGTGCATAGGACTGGACTTGGATTTAATCCAAACAGTGTTAAGGCTGCACTTTTTTCAGTAGATTCCTTCCTGTTAAAATTTTTTAGGGCATAATACACTTGACTTGTGGCAAAGACATCAGTGCAATAGTAAAACTGGGATCAGTTCTCATACAGTGTGGTACATATACAACAGTAATGCTGCTGTACCCATCTTGCACATGCTCTTACCTAAAATGAACTCATTTACTAAGGTTTTGTACAGGTTTATGAACTGAATATTCAGCACTATGTTATAAAAGTTTAAGTTTAAACAGTTTAAATCTGTTTCTTAAGAACCTATAGTTGGGCCTGTCTTGCTGCATCTGGGTCAGGACAGCTTGCTATCTTTTATTTGAGTGATTTTCCTGATTTTTTTCCCCCCAATTTAGTTGTAGCCAATTTCTACCCCTCAAGTATGCCTCCCTGTCATGCAACCACCGCCAACCATGGAGGGCAAGTATGTGCTTCCTCTGAACTGCTGTGCATGCTTGTTCAGGGTCAGTGTAACACAATTGCGCTATCTGCCCTTTGTATGCATTTCGCAGACACCCATGGGCTCTCGGCCATGGATGGCTGTGTGCTTTAATGTGGACTCAAACTTGCCAAGCTGTTAGTGAAGCACCTTGTCTCTGTGCCACTCAGGAGCCTGGAAAATGAATTCTAAATTATACCAATGAAAAAGGGAATTGTATTGAAAGGAAAATGTCAGCACATTTGAAAAATGTGTCATGCAGCAACATAGTGACCCAAAACACCCGTGGTTCTACCAAAGAATAGTTCAAGAAGATTGAAGTTTGGTTGAGTTGCACATGGGAATCTGAAAGCTTTAGTTTATATATTTACAACATTCAGCAAAAGCCTTTATCCACGACTTACAGAAGAGCTTTCAAATGTCTATCAGTGAATACATTGTGATACTGATTCAATAGGGCACAGGTTAAGAGTACCATCAGTCAAAAATCTATTGGCAGGATCTTTTAAAAAGATAAATATAAGAATAAATACTTTTGCTACCTACAGACATTTAATATTGGATCATTCCCCATGATGCATAAGTACCCCAGAGTAATATTTGTGTCTCTTTTAGGATTTGTATGAAAGTATATCAATGTTTAGGTCATATTTATGGATAAATGTTAAAATAATAATAATAATCTAAACGGTTCACAAACTTTTCAGCACCACTGACACTGACCATCATCGAGCAGATAGATTACAGATTTCAGTGATATGTTTATATATTGGACATGAAGTAGCATTTTTATTACTGTTCTATCTACAGTGAGGTCCTGTTATAAAGGAGACGTCATTGATCTGAAAATTCTGGTGCAGCTTGGGGCCTTCAATGTGCTGCTATGTGACCAGAAGTGTAACATCGCTGACATGAAGATTCGAGGTCAGATTTCTGTAATCCTGTTCGTGTATATAGTTATTATATAGTTTCCTGTTTTTTATAATAAAAGCGTGCCATGATTTCAGAACCTTTATCTGGTTTCCTGTTTCTGCCGAACAGCTGCTCAATATTTGAGAATTGTATGAGTGACTTAACTCATCATCGGCTAGGATATTTATACCACTTAAGATTCGGTGTCTCTTTCTCGAACACTCCTGTAGATGTCCATGGATCTTTCTTGATGAAGGAAAGTGAAACACACATGACAGCTAGACTGCGAGATTTTGTTGTACTGAATTTAGACTCAAAAGCAGTTCATAAAAAGGCAAGTGAAATGGGTTAATGCCAAAAACTCTGTAGAAATGTTATTCACTACAGCTTCCAGATGAATCGAATGTTGTTTCCCCCTTTGTTCAACATATAATTGTGTGTTTTTTGCAGATTGTCTCTATTGTGGATGATGAAGTGTTTAGCTTCAATTTGAGTCTAACTCCTAAAGCCACAGAAGAAGAGGGATACACCGACACCTCAAAGGGGGACGGAAAGGTCAAACTTAATGTGGGCTGCATTCAAGTAGTCTATCTACAAAAGTTTGTCATGATATTAGTGGTAAGTGTGAAAGTGTCTGTAATGCTACTATCACACTGTCTCGTATCTTGCCATGTAATCAGCCTATTTAAAAAGATATTTATGTGGAATAAACACCAAGAAATGAGGCGTTGTTGCTGCATAACTTCCCAACTGGATATAAAAAGGGGTTGGGCACGCTGCAGTCGTCATTCATTCCAGCGCAGTCGACACGGTCACATCCCAAGTCACAGTCAAAACATTTTTGCCAGCGAGCAGCACCCTGCCAGCACAGGTTTCATGAATGATGAGTCAGGATCGAGCGTTTGCTACAGTCTGCCTTAACATACATGACCACAAACATACCTGCACTCTAAAAATGTGAGTGTTCACTCACTCACAGACACTCTCACATAAACACTGCTCAGATCATGCATGCCACCAAATCATACATTCTGGTTATTTGTGATGGTGCGCTTGCTGTTGGTATTGTTATGTCAACTACAGCGTTCAAGCAGCATAATAGGTTCAAGTAAGATTCCTGCTGCGTTGCTTTTCTTTATCACGGCGTACACCTGACATATGTATAACATATTGAAGTGACAAAGTCCAGACTTAAAATAAAAACCTGCACCCTGCCGTACATGGAGATTGATTGTACCCTTCCAAGGGTATAAGCCACATTAGCTGGCATTGCTGTGATGTTGCTTTCTTACTGCCACGTTACCTGATGCGTCACATTTACAGCATTTGGCAGACGCTCTTATCCAGAGCGACTTACAATGAACAATTTTATACAACTGAGCAATTGAGGGATAAGGGCCTTGCTCAAGGGCCCAACAGTGGTGATGGTGGGGGTTGAACCGCTGCTGACCTTTGGATCATCGTCTTAACCACTAAGCCACCACTGCTCAACACGGTGCTCACACAAGCCTGAACCACTAAAGTGTAATCGGGGGAATAAGAATTTTAATTGCTTCAGAGGTGTTATTGTTCAAGGAAGTTTTATTCTGTCTTCAGGATGTTTGGTGTGAAAGATTTGAAAAAAACTAAAAACAAATCAAGACTCTGTTTCTGTCTCAATCTTTCAATGTTAGAAATACGGTAATAGCTTTCAAATGGCCAAGGAGGTCTTAAGTGTGGCTACAGCACAGGCAGCAGAAAAAGCAGTCTCCAGTGTGAAGGACTTTGCTCAGAAGAGTTTCAGAATCTTCATGGACATTAGACTGAAGGCTCCACTCCTCATCATCCCTCAGTCATCTATGTCTCATAATGCAGTGGAGATGGACCTGGGTCTCATCACTGTGAGGAACAGCTTCTCTCTGCTTCCTGTTGAGAACTGTCCACTGCCTGCGGTCATAGATAACATCGACTTGGAGCTAACCCAGCTTAAGCTATCCAGGTGAACACTTTTCTGAGTATTACGGTTGTTCTTTACGTCTTCTTGGTACATCGCAATTGCCACAGTCTGTGTGTTTTTGTAATTTTGTAATATGATTATGGTTTTATAATAATTTTAGAGTCTTTATGGAGGGAGATGAAAATAAACATAGTATTGAGCTAATACAACCAGTGAACCTGATCCTGTCAGTCAGACGCAACCTTGCTGCTACCTGGTATCGTAAGATGGCTGCCATTGAGGTAGATGGGGATCTGAAGCCCATGCAGGTGAGTTTTCCTTTCATTCATTTTCCTCCTGTGAATATCTACTAGATCATTTCTAATGTGGTTCAAATGATTTTTTCATATCCATTTCACGTTCACATTTTTGCAGATCTTCAACATGTAGAGCAGGATTGCAGTGGTTATAGAGTCCGTACTAAAAGGTCCTCTCATATGTTATTGCAGGTAGCTTTGAGTCAGGAGGACCTGGTTCTCTTCATGAAAATTGTGATGGAAAACATTGGCGAGGCCAGCAGCATTCAGCCATACGTCAGCCCTGACCCGGGAATAAAACAGGAAAAAGGGACGACTAAATCTTACCTACCTCACGGTAACAATTACACCGATTCTTCTAGGATAGTCTTAACTTCTTAAATCACGCTCCTAATGTTCTGCCTTGCGTTTGTGTGCATGCATTTGTGCGTGTGTGTGTCTGTTTGTGTGTGTGTGCGCGCATGTATGTGTGTTTGTGTGAGTGTGTGCGCGCGTTTGTGTGCACATGTGTGTGTCTGTATGTGTGCCTGTGTGTGTCTGTGTGTCTCTATGTGTATGTGTGTGTCTGTTTGTGTGCGTGTGTGTGTGTGTGGGAAGTCTCTGAGAATGTTGTAGGAAAACAGCCAGAGAATAAATCAGCAGAGCAGGACCTGTTGGAAACCATCAAATTCAGTTTTAATGTTGAATCTATGGGTCTTATACTGTACAATACCGATTCCACACAGGTGTGTTTTCTTACTAATCACAACCCATATTTATATACTGTACTGTATGAGTGACCTCTCTCTCCCTCTCTCTCTCTCTTCCCCATCCCGCTTCCTCTGACACCACCACCCCTTCCCCCCGGTTTATAGCCTGGTGTCCATCAGGATAGTTTGTGTATAGGAGAGTTTATGCTCCATAAGATAACTGCTTCTGGTAAGTTGTTTGATGACAGCAGTCTGGAGGTTTCTAGTATTCTCACCACTTGCACTCTGGATGATCGGAGGATCAGTCCCGAGCGAATCACATCCAGGTGACACCTTTTAAAAGAATCACTCGTATAACGTGCTGTAGTGTGCAACGGTTAACTTTCTTACATTTTTAGTTCTCATATCTTCAAGAGAGGAAAATAAGTTCTTATCAGAACTTTTTCGCTGCTTCTTTGTCAGTGTTGTGTGAATATCTTTTCATCTTCTTGATGTTCAGAATGCTGGGAAAGCGTGACGACAGCTCAGATCACATGATCGACTTGACCTACTCACAGAACAGAAATGAGTGCTCTGTGGTAGCTGTGTTCCAGAAACTGTATCTCTGTGCCAGTATGGAGTTTCTCATGGCCGTGGCCGATTTCTTCATCCAGGCTCTGCCCAAGCCCCAGGGCACGGTGTCCAACAAATCGAAAGCACTCCCACTCAAACAGATCTCTGAGCAAAAGGGCCAGGGGGAGGTGAATACAGGTTCAGGTACATGTACAGTTATGTTTTTGTGCTTAGTAAGGCATGTATATTTTCATTATGTAATTTACTGAGATACTGGTATTTAAATTCTGTCTAAGTTTCTGAAAGATCTGTATTCATGTTTTGGTGTTTGTAGCCCCGGCCCAGAGGACTGTGCTACATGCTATTGTTATAGAACCAGAGGTGGTGTTTGTGGCAAATCTCATGAAGGCAGATGCTCCTGCTTTAGTGGCTTCTTTCCAGTGTGACTTCAGCCTGCACTCTGAGGAAACAGCACAGGTCATGAAAGTCAACCTTATGAATCTCAAAGTTCTCGCCTGTCCATTCATCAGGAAAAAGGACAGCAAGGCTGTAACCACGGTAATCTTTCATATGCACACCAAAAAGTGTGCATCATTGCATAGGAGACCAGAAACTTTCACACACACCAGAAACTTTCACATACACACCAGAAACTTTCACACACACTAGAAACTTTAGCATACAAACCACAAACTTTCACACCCACCAGAAACTTTTAAACACACACCAGAAACTTTCACATTAAAACCAGAAGCATTCACACACACACACACCAGAAACTTTCACACCCACCAGAAACTTTTAAACACACACCAGAAACTTTCACATTAAAACCAGAAGCATTCACACACAC
>JAOUQZ010000004.1:25230998-25241550 GCA_028564935.1 Neosilurus hyrtlii
GAAGTGGGTGTGGCCTCTGTACCTGTTTGTCTCAGTGAAGGAGGTGTGGCCTCTGTACCTGTTTGTCTCAGTGAAGGGGGTGTGGCCTCTGTACCTGTTTGTCTCAGTGAGGGAGGTGTGGCCTCTGTACTTGTTTGTCTCAGTGAAGGGGGTGTGGCCTCTGTACCTGTTTGTCTCAGTGAAGGAGGTACTGTGTATATTACTGCTCAGTGTGTGTAGAAGTACACTTGCATTAACCTTCTCCCTTAATGAATATGTTTGCTAATACTGCTCTGCCCAGGCAGCAAAAGGCAGCATGCTTAAAGCAGCACGCCTAAATCAGCTGCCTCTTGTTCTCCATTTTATAATATCGCTCACCTGCACATTCTCCTCTTTAAATTTTGCCGTAGAGAGACAAGGAATGTGATGGGAAAAGGACAGATAAGAGCCTTGGTGTGCCTCAGTGAAGGCCTGTGAGAAGTCATTGCTTTGTCTATGAGGAGGTTATCACAGACGTTGTGTCTTCGACTGCAGTGGAATGAGACCCAGTGATAACAGAGGAGAGAAATAATCAGTCACTGTAGTTCCCAGTACACAGGATACATAACCCCATCACATCCTCATCTGTCCGCATCACAAGGAGTGAAGACACACTGACCAACAAACCTAAGTGTGTGTGTGTGTGTGTGTGTGTGTGTGTGTGTGTGTGTGTGTGTGTGTGTGTGTGTGTCTGTATTTCAGGCCCACCTGGTAGCAGCATTTGAGCAAAGTCTGGCAAACATGACCATCAGATTAAAGAGCCTCACAATGACAGCAGAGCAGAAGGTACAGTAAACACACACATGCATGCAACACATAGATACACACACACAGATACACACACACACACACACACACACACACACACACACACACACACACACACACACACACCAACACACACACACACACACACACACATGCACTAATACTCTTCCAGAGTAACACTGCTATTAATAATAATAACTCAAATACTCTTCCAGAGTAACACTACTACTAATAATAATAATGCCAATACTCTTCCAGAGTTATACTACTGTTAATAATAACACTAATGCTCTTTCAGAGCAACATTACTTTTAATATTAATAACATTAATACTCTTCCGGAGTAGCACTACTATTTATAGGAATAACTCTAATACTATTATAGAGTAACACTACTATTAATAATAATAACACTAATACTCTTCCAGAGTAACACTACTATTAATAATAATACCACTAATACTCTTCCAGGGTAATGCTACAATTAATAATAATACCACTAATACTCTTCCAGGGTAATGCTACAATTAATAGGAATAACTCTAACACAGTTCCAGAGTAACACTACTATTAATAATAATACCACTAATACTCTTCCAGGGTAATGCTACTATTAATAGGAATAACTCTAACACAGTTCCAGAGTAACACTCCTATTAAAAATAATACCACTAACACTCTTCCACAGTAACACTACTATTAATAATAATTACTGTAATACTCTTCCAGGGTAATGCTACAATTAATAGGAATAACTCTAACACTGTTCCAGAGTAACACTCCTATTAATAATAATACCACTAATACTCTTCCAGGGTAATGCTACAATTAATAGGAATAACTCTAACACAGTTCCAGAGTAACACTCCTATTAATAATAATACCACTAATACTTTTCCAGGGTAATGCTACTATTAATAGGAATAACTCCTAACACTATTCCAAAGTTACACTCCTATTAATAATAATACCACTAATACTATTCCAGAGTAACACTACTATTAATAATAATACCACTAATACTATTCCAGAGTAACACTCCTATTAATAATAATGACTCTTATATTCTTCCAGAGTAATACTACTATTAATAATAATAATTCTAATACTCTTCCAGAGTAACGCTACTACTAACATCTCAAATACTATTTCAGAGTAATACTACTATTAATAATAACAACACTGATACTCTTCCAGAGTATTACCACTATTAATAATATGAATACTAATACTATTCCAGAGTTACTATTGACAGTTATAATAATAATAATAATAAAAAATAATTATAATAATAATGATTTAGAGTAATACTACTATTTATAATGATGCTAATTTTATTCCAGAGTAACACTACTATTAATGATAATATTAACCCCCAAGTTTAGCTAACTGGGCTATCAAAGGCCGGCCATGTCTCTCACTTTCTGTGGTGAGAGGCATGTAAAAGAACCTTTGCTGACTTTCGAAAAGAGTAGGCTGAGATACAGTCAGCATGTTTTTGCCCTGCAATGGCCTGGGAAGCTGTCCAGGGTGTATTCTGCCCTCGTCTAGAAATGGCTGAGATAGGCACCAGCCTCCCCGTGACCCTAATTAGGATTAAGCGGTTCTGAAAATGAATTCATAAATTAATGAATACTATTCCAGTGTAATACCATTATTGATAATAATACTAATACTATTTTAGAATAATGTTACTACTACTACTACTACTACTAATAATACTATTTAATAATAATACTACTAATAATAATAATAATTACTATTTAATAATAATACTACCATTAATAATAACAACACTAATACTATTTTAGAGTAAAACTACTATTAATGTTAATACTAATAGTACTTCTGAATAATAGAATAATGCAAAGTTTTTGCATTATATTAGAAACTATCTTTCATTATTATTACCTTGTTCTTCACATCAATTTTGATTTAACTGGGTCTCCAAATGTTTTGGTTATTTAGCGTCGTACTTAATGCAGTGTGTGTGTGTGTGTGTGTGTGTGTGTGTGTGTGTGTGTGTGTGTGTGTGTGTGGGTGTGGGTGTGGGTGTGTGTGGGTGTGTGTGTGTGTGTGTGTGTGTGTCTGTAGGACTCTGAGCTGAATGAGTTGAGAAAGACCATTGAGTTGCTGAAGAAGCAGAACGCTGTTGCTCAAGCTGCCATTAATGGTGTCATCAACACTCCAGAACTCAGCTGTAAACCTGAACGTACAGGTGAGGCAGATCTCAGCAACATTCCCATAATTATACATTACAATAGTAGCTGGCTGAGATCTTAGAATGCATTAGCAAGCATGATCTAATGAGCTTTTTACAATCTGTCATAGAGTGCGATTTTTAGGGACAGGTGCAGTCAAATTAAAGTTTGACGAGTCACTTATAGTTATTAACTGTCAAGATAGACAGATGTGGGGGTGGAACAACATCCTTTTGATGCCACAGTTTTATGTGGCCAGGAGCTCAAGAGAGTAAAATTGGCCATGCTCTCAAAAAGGGAGGGGCATGTACTGTCTTTTTCCTGTCAACTACAGCAACACTAGCCAATCACAGGTATTTGCTGGCTCATGTGTGTGTGGAGATTGGCAAATAGGACTTTCCTCTGCGTAGGTTACTCCGCCCCTGACACTGCATGAGTAAGCAGTTTGTAAGGATGCCTTTTTCCTTAAACCAAATGCCTCAAAGGAAGCCTTCCTTCAATAACATTGGTTTCTCATTGTGATGTACTATGGGAGAGATGTCTGGTGAATGTATGGGGAAAGTTAATAAAGAATCCCAATATCAAGTTTGCCCAATATAATGGACAGATTGGATCTGAGCTAAAATGAGCTAAAAATTGGAATGTCCACAGCTTAATCCTACTAGAGTGACTGGGAGGCTGGAGCCTATCTCAGTCAACAATGGGCGAAAGAAGGCTATACCCTGAACAGCTCTCCAGACCATTGCAGGGCCAACACACACATATTCACACTCATAGTTAGGGGCAATTTGGAATAGCCAGTTGACTTAAAATGCAATGTCTTTAGACTGTGGCAGGATACCAGAGTACCGGCACAGGGAGAACATGCAAACTTCGCACAGAAATACCCTTACTGAGCCTGGGACTCGAACCCAGAACCTTCTTGCCGTGAGGTGGACCTGCTAACCCATACACTACTGTCCCACCTTGGAAACAGTTCTGCTAACATTTAATATGTGTTTGTATTGTGTGTGTGTGTTTAAAGGCTCTGTGGGCTCAGTGTCGGTCCAGGCGGAGATGTGTATGCGCAGACAACACTCGTCAGACAGTGTGTCCAGCATCACCAGCCACTCCAGCATGGAGAACACAGACAACAGCAGCAAGAAGAAAAAGAAAAACTGGGTACACACACACACACACACACACACACACACACACACACACACACACACACGCACCAGCTAAGCTAAGCTGCTTTCTGTGTCTTTCTGTTTCCTCGTCGCTTCATCTGGCAGGTATCTGAGGTAAGACTCAATGTGTTAGCATTAATGAGCTTTGCAAACATGATTTTGCGGTATGCTAATCATTACCCTCTTAGCTTTAGTACCCTCACATGTTGCTTCGTCTCTTGCTGATGCTTTCCCCTTTTCGTTGTCTTTTAGAGTTGAGATTTTTTTTCGGAAACACTTAAAAAAGCTTAAGTTTTTAGAAAAATTCAGGGTGATTTCAAGTAATTTTTACACCAATAATGTGAGTCAGTTGATCAGTACTGGCCCCCGGGTGCCTGTATGCAATCCTGACAATGTCTGGGGATGCTCCTGATGAGTCACTGGATAGTGGGTGCTGGGGGATCTTCTCCCAGACTGGGTCAGGGCAAACTTCTGGACAGTCTTGTTTAAAAATGCGATTTATAGATTCGTGGCCAAGAGCCCAATGTCTGATGGTTGGGAATTGGTCGTAACTGAATCAGGGAAAACTAAAAGAGCACTCGTAGAGTCAACCATGCAGCATGGATAATGCAGTCAATAGCCATTATATAGTACTGGTTTAAATTATCCACGTACTGGTCTCATGACATGTTCAAGAGTATGTGGATGTGACCAAATTAGAAAAAAACTCTCTTGTTCGAAGGTTTTTATGAGACCAGTCAAGTTTAAAGGTAACTTCAAAGTCCATATATGGTTTCCTATTAGTGTTCCTTACTAAAGCCATGTCTACTAGCACTTGTTTCAATTATAAGCGCTTGATCTTCAAAACTTTGTGACCTTGCTCTGACCTCCACCTCTGATCTTGACATTCCAAAATCAATACATCTGACAGAAAACGTTTTCAGTATATGAGCACAGTAAAAGCAGAGAACAGATATCGCTGTAAAAAATACTTCATATGCCTAAAGCTGCTTTAATCACTTTGCAGTAACTATGCAG
Organism: Neosilurus hyrtlii; assembly: GCA_028564935.1. NCBI lineage: Eukaryota > Metazoa > Chordata > Actinopteri > Siluriformes > Plotosidae > Neosilurus > Neosilurus hyrtlii. Next base: position 25,236,171 of record JAOUQZ010000004.1, read on the forward strand.
TAACTTTAATACTACTTTATTCAGGGTGTTGGATTGAGTGAGCCACATCTGTTACAGTGTAGAGACGGGAGTGAACAAAGTAAATAATCATGGGGAATTTAGCTTAAAAAACAATTACTGAGTATTTCTCTCAGCACCCATGTAGAAACAGGCAGTAATCTGTTGTCAGGAGTAACCGTGCTGCTCTACAGTAGAGAAGTTTTGATTTATTAATTGATTTATGTGCATGTTGGGATGATTTCTTCTACTCCTCTTAACAGCAGTATCAGCATGACATTACACGGTTCTTAGATTGATATTTATACTTTACTTGATATAAAATTCTACGAAATCCAATTAAAACACCAGCATATTAAAGTGCATGTCACTACAGTAATAAATGAAGCTAAATGAAGCTTTTTTTTTATACTTTCCTTTTCTTTATTTTATCTTTTTCTCCACTCCTTTTTTCCCCTCCACTGCAGTCTCCTCATGATGCTTTTAGCTCATCATTTCCAACACTTTCCAGCTCACTCTTTCTTTCTTTTGAATCTGTTTTTCAGTTACGCAGCTCCTTTAAGCAGGCATTCACCAAAAAGAAGTCACCTAAATCCGCCTCGTCCCATTCAGACATTGAGGAAATGAACGACTCGCTCCCTTCATCTCCTAAACTCCCTCACAATGGATCCAGCAGCTCCACACCTATCCTTAGGAACTCCAACTCACTGTACGTCATTGTGTGTGTGTGTGTGTGTGTGTGTGTGTGTGTGTGTGTGTGTGTGTGTGTGTGTGTGTGTGTGTGTGTTCTCCAGCAGATGGCACTGCTGATTAATCATTTCTGGCATGTGGCTGTTTATGGTACATAAAGACAGACATGTGTTTGGTATTAATTTACAGGTTGCCGGAGGGTTTAGATGGAGAGGCGGAGACTGTAATGCAGCTACGGAGTGAGCTGAGAGAAAAAGAAATGAAGCTGACAGACATCCGGTTAGAGGCGCTTAGCTCCGCCCACCAACTTGACCAATTACGAGAGGCCATGAATCGGATGCAGGTAAAAAATAATAAATAAAACACATGTTCTGAGTACACCATTTCCAAACTCCACGTTAACTATTATTAATCGCCGTAGTATTTAGCACATCCATCTCCCAGCAAGAAGGTCCTGAGTTTGAGTGTCAGGCTCAGCGTGGGTGTTTCTGTCTGAAATTTGCATGTTCTCCCCATCCTCCCCAATCCAAAGACATGGCCCGCGGGCTAATTGTCTGTTCCAGATTGCATCTAGGTGTGAGTGTGTGCTTGAATGGTTGTGTGTGTTGCTCTGCAATAATCTAGCAAGCTGTTCAGGGTGCACTCCACCTTTGCCCAGTGTTGGCTGAGATAGGCTCCAGCCTCCCTGTGACCCTACAATTTTATTCTTGTTAAACGTTATTCTTGCTCACTCTGGGTGTATTACCCACAATGCACTTATGCATGCACAAATGTCATAGTGTGTGTGTGTGTGTGTGTGTGTGTGTGTGTGTGTGTGTGTGTGTGTGTGTGTGTGTGTGTGGTTTTGTGTGTGTGTGTGTAGGGGGAGATTGAAAAGCTGAAAGCAGAAAATGACCGTTTGAAGATGGAGAATCAGGCAAATGGTGGTCGATTGTTAATCACTCCGAGTTCCATCACAACCTCATCCACTGAACTCACACAACAAAACCTGCGTGAATCCACCAGCTTTGGTAAAATCCTTGACCGAGCGCTGTTTCTACTTCATCTGTTATTGAAAATATAATACCAAAGTAAAAGCAAGTTTCCAGACACGTGGCGGCAGCATATTGTAACACCGCATACTGTGTATATTACATTAAAATCATTGCTCTCACTCTGCAGATATACTGTTGGAGGATTCTGGAGGAGATGGAAGTTTCCATAAAGATGGCCAACATGTAAAGATCGTGGTCAGTTTACAGGAAGAGTATGCTCTGAGGAAAGAGGTTCGTCCTTCATTTCCCTTTCAGAAATTAATCTCAGCTCTGTTGTTGTTAAATAGAAATCACATCCTCAACTCCAGATTAGCTTGTTGTGCCGAGTCTGAGGAAGTGATTAAGACAGTTCTGTGCTACTGATGAGGTGGTATTAAGCTCGGAATCGCTCCATAGTTTTTACCTTCAGGTGTACAGTGGTTATAGAAAATTATAACCCCGTCAAAACATTTAATATTTTGTTGCTTTTATCCTCGTACAGGATAAAAATAATAATAAAAAATACCCGGACATGATTAAAGAATCACCCCTCAGAAAAACTTGTGTGCCAGGCTTTCACCTGTGAAAGTGATAATGATTCTGATTGGCTCAGCACAAAAACAGCTATTCTCAGAGCATTCCATTGTTTTGGAAGTGTTACCCTGGATTTACACTGGGACATGATGTGTGTGATCTCTGCGATTCAAAAAGGCATGGATCTCCTTAATTTATGAACACACATGGAGCACCATTGTGGTTTAATAAAATTAGGCAGGGTGCATGCAAGAGATGAAACTTTAAGTAATCGTGTTTCCAAGTTCATCAAGAATGGCACATCCCCTACGATGGCGCATCAAAGTCTGTTAAGTTCTACTGCACTCTACTACAATTCGCACATTCTGTCAAAATTGGCATAAAATCTTAATAATCGCGGCAAAATATTTGACACCCAAATATTTTGTTACGATTATCACAAATCCACAAAGTTCCATCAAGATCATCACAATTTGATCCCAGGACCCCCCACGTTCATCATGATTCTCTCAAATCGTGGAGATCATGGACATCGTGCACAAGTGTAAACCTAGGGTAACTGAAAGCAAACAATCAACTACGAGTGGAAAGGAACTGTCAAAAAATCTTAGGGATAATGTTGTGCATGAATACTGTGTATTGTGGTCCTACTAGGAGCCCCTCCAGATCTGTCTGATTCTCCAAACTGGTTGGAAGAGCGAGCAGGAAACTTGTTAGTGAGGATACCAAGAGGTCTATGGTAACTTAAAAGCTTAAGAAAAAAGAAAAAAAAATTTGGCAAAGAATGATTATTTTATGCATGTGAAAATAATATAACAAATGCTTCATAAATGCAGCTTGCATTGATGAATTACAAGAAAAAAGTGAAGTTTCAGTTAAGAAAGCCAATGCAGTTTACCACCAAAAGAACACGATACCTACTGTAAAGCATGAGGGTGGAAGCATCCTGTTGTGGGAGTGTTTATCCACAGCAGGGACTGGGGCACACACCTAAAAATGCATGCGGCTAAATGCCATGAAATTGTCATCATTTTAATCGGGGGTCATTATTTCCTTTACCCACTGTATAAAAGTACACGTGTATATCAGTGACACTAGTGTAGCAGGGAGAACCTAAAAAACTGGAAAAAAAACGTTTCCAGAACCTCAGAAAACAGTATGAAAGTACAATATATTTTAAGTGTATGTAGTTAATCAGTGATATGCACTGTACAGTGATCTGTATAAAATTCCATCTAGTACTAAAAGTTAGGATGAAACAGTACTAAATAGTAAAGAATACACTGTATAGTACAGTGAATAGTAGGTGATGTCAGTGTCAGTAATGAGTATGGTGACATGTTGTGTTTTGTAGGAGTGCAGACCCCGCGACTTCCTGATCGGATGTATTGGTGTTAGTGGGAAAACCAAATGGGACGTGTTGGATGGAGTAGTGAAACGCCTGTTCAAAGTAAAGCTTACCTTTCATGATCATTCTTATCCTTCTTATTGTGCTAACCTCATACCCATGGGCATAACCATGTATTTTTTGGGGGGACACATTCCAACCAATATATCGAAAATACAAATCTGTCTCCCCCAATTAAATACATTAACATGTGACATATGAACCACTTTTATGAGCCTTGACTGTTTACGGATTGGATCCGTCTCCAACGAATTTTTTCAGTATCCATTTGTTAAGGAAAAGAAATGTGTGTGACCAGCCCTCTCTCAATTGGACACTTGGTTGCGCACGGCCCCAGCGGCTTTCTTTGAAATGCTGCTCTGATCGGCGCTGACTGACACTGACACGGTCACAGCCAGGCTAGAGGGAGGTCTGATACAGATCATGGAGCGGGGGCCGTTAGCAGCAAAAAAGCAGAAAACTGCAGAACCAGCTGGCAGACATTAGAGTGTTCTCTCAGACTGTAAACAACTAAATACCTAAATAAAAGTGCTGTTCCAACGTGAGTGCGCAATCTTTTTATTTAATGTGAAAATATGTGTCGTGTTGAAGTGGCTCAGTTTAGTCAGCAAAGCTAGAATGAAGATATAGGCAAATAACACTATAAGGTAGGCTATCTGCTTCCGCCTCCGAGTCGAACTATGTTTGTGTAAATCAGTGCTCCCCACGTGCACAGACACAAACCTAACGAGAACGACCGGAGGATGAGAGTAGGAGGATTGTAAAATATCACATTCTTTTTGAGACAAACCAACAAAATACAAATAAACTTGGAACTTGGAATTAACTTAAAAGTCCACTGCACATTCTTGTGACTCCTCTCACAGTATAATTTATATTATATATAATTATAATAATATAATTTTCATATATTAATATAGTAGAATTGAGGGAAATGCCCTTATTTCTAGAAGAGTGTTCTCATTTGGACACCCCCAGTGTCTAAACTATGGTTACGCCCTTGCTCATGCTAACACTGACTTAGGAATTATTTTAAAATACTACGTCAACATTATTAGAGTTTTGTTTATTATTTTGTTTATTTATTATTTAGCATTCGGTCCATGCTGAGACTATGTAAAAGCAACTTGTTTTTAATTAAACAAATTCACCTTAAATGATTTCCCAAATAATTTATTAACCATAAAACTAAACAATAAATAAAAGTATAAACTATAATGATGAACAGATAGATGAAGTATGAAAATGGTAGCTTGTATTTCTGAAACTGTGACAAAATAATAAACAAAAAAACACCAATCAGTAATGCAGTGTTCCTCGTAAACAATAAACATAAACACTGAGTAGTGAGTACAAATGAGTCATTGATTGATTGATTGATTGATTGATTGATTGTAGGAATACATCAGGCATGTAGATCCAGTCAGTCAGCTGGGACTGAGCTCTGACAGTGTGGAGGCATATCATATAGGAGACGTGATCAGGCCCGGGAAAGCAGAAACACCGGAACTACTTCCCTGTGGATACTTAGTGGGGGAAAACAACACAATAAACATCTTACTCAAAGGTACACAAACACATGCATATTTTTACACACACACACTTACACACACAGGAGCTGTATATTCAACTGATGTTTAAAAAATATTATCTAAGGCTTTAAGATTTTGTGTGTGTGTGTGTGTGTGTGTGTGTGTGTGTGTGTGTGTGTGTGTGTGTGTGTGTGTGTGTGTGTGTG
>JAOUQZ010000004.1:25241650-25253797 GCA_028564935.1 Neosilurus hyrtlii
TGTGTGTGTGTGTGTGTGTGTGTGTGTGTGTGTGTGTGTGTGTGTGTGTGTGTGTGTGTGTGTGTATGTGTGTGTGTATACAGGTGTGAGTTCCCAGTCTACTGACTCTCTTGTGTTTGAGACATTAATTCAGAAGTCTGTGTTGAAGCGTTATGTATCACTGCTACATGAACATCGCCGTCTCATTCTGTCTGGTACGTTGCATACTGTAATTGTTTTCACCAATACACTATACTACCTTCTATTACACTACATTCTATTACACTATACTCTATTATACTACACTCTATTATACTACACTATATTATACTAAACTCTATTAGATTACACTCTATTACACTACACTCTATTATACTACACTCTATTATGCTACACTTTATTATACTACACTCTATTACTGTACCCTCTTTATACTGCCCTCTATTATACTACCCTATTACACTACACTCTATTATACTACCCTATTGCACTACACTCTATTATACTACAGTCTATTATACAACACTATATTATACTACCCTCTATTGTACTACACTATTGCAATTCACTCTATTATACTACACTCTATTACAACACACTCTATTATACTACACTGTATTATACTACACTATTACAATACACTCTATTATACTTCACTCCATTATACTATCCTCTATTACACTACACTCTTTTATACTACACTATATTATACTACCCTCTATTATACTACACTATTGCAATTTACTCTATTATACTACACTCTATTACACTACACTCTATTACACTGCACTATTATACTACACTATTACAATACACTCTATTATACTAAACTCCATTATACTATTCTCTATTACACTACATTTTTTATACTACACTATATTATACTACCCTGTATTATACTACACTATTGCAATTCACGCTATTATACTACACTCTATTACACTACACTCTATTACACTGCACTATTATACTACACTATTACAATACACTCTATTATACTAAACTCCATTATACTATCCTCTATTACACTACATTTTTTTATACTACACTATATTATACTACCCTGTATTATACTACACTATTGCAATTCATGCTATTATACTACACTATATTACACTACACTCTATTATACTACCCTATTACAATACACTCTATTATACAACATTATATTATGCAACACTCCATTATACCACCCTCTATTACACTACACTCTTTAATACTACGCTATATTATACTACACTATTACAATACACTCTATTATACTAAACTCCATTATACTATCCTCTATTACACTACACTCTTTTATACTACACTATATTATACTACACCCTATTACACTACACTGTATTATACTACACTCTATTACACCACCCTCTATTACACTGCACTATTATACTACACTATTATACTACACTATACTTTACTACATTGTACTCTACGCTTTACTCTACACTTTTTTGTACTACATTATATTATACTGCATTATATAATACTACTCTTTATTATACTACACTGAACTATACTACACTCTATTATACTACACTATAGTATGCTACCCTCTATTATACTACACTCTATTACACTAACCTTTATTATACTATACTATATTATACTGCATTGTATTATACTACTCTCTATTATACTACACTGAACTATACTACACTATAGTATGCCACTCTCTATTATACTACACTGAACTATACTACACTATAGTATACCACTCTCTATTATACTACACTGAACTATACTACACTATAGTATGTCACTCTCTATTATACTACACTGAACTCTACTACACTATAGTATACCACTCTCTATTATACTACACTGAACTATACTACACTATAGTATGCCACTCTCTATTATACTACACTGAACTATACTACACTATAGTATGCCACTCTCTATTATACTACACTCTATTACACTACTCTTTATTATACTACACTCTATTATATAACTCTATTATACTACACTCTATTACACCACCCTCTATTACACTGCACTATTATACTACACTATACTTTATTACATTGTATTACACTGCAATCTAATACACTATATTGCCAAAGGTTTTCGTTCATCTGCCATCACACATGTGAACTTAAGTGACATCGCATTCTTAATCCATAGGGTTTAATATGATGTCGGCCCACCCTTTGCAACTATAACAGCTTCAGCTCTTCTGGGGAAGTTTTTCACAAGGTTTAGGAGTGTTTATGGGAATTTTTGACCATTTTTCCAGAAGCGCATTCGTGAGGTCAGACACTGATGTTGGACGAGAAGGCCTGGCTCGCAGTCTCTGCTCTAATTCATCTCAAAGGTGTTCTGTCAGGTTGATATTAGGACTCTGTGCAGGCCAGTCAAGTTCTTTCACACCAAACTCACTCATCCATGTCTTTATGGACCTTGATTTGTGCACTGGAACAGGAAGGGGACATTCCCAAACTGTTCCCACAAAGTTGGGAGCATGAAATTGTCCAAAATGTCTTGGTATGCAGAAGCATTCAGAGTTCCTTTCACTGGAACTAAGGGGCCAAATTCAGCTCCTGAAAAACAACCCCACCCCATAATCCCCCCTCCACCAAACTTTACACTCGGCACAGTGCAGTCAGACAAGTATTGTTCTCCTGGCAACCGCCAAACCTAGACTCATCCATCAGTTTGCCAGATGAAGAAGTGTGATTCGTTACTTCAGAGAACACGTCTTCACTGCTCTCGAGTCCAGTGGCGGCATGCTTTACCCCACTGCATCCGCCACTTTGCATTGCACTTGCTGATGTATGGCTTGGATGCAGCTGCTTGGCCATGAAAATCTGTTCCATGCAGCTCTCTACACACTGTTCTTGAGCTAATCTGAAGGCCATATGAAGTTAGGCGGTCTGTAGCGATTGACTTTGCTGAAAGTTGGTGACCTCTGCGCACTATGCGCCTAAGCATCCGTTGACCCTGCTGTGTCATTTTACGTGGCTACGACTTTGTGGCTGAGTTGCTGTCGTTCCCGAATGCTTCTACTTTGTTATATCACCACTGACAGTTGACTGTGGAATATTTAGTAGTGAGGAAATTTCATGACCGGACTTGTTGCACAGGTGGCATCCTATCGTGGTACCACGCTGGAATTCACTGAGCTTCTGAGAGCGATCCATTCTTTCACAAATGTTTGTAGAAGCAGTCTGCATGCCTAGGTGATTGAATTTATACACCTGTGGCCATACAGGTGATTGGAACACCTGAATTCAATTATTTGGATGGGTAAGTGGATACTTTAGGCAATATAGTGTATATTACCCTCTATGATACTACACTGTACTTTACAGCACTTATACTCTATTATACTACACTATACTATACTACCCTTATGTATCACACTGTTATACTATCCCACACCATACTATACTGTACTGTACTATGGTAAGTCTGTTGGGCTTTTATACCCAAGCCTAGTGGCTCATCAGGCCAGTGCTTATCCCCGGTTTCTGTAGCGTGAAGCGACTAAAAGTTCAAGTCCTCCTGGATGGGATACTAGTCCATAGCAGGTTACCTTCCCAGTATTTTTACTGGTACCATTTATACTTCTGGGTGGACAGAGGCACACTTGTGGTTAAGACCTTGCCCAGGGGTCTTAGCACGGTACGCCACCGGCCCCACGACCAGTGTAGTACTGTACTATGCTAATATAATATTGATAATAATAATGTGTTCTATACTCTTTCTAACTGACATTTTTTGCAAAGCAGCTTTACATAGTAACAATAAATTTAGTAAAGAATTTAAACATTTCTCCACAAACCCTACACAATAAGTAATACTACATTATAATACACTACACCACACTATGTTATACTATATAATACTATACTGTCTCTTGGAAATAAAATGGAATTGGTCATGATGGACAGGATGTTATAGAGCAATGATGAATGCTATGACTGACCAATCAGAATCGGGCCCTTCAGGTTCAGGGTGTACCCCATCTGTGCCCAAAGTCAGGATGATACTGACTCCTACTCCAGTAGGATTAAGCAGATTAACAAATAAATGAATGAATGAATAAATTAGGCTGATTAGGTTATATGAAGTGCTGCTTAAGGAGAGTTTGAATGAATGACAGTGAGCCGATACCTACATTTAAAGCTTATTGTTACATTTCTTTCATTTTAGATGCTTTATTTATTTTCCACATAATAGCAAATAACTGCAGTGTACCCGTAACTGTTCTGTCTTTTTTCCTGCAGGTCCCAGTGGCACTGGGAAAACATATCTGGCCCAGCGTCTGGCTGAACACTTGGCACTGCTTGAGGGATGCTCTGATACACACACTGCCATCGCTACCTTCAACGTTGACCACAAGTCAAGCAAGGTTAGAGTCCATGCATCAAAACAGGCCACATGAGATACCTATTTCTGTTAGATGAAAAACTAATACATATCGATATATACTCATATATCCCTCTCTCTCTGCAGGAGCTGCGACAGTATTTGTTGACTGTAATGGATCAGTGCAGTGTGGATCAAAGTGAAGCTCCTTTAGTCATCATACTGGACAACTTGCATCACATCAGCTCACTAGGGGAGATATTTAATGGCTTGCTTACCCAAACCCGCCAGCACTGGTAATTCAATTCAATTCAGTTTTATTTGTATAGCGCTTTTTACAAATGACATTGTCCCAAAGCAGCTTTACATAGTAAAATTAAATTTTTCTACAACCCCTACACATCCCTAACACACACAGACACACACACACATTCATAATGAAGTGTATGTAATAGTAGATATTATAATAGTATTATATATTACATAATCTACCTGTTGCTCATGTGTCATAATACCAAAATAGTGGTGTATGGTGGGCTACGAGGGAGGGTGGGGAGGTAAGCTGCCCATATTTGGCTAGAGGGCATTAATATTCTTTTTTTTCCTCTTTTCCCCAAAAATATTATGACCTACAGAAGTACCAAGCAGTCGACTTTATGCCGACATTCACCTTACATGCATTTTAATCCATTTTTAATGCATAAAATGCAGATTTTTAATAAAAATTGTCATGTTAATATGAACATTAACACTGATTTTTTTTTTTTATCACCATATACTCACCCACTAATTTGGTGAAGCCTGCGGAGAGGTCGAAGCCTGTGTCAGCCAAATTTATGCAAAGGCAGTGTACACCCTGGACCGCTTGCCAGACCATCACAGAGCCAACACACACAACCATTTACACTCACACTCACACCAGGGGGCAGTTTGGAACAGCCAATTAACCTAATCTGCATGTCTTTGTGAACCTACGCAAACACAGGGATAACATTCAAACTCCACACAGAAACACCAGAGTCCCAGGACTTGAATGCAGGACCTTTTTACTGTGAAACAGGTGTGATAACCACTATACCACGGTGCTGGTCCATCTCCATACGATCATACCATTTTATTTGTTTACATCTGTCCAGCCGATTTATCCTTAATTAGGGTCACGGGGAGGCTGGAACCCATCCCAGCCAACTCCACACAAACTCCACACAGTGAGGGTGTTTCTGTGTGAAGTTTGTATGTTCTCCCCGAGACCAGAACTCGCACCCAGGACCTTCTTGCTGTGAGGCAGATGTGCTAACCACTACACCACCGTGCCTCCCATATCATCTAGTGTACAGCTCAAAAACATATTTAAGTGTGCGGTGCATCTTTAATTCTAGTCATGCAGACATAAACAACACCAGTCACAAAAATAAATATAACATGTACATTAAGGATCTGAAGTAATTAAAAAAATAATTGAATTTCTGTTTACTGGTTTTGAATATTTACTCATTAATTAGCGTTTGTGTCTTTTTTCAGCCCATACATCATCGGTACCATGAGTCAGACAACATCTTCATCTCCAAATTTACAGCTTCATCATAACTTCAGGTATCAAACCAGTGTGAATATATCTGATAGACTGTGTATCAGGCGGGAAGATATATTTTATGTTAAATGTTTAAATTGTTTCCTCTTCTTCTTCTTCTTCTTCTTCTTTGTCCTGGGTTTTTGCGGTGTTATTACACTGTCATGAGTTCAGTAATCATGTTTAAAGAGAGCTGGTCATTTCGACAGTGTGAGAGGCTATAACCACTGTGATAGAGGCATGATGGTGTGTTTATTTTTCTGACTCTGAAACAGTTTATATATTTTTAGCTCCATATATTTATTCATGCTTGCAGCTCCTGAGGAAGATGGCATTACTCATTGTTTTGGGCTCATTCAAAACCCGAACCTGTGGGTAGACCACTGGGTTTTGTCTGATTTGATCATTTAGCCAGAAGTTTGTGTCTTTTATGTGCAATTAAATTGCCTGATGACAGTCAGCAGGAAACAGAAGCTCTAAACTTTCACTAACAGGCAGTGTGTAGTGTGAACCCAGGGTTAGAGGACTGCCTCGTGTTGCTGAGAGTCACAACAAACCTGTAACACTGATTTACTCCATTGTACCACAGGTGGGTTTTGTGCGCCAATCACACAGAGCCAGTCAAGGGATTTCTGGGCCGGTTTCTGAGGAGGAAGCTTATTGAAACAGAAATCAGCAGACGAACACGTAATCCTGAGCTGGTGAAGATCATCGAGTGGATTCCTCGTGTATGGCATCACCTCAACTGCTTCCTGGAGGCCCACAGCTCCTCAGACGTCACCATCGGTGAGGAAGACTTCAGTGTAACCTGGAGATAAATTATTCTTAACAGAACTATTATGAATGTGTGTATGTGTGTGTGTGTTGCAGGACCGCGTCTGTTCCTCTCATGTCCGATGGATGTGGACGGATCACGTATTTGGTTTACAGATCTGTGGAATTACAGCATCATTCCTTATATGCTGGATGCTGTGAGAGAGGGTATACAGGTATATTATGTAGGTGTCAGTATCAGTCACTCCGTCACTGATAAATACACTCGATGGCACAAACTGGTTTAATACTTGAATCAAACTTCTACTCAAAACTTGATTTTAAATGATAACAGAGCTCCTGAGTGAAGCCCCATGTCCGGTGTCCATGCCTGAGTTGATGCTCATGTACAATAAAACACACATAAAGGCAGAGAAATGAAATTTTAGTTTTAACCTTTCCTGCTTTTACCCCTGACTGTAGTCGGGAACCTCAGGGAAGACTTATTTAATTAATTACTTAATTAAAGGAGCCACACTACTCTTATAACACCAGCCTTGCACACCTAAAAATAAGTATAATATAGTGCCTAAACCTTATAAAGGTAAATCTTATGCAAGGTCAAGGTCAGGCGATGAGCAAAGCACAGTGTATATCATGGGTAAGAACAAGTAGCATGCTAATCCATCCTGCTCAGGGTTGCAGTGTTTACAAAAGGATGAGTGTACTGAGTGTATCTTTGTCTCCTCCTCCTCCAGCTTTATGGACGCAGAGCTGCATGGGATGATCCTGCTCGTTGGGTAATGGACACGTTCCCATGGCGCTCAAGCTCCCAACATCCTGATTGGCCTCTGCTGCTAAAACTCCGCCCAGAGGATGTGGGTTTGGATGGAGGCTCCACCTCTAATGAAGGTGCTACTAAACAGAACACCCAGAGTGACAGTGATGCTGATCCCCTGGTGAGAAACACACACACACACACACACGTTGACATAGACACATGCAGACAGTGCAGTATAAATGTTGTGCGTTTCTCTCTCCTCTCTCAGATGAACATGCTGATGCGCCTGAAGGAGGCTGCGAACTGCTCCAACACTCAGAGTTATGACAGTGACTCGAACAGTAATGGTCACCATGAAGACATCCTTGACTCATCACTAGAGTCAGCGCTCTGAGGCTTGACTTTATATTTTTACTTACAGACTTCCTGTGAATGTCTCCCTGTGCCCAGGCAATATGTTCCACCTGCTGCTTTTTACTTCCTGATTTTTTAAAGGAAAATCAATAACTTCTCACAGTTTGACTCGCTGGGTGGCGTGGAAGTTAATCATGAAAAAAAGAAAGTAATCCAGTAGCTATAACTCATAAATTATGGATGTGACCAGGCTTTATAACCCGAAGAGCTGAAGAAGAGAAAAGAAGAAGAAAAAGACAGAAACTGCATTATTTATAATTCATCTTCAATCCATCTGATGTGATGGATGTATTAAAAAATAGAACACACCATGAGACAGAGCTTCAGAATCCTTACCTCATTATAGTCCAGCTATAATGTCTAATAATAACAAAGCTAACAATGATGATGGTTATTATTATTATTATTATTATAATTCTCAAAGCTAGAGTTAGATGTTCTAGGTCTGCGTATCTTTGACCTAGTGAAACCTCTCCCTCTGGTGCTATGATGATGTTCTTTTTTGCTCCTTGCTACTGTGAATGTCTGGACACACATGACAGTGACTCGGAAATGTTTATTGTGATGCTGGCCATCATTTCATAATTTAAAGGCAAAAAAATCAAAGCATTCTGGGCGACTTTCTGGAGGACGACATGACGTGATTTGACGTGAGGTTGTACTTTAATTTCCCTGATATTTTGATTGCATGATCACTAATGGTCCTTGACCAGCATGGAGTTTTCCCTTTTCTGAAGATTCAGACATGTCCAACAGACCTGCTTTGCACTCGTTCACTGATGAACCCTCTGGTCCCCCTCGCTCCCCGGGTCTGTTTTCTTATCCTCGTTTTGGTGCTGAAAAGCCCAGTGCCTTACTGTGTTTTGCGTTGAGATCGTGAGACGCGCTGTGTTCTGATCCTGAACTTTTCACTTCCTCTCGAGCAGAAGGGCTTCATGCTGTACACCTGAGCAGCTCCAAGCGACATATTAATAATAATCATCGTACTTCATACATTCATTATCATACATCATACATTAAACACAGATGAGGAACAAAACCATTTTTGGTCCAGAACCCAGTTAGACCCAGTTAGTTGGGTGCTTTCAAGGAGCTGCACAATGGTGATTAATGAAGTGTGCGCATACTGTATGTGCGTGTTTATACCTCATCACCTGTCCAGAACTTTCTTTTGGCCTTAATGCCCATGCTCCACCACTGTGAAGGGGAATGACTTCTCTAGTTTTCTAAAATAATAAAGCTTAATATAGTGTGTATACATTGTTAAATTTTTAACATGTGCTTCTCACCTTTTCAGTCCATAAAGTCTAATTATGAAAATAAAGCTGCCAAAACAGTGAATTAAATATTTTCAATGTAAAAATTCATTTATTATACTTTCCCTTCGCATTCAATTAACAATAGGCTAGCCCTATTCCCTTTACTTTATTTTATAGCAGGTAGCCCCGCCCATTCTGTTTACTGCAGCTTAGCTCCACCCATTCTGTTAAAGGCATGGTAGCCTCATCAATTCCCTTTAGAGTAGATTAGTCCTGCCCATTTACTTTACAACAGGTTAGCCCTTTTCGTACGTTATACAACAGGTTAGCCCTGCCTATTCAATGTTCAGCAAGATTAGGTCATGTTAGCCCCATCCATTTTCTTTACAGCAGGTTAGCCCAACACATTCATGTTACAAATGGTTAGCCTCACCCATTTATTTTACAGCAGCTTAGCCATGCCCATTCGCAGTGAATACTGTTGTAGTATTTGAGCGAAAGTTGCAGCATGCAGGTGAACATTGTACCTGGCTTGCAGAAGACAAATTAGATACATTAGTGTCTACATGAGCATCTGTGTTCTGAACAAGGGCAATATTGGTCATAACATTATTGCGGAAGAACAAGGCAAGTGCAACGCCAGACCCACAACCCAGAAGTAGAATTAAATTCTGATATTTCATTCATTATAATTCAGTATGAACACTGACTGAGGCAGCTTTGACTCACTAAGTATGCACTGTACCCAAATGAGCTAATGCTAGCTAGCTAACTAGCTAGCAAGATCTTGCCTTGCTGATCTGTATGCTAATTTTATAGCTAGTCATGTTAGCACCAGTAAAAGTTTCGTTCATCTTTCTACTTGCAAATACCTTTATTTATCTCTCAGTTTTCTCTCTTTGTTCTGGTCTGAGAGATAGAGGAAGGGAAACGGTCATGTTAAAATAACTTTTTGTACATCGAACTACGTAAATATTATTATACGTGGACTTCAGGGAAAAAGATTAAATACAAAATCAACATAGGATACAGGATTGAAATGCAAGTCACTGGCATATCAGACGACTCTTCCGCTGCTTTCATAGACTTTCAGGAAGAGCTAGTACATGAACCGGCAGACCTTTTAACTCAGTTAACACTTGATATCAGGAATAATTTGTGGTTTTGTTTTAATTCCTCATGAATTTCACATGTGTTGTTAACTTGTGCAGTTTTTTCTTAATAATGTTGCTTACCTTCAGCATCTTGATCCTATGCAACATCGTTCAGAAGCCAAATATGGTATCAGCACTGCCAAGTGTGTGTGTGTGTGTGTGTGTGTGTGTGTGTGTGTGTTTGTATTTATATAAATATGTATTGTACAGTGTGTATATACTTTATGAATAATTCCCAGATTATGATGTGCCTACATTTTATAAAGTTGGATGTAAGTCAATTCAAGCCCAGATATTTGCTGTGTACATGATTGAAATACACAACATTCTTTTTATTATTTTACATTCGGATGAATAAAAGTTTACTTAGATGTTTATAACCATGTGTTTCTGTGTACAGTTTTTCCCCATAAATTTTGAAATAAAAAAGCAAAACAAAGCATTTATATTAGGGATATTTATACAAAGCTCACTCACTCTCGCTCCCTTTATCGCTCCCTCTCTTACTCACTCACACTCACTCACTCACTCACTTTCTCACTCATTCTCACTCTCATTCACTCTTAATCTCACTCACACACTCACTAACTCAGACACTCACTCACACACACACACACACACACTGTCACTTACTCTTATTCACTTAATCATTACTCGCTCACTCACCCTCACCCACTTTCTCTTACCTACTCTCTCGCTCTCTCACACACTAACTGGATGGACTGGACTGAATGGACTGTTTGTACCTCTTCCTTAAGGAAAGCGGTACAGAAACATTAAGACCAGCACAACCAGACCTAAAACAGCTTCTTCCTTTGCTTGTACCTTTTTAACTTCATTGTACCTTTTTAAAAAAAAGCTGAGAGTCTCATACAAAAAAATTGTTGTGTGTGAACATAATGACAATAAAGAATCTTGAATCTTGAACCTAACTCACTCAATAAATTACTCACACACTCACTCTCACATACTCACTCACTCAATCTAACACACTTACTAAATTACTCACTCACTCACTCTCACACACTCTCACATATGTTCTTACTCACCTACTCTCTCATTCACTCATACTCAATCTCACACACTCACTAAATTACTCACACACTCTTTCACACACTCACTTTCTCACTGACAAACTCACATACTCTCACTCTCTCACTCAATCTCACACACTCACTCTTACACACTCACACACACCCTCTCACATACTCTCCCACTCAAAAACACTCACTCACTCTCACTCACTTACCCACTCACTCTCTCACTCTCACTCACTTTCTCTCACTCACTTTCTCTCACTCACAAACCCACTCACTCACATACCCTCTCTCACTCTCATACTCAATCTCACACACTCACTCTCACAAACTCACTCAAAAACATACTCTCACTCACTGACTCACTCACTTTCACTTACTCTCACGCACACACTTACTCTCTTTCACTCTCACTCTTTCACTCACTTATTCAGTCAATCACTCAGTCACCCTCACTTACTCATTCATTCTCACTCACATTCTCACTCACTCATCCTCATTCACTCTCACACACTCACTGGCACTTATTCACTCACTTTCTTTCACTCTCACTCACACACTCACACTCTCACACAATCACTCTCTATTACATCAATCAATTATTCAGTCAATCACTCATTCACCCTCACTTACTCTCACTCACGCACTCAATCTTAATCTTTCAATCACTCACACACTCTTACTCACTCAGCCATGCACTCATTCACTCTCACACCCTCAATTTCTCACACACTCACACACTTAATCTCACACACTCACTCATTCACACACATTCTCACTCTCACACTCAATTGTCGTGTCATTTTCTAATTAGGGTCGCGGGGAGGCTGGCGCCCATCTCAGCCGACTCTGGGCGAGGGCAGAGTACACCCTGGACAGC
>JAOUQZ010000004.1:25319615-25349503 GCA_028564935.1 Neosilurus hyrtlii
TGTCTCTCACTTTCTCTGTGCTCTCTCTGTCTCTCACTTTCTCTGTGCTCTCTTTCTCTGTCTCTCACTTTCTCTGTCTCTCACTTTCTCTGTTTTCTCTGTCTCTCACTTTCTCTGTTCTCTCTTTCTCTGTCTCTCACTTTCTCTGTTTTCTCTGTCTCTCACTTTCTCTGTTCTCTGTCTCACTTTCTTTCACTTTCTCAGTTTCTTCTCTCTCTCGCTTCCTCCCCCCCCCTCACTTTTTCTGTTCTCTCTGTCTCACTTTCTCTCTTACTCTGTCCTACTTCACTTTCTTTGTTTATTCTCCTCCTTCCCTCCCTCCCTCTTTCTCTGTCTTTTACCTCTCTCCTTTCACTCTCTTGCTCTGTCTGACTCTCCTTCTTTTCCCCCTCCCCCTTTCCCCCCTCCCTCTTTCTCCCTCTCTTGTTCGTTCTCTCTCTCTCTCTCTCTCTCCCCCTCTCCCTCTCTCCCTCCCTCTCTCCTCTTTATTCTGTTCTGTAACTGCCATTGTCCTGTAGTAATGAGATTACACTGTTTTTTCCTCCTCTCTCTCTATCTTGCCGGGGGTGGGGAGTGCGGATTTCTGGAGTGTGTGATAGTGTGAGGATAAAGATCAGCTGGGACAGAAATATTCTCTCTCCCTCTCTCTCCCCTTCTCTTCCTCTCTAGTACACACAGACATCGGCCTTGAATAATGCTGCTGTCCTTGCTAACATTAGCTGTCATTATAATGGAGCGTGTAGGGAGATTGATACGCGTGCTTAAAGGATCATCATTACAGTTTAACACACGTGGGTGCAGGGCTGGCAAAGGTCACTGCGGGAGTCTTTGTTGTATTACGTAGCATGTGTGTAATTGGAATAAATTGGCCTGAGCTGAATGGTTGCAATTAATACCAGTTTTCTCAACTGATGTCTTTTTACCTTTTAATTATTTTCTAGAATGTTTCTGCATTTGTGTCCCTTTTTATTGGCATTCCTGAGCAGAGCAACATAGGCACGAACATGACTTTAATGCATGTCCCATGTCCATGCCATAGGAACCAAGCAATAAGGCTGTTGCATCACTGAGTTGATGCTGATTGGTTGTTGTTCATCACTGATTTGAATGACGATGGACATCAATAAAAAAAAATAACAAAAACAAAAGAAAAGAGGCTCATGCACCACCACTCAAACTTAAGTAGGAAGACAAACACAGAACATGAACAGAAACACAGAACATAAACTCGTTAAACGGATAAATAAACTTACAAGACAGGTGATACAAATTAAGTCAGAAATCAGTAAATGAAAAGATGAAAAGAAATCTAAAAGTAACCCCTACTGCTTTCACTCCAGATTGTAGTCGGGTAGGGGAGATTTTTTTGTAATTTCATTTCCTGTGACCTGAGTTTAATTCAGCCCAAAAAGCAGTCATGCTATAGATATCTAGGGGGCGCTCAGATTTTAGGTAGTGCCTAAATCTATGTTATCCACACAGAATATAATGCAGGGGGATATAGTGATCAGTATGTCTGCCCATCTGTCTGTAATCATTTCATTTTCGGCACAAAACAAGATTTTTTCATCCAACATGACAGTTACTTTTACTAGGCAATGCATCCTTTTGGTATTTTGGAATTTCTTCAATTAATATTTTCTGCCATGTGGAAAGCAGAGTCATCAGGAGAGGCCATCTTCTGATGATTCTTGTTTATGCATGTTTTAAAAGACCAGGAGACTCAATTAAAGGACAGCCCTAAAGGAATTATGTGCTCGTAACAAAGGCCCTTTTGTAGTGCAAGCTTTATTGTCCCAGTAGGGCCATGCTTGGTTCACAGTAAGTGGTGATATCAGGCATGCATTGATTCTAAAGACTTCAATTCAGATACAACCAGTACAAAGTTGTTCAATCAGCAATGGAAATGATGAGATGATGGGAGCGTTTGAGCCATGCTGAGGCTTGGTACAGAGCAATGGGGGAAAAGTGCTCTAAGAAAGGTGGATACTAGTCTGTTTTGGCTTTGTAGCATCAGTGTTTTTAATGTCATGTGGTCAGCTACGTTAAGGATGCCTTTGGGAAAAAGGGTGCCAATGACACCTATGTGGGTAGTTTCCTAAAGTGCAATTTCTTTTCCTTAGTTTTTCAGTATTTCAGGCATTTTAAGCAGTGTGGGTTGAGCTCAGAGCAAGGCAGCATGTCATGGGCAGGGAAACTGCTGAGCACTCTAATGGAAAGCCCTGGCTCACCCTGGCACAATAATGGGATAGCTGCTAGTGAGCAGCAGCTTGAAAAAACATGTTTAGCTTTTGAGGAAGCACATGATAACCTTTCCCCTCTGGTTGGCAGCTGTCGTATGACAGAGCAGTCTGATGGGTGGGCATTGGCTACTATCAAATTTTGCAGTGGAAATGTATAGTATCTGTGTCCAAATTGCATGAAATTTTAATTTTGTGTATCATTGCACTGCTCATGGGAGGAATTCATCTTGAATGGGACACCAGCCTGTCGCAGGTAAACATTCATACATTAAGTGTAGTCAGTCTGTCTATAAACACAGCCTTAGACAGTAGGAATAAATCAGAAAACCTGAAGAAAAACCCAACAAGGCAGTCACAGAGTATCGAAAACTCCACTAGCTCTGGTTTTAACAATAAATCTGTAAGATACGAACTTGCAATGCACCCAATTGCATGATTAAAGAATTCAGTGAGCTGTGATGCACTGTGAATGAAGATCCTCCGGGAGGAGACCACTCTCATTAGCATAAATTTAACTTCACAGGTTAAATTAATTAATTTTCTAAGCCTAATCCTAATTAGGGTTGCGGGTAGGCTGGCGCACATCTCAGCTGACTTTGGGCAAGGGAGTAGTACACCCTGGACAGCCCGCCAGGCCATCACACACAGGCATGGAGAGAACATGCAAACTCCACACAGAAATTCCTGAGCCCAGGAATCGAACCCAGGCCCTCTTGCTGTGAGGCGGATGTGCTAACCACTGCGCCACCGTCCTGCCTTATCACAGATTAAAATTGGATTTGATTTTGTAGTGATTTAGTCAGTGTGTCTGCTAACTGACTCTGCAACAAAGGGTCACTGTTGTGTAGCCACTATTTTATATGTTTATTTATGTGGATGTGTTTGTTGATTGCCAGAGCTAATCATCTTGAAGACACTATCACACTGATTAAAGGCCGGATGGAGGAAGTAGACCTTCCGGTGGAGAAAGTGGACATCATTATTTCAGAGTGGATGGTGAGTGTCTACTTATCGACTCTTGATTTTTTTTTTGTTTCATACTGCAATGATGCTTGAAAGTTTGTTTATAATTTCTTTTACATTTTTGCATGAACATGAACTGAAATATCATCAAACAAGTCCTGAAAGTAGATGATAAGAATCCAATTAAACATTCATTTATTCATTCATTCATCTTCTTTCACTTGTTCTACGGTCGGGTTGCCGGGGCAGTAGCCTAAGCAGTGAGGTCCAGAGGTCCGTCTCCCAAGCCACTTCCTCTAGCTCTTCTGGGGGGGACACCGAGGCGTTGCCAGACCAGCTGAGAGATGTAGTCCCTCCAGCGTGTTCTGGATCAGCCCCGAGGTCTCTTCCCAGTTGGACATGTCCGAAACACCACACCAGGAAGACGTTCGGGAGGCATTCTAATCAGATGCCTGAGCCACCTCAACTGGCTCCTCTCAATGCGGAAGAGCAGCGGTTCTACTCCGAGCTCCTCCCGAATGACAGAACTTCTCACCCTATTTCTAAGGTAGAGCCCTGCCACCCTGCGAAGGAAACTCATTTCAGCCACTGGTATTTGTGATCTTGTTCTTTCGGTCACTACCCAAAGCTTGTGACCATAGGTGAGGGTAGGAACGTAAATCAACTGGTAAATTGAGAGCTTTGACTTCCGGCTCAGCTCTCTCTTTACCAGGACGGACAGGTAAAAGCTCCGCCTTACAGCAGAGGCTGCACCGATCCGCCTGTCAATCTCCCGCTCTATCCTTCCCTCACTCGTGAACAAGACCCAGAGATACTTGAACTCCTCCACTTGAGGCAGGACCCTATTCTAGACCCAAAGGTTCCCTTTTCCAGCTGAGAACCATGGCCTCGGACTTGGAGGTGCTAATTCTCATCCCAGTCTCTTCACAATCAGCTGTGAATCGCTCCAGCGAGAGCTGGAGGTCCCGGCTCGATGAAGCCAAAACGACAACATTATCTGCGAAAAGTAGAGATGAGATCCTATGACACCAAAACCAGAACCCCTCAACACCTTGGCTTTGCCTAGAAATTCTATTCATAAAAATTATGAACAGAACCAGTGACAAAGGGCAGCCTTGGCGGAGTCCAACCCCCACTGGAAACGAATTCGACATGTTGTTACTAATGCGGACCAAGCTCTGGCTCTGGCAATACAGAGACCGAATGGCCCGTAGCAATGATTCCAGTATACCATATTCCTGGAGCACACCTCACAAGAGGGACTCGGTTGGAGGCCTTCTCCAATTCCACAAAGCACATGTTGACAAGATGGGCAAACTCCCAAGCCCTGTCCAGGATCCTGTAGAGTGTGTAGAGCTGGTCAAGAGTGCTGTGGTAGGGACAAAAATCACATTGTTCCTCCTGAAGCCGAGGTTCGAATATTGGCCAGATCCTATTCTCCAGTACTCGTGAATAGTGTAATTCCATGATAGTTGGAACACACCCTCCGGTCCCCCTTTTTAGAAAGGGGAACAACTACCCTGGTTTTCCAATCCCGAGGTACGGCCCCCAACGATCACGCAATGTTGCAGTGATGTGTCAGCCAATACAGTCCTACAATATCCAGAACCTTGAGGTATTGAGGGCGGATCTGCTGCAGCCGGGACGAAAACCACATTGTTCCTCCTGAATCCAGGGTTCAACCATCGTCTGGATCCTCCTTTCCAGTAGTCCTGAATAGACTTTCCTGGGTAGGCTGAAGAACCCATCCACTGCTTTGGGAGTCCTACAGGCCAAATGAACCTGATAGGCCTTCTTCTTCAGCTTGACAGCCCCCTCACCGCAGGTGTCCACCCCCTATTTCTGGGGTTGCCCCCACGACCGGCACCAATGACCCTCCGGCCACAGCTCTGGGCTGCCACCTCAATAATGGAGACACGTCGAACTGCTGGCTAGGGTGTCCCGGTACCATGTGCACATATGGACACCCTTATGTTCGCAAATGCCGTTTGTGATGGACAAACCATGACCGGCACAGAAGTCAAACAACAAAACACCATTTGGGTTCAAATCAGAGAACCCGTAACTACCAATCACACCCTTCCAGGTCACACTGTCATTGCCCACATGGGCGTTGAAGTCTCCCAGGACGACGAGAGAGTCCCCAGGGGGAGCACCCTCTAGCACAACCCCTAGGGACTCCAAAAAGGGTGGGTATTCTGAACTGTTATTTGGTGCAAATAACAGTCAGGACCCATCCCTCACCTGAAGGCGGAGGGAGGCTACCCTTTCGTCAACCGGAGAGAACCCCAACATGTGGGCAATGAGGCGGGGGGCAACAAGGATGCCCACACCGGCTCGCCATCTCTCCCCATGAGCAACTCCAGAATAAAACAAGGTCCAGCCCCTCTCAAGAAGGGTGTGTCCAGAGCCCAAGCTATGTGTTGAGGTGAGCCCAACTATATCTAGTCAGTGTCCCTCAACCTCACGCACCAGCTCAGGCTTCTTCCTTGCCAGAGAGGTGACATTCCATGTCCCAAAAGCCAGAGTCAGTAGCCGAGGACCGGTCCGGCAGAACATACGCCTTCGGCTGCTACCTGGCTTACATTGTACCCGACCTCTATTGCAAATTCAAAATTTGACCTTCACAACACATGTTTATGGAAGTATGTCATGGCACA
Source organism: Neosilurus hyrtlii (assembly GCA_028564935.1). Taxonomy (NCBI): domain Eukaryota; kingdom Metazoa; phylum Chordata; class Actinopteri; order Siluriformes; family Plotosidae; genus Neosilurus; species Neosilurus hyrtlii. Next base: position 25,325,482 of record JAOUQZ010000004.1, read on the forward strand.
AATGAGAGATTTGTGAGGACCACAGGAAAAGAGCTGTTGATGCTCTTTGGACTGGAAATGGTTACAATACCAACACTAAAGAGTTTAGATTTAACCATTCCACCATTAGACAGATAGATGAAATTCAAGACTATAACTTTCCTCTCCAGAGAAGTTCGGTCCAAGAGCAAGGTGTATAATAGTCAAAAAGGTCCAAAAGGAATCCTGGGTATCTTCTATAGAACAAAAAGCCTCTTCCATGTTGGCTAATATTCATTATTCCACAATCAGGAGATTGTTATCCAAAAGTGGTGTGCATGTCAGAGTTGCAAGGAGAAAGCCTCTGCTCTCCAGAAAGGACACTGCTGCCCTTCTAACTGGACAAGCCAGAAGGCTATTCGAAAATGCTGTGGATGGATGAGACCAAAATAGATTTAATTATTTATTTTTATTTTATGAGAAGTTTTATGGTTGAAGAAGGAATAGACTGCATTCCACTATAAGAATTTTATTCCATCTGTGAAACATAATGGGGATAGTACCATGGTTTGGGCCTGCTTTGCTGCACCTGGACCAGGACAGATTGTCATTATTATTGGAACAATGAATTCTGAATTATATCAGCAAATTAAAATATATAGTTGCAGTTATTACTGCACAAGGGGATTCACATACTTTTGCCACTTATAGATGCATAATATTGGCTCATGTTCCTCCACTGAATGACAGTGTAAAAAAACTAAATAAGTAAATAAATAAAAAAATAGTGAAAAAGTGAAAAATGTTAAGCACTACTGAGTGTCACACAGAGCAGTGATCAGTGCATGAGCAATAATCAGTTTTCAGACACTAAGCCACAAAGGGATGTTCTTAATCTTTACTCAGACACTTCAAAGACTCCAAGTTTTTTTTTTATTGTCATCCTTTCTGCTCTTGGGCAAAAACACAGAGAAAGGTAATAAAGGAGTAAATATCAGGTGTTGGGTAAACCTATCTCGGTTTACTGTGAGGTTTTGACCCTCTTTGTGGCTCGCTCCCTCTCAATCATGAGGAAAATTGTAATTGCTTTGTGGCTTGACTCGCAGACTGGTGAAGAATGGCACATGTAATGTAGAATGACACAAAACTCTGTGATCATTAATAATTTCACGAACGTCCCGTCACTTCTTATTTCTGTAATAATAGCATTGATCAGAGTGAGAGGAAGAAGGGCTTTTTCTGTTGGCAGATTAATGCTGATAATTCCTCTTTCCCTTTGTCATTTTCTTACGCATTTTTTACACATTGTACTAACCGTTTCCAGAAAAGTTTGCTTTTTTAAAAAATGCAATAAAAAAATAATTTGCTAATTCATGTAAGCTGAATGACAAAAGTACAAAGAATAGACTTTCAATATTTTTACTAAACTTCTTAATTGTATTGTGTAAATACAGTTTTTTTGTGCAACATCTTTTAAAAAAGTGAGGACATAGGAATGTTCTCCATCAGGTCACATTACCTTGACTTTTAATTACACTTTTTCATTGTTTGGGAAATAATAATTGTTGCAGTTTTGCAACTAGAATTTTTGTGTATTTTTACTTGATACAAGACTTTGGCTTCTTTGCAGCCCATAGTCTCTTTTTTTTTAAGTTCTGTATCCTTTTCAGTAGATGACGACTGAACTGCAGCAGGCAAGTCAACCATAGTACTAACCATGCTGTTGTAGCTCAGGTGTAATAAAAAAAAATGCTGTCTTTCCCATTACCCGACCGACCTGGCAAAATCATGCTGACCAAAAAGGTTTTTTGGCATGTGAGAGAGGAAAAAACCTGAACCGACTGACCTCTCAATTTTGTGATCAATCAGATTTTTTTTTACCTTCCAACTGTTTTTTTGTTTACGTGCCATTGACTTATGGAGTCAGAGCAAGCACCTTGAATTTATTAGTGACTTGCAGAACCAGCCAATGAATATGCAGCCAGTAGCAACACTGTATTCTATTGGCTAACTTTGTTTTGGCCAGTGATGTGCACCTCGGAGGTGCACTGTGTGTGCTGTGGATTCGTGATTTTTCTGTGCTAAAATGGTTCTTTTATTGTATTGTTGGCTGTGAAAACTGCAACTGGCTTCAAAGAAATCTCTTCATCAATAAGTGTTTTTTATTCTTTCTAAAACTGGAGTCATGCTGATATTTATGGATAATTGCATAGCATTCCTGGCACAGGCGCTTACTATAGAGTCTGGTTTGGTGTCATGGACTGATCTTTCATGTACCTTGAATGTACCGTGAGCATGCGCGAAAAACAGTTAAAAGTTCAGACTGTGTATGTGTAGGTCTCAGTTTTCCTTGGAGGTGTTAGTAAATTACTTATTTGCCTCAGATAATTTTAGGATGGTCTAATTTTTCTACAATAATTTACTTTCCACATTTTCAGAGTCCATTATTTGTATTTACCACACTTTAATTTGTCATTGGTATCATTCCCCCTTCACCACTTACTTTTCTAATTTTTTATTCAGGTTTCTGTGCTAAGTTTTCCATTTTACTCATTTTGCAACATGTTTTTCAAATGAGAACTGTACTGTAGGACTGTAGTGTAGGAGGCCGCAGCCTAGGCAGTGAGGTACAGACATCCCTCTCCTCAGCTACTGACTCCAGCTCTTCCCGGGGGACACTGAGGCGTTTCCAGACCACCTGAGAGACACAGTCCCTCCAGGGTTGACCCAGGGGTTTCTTCCCAGTTGGACATGCCCAACACCACACCAGGGAGGCGTTCAGGAGGCATTCTAATCAGACACCTGAGCCATCTCAACTGGCTCTTCTCAAAGCAGAGGAGCAGCAATTCTACTCCAGGCTTCTTCAGGAAGGCCGAGCTTCTCACCCTATCTCTAAGGGAGAGCCCTGCCGCCCTGCAATGGAAGCTCATTTCAGCCGCTTGTATCCGCAATCTTGTTCTTTCGGTCACTACCCAAAGCTCATGTCCATAGGTGAGGGTAGGAACATAGTTGACTGGTAAATTGAGAGCTTTGCCCTTTGGCCCAGCCCTCTCTTCACCACAGTGTACAGGTACAAAGTCTGCTTTACATCAGAGACTGCACTGATCTGCCTGTAAATCTGCTCTTCTATCTTTTCTTCACCCGTGAACAAGACCCCGAGATACTTGAACTCCTCGACTAGGGGCAGGACTTCATTCCAGACCCAGAGGGTGCATGTAACCCTTTTCCAGCTGAGAACCATTGCTTCGGACTTGGAGGTGCTGATTCTCATCCCAGCCGCTTTACACTCAGCTATGAATCGCTCCAGCGAGAGCTGTAGGTCCTGGTTTCATGAAGCAAAAACATCATCCACAAAAAGCAGAGATGAGATGTCCACCAAACCAGAACCCCTCAACACCTTGGCTGTGCCTAGAAATTCTAGCCATAAAAACTTTGCGGAGTCCAACCCCCACTGGAAATGAATTCGTCATGTTGTTACTAATGCAGACCAAGCTCTAACTCTGGCAATACAGAGACTGAATGGCCCGTAGCAATGGGTCCAGTGTACCATATTCTTGGAGCACACCCCACAAGATAGCCCAAGGGACACGGTTGGAAGCCTTTTCCAATTCCACAAAGCACATGTGGACAGGATGGGCAAACTCCCATGCCTCGGCTGCACCTAGAAATTCTCTCCCAAAAAAATTATAAACAGAACTGGTGACAGAGGACATCCTTGGCAGAGTCCAACCCTCACTGGAAACTTATTCGACCTGTTGTCACCAATGCAGACCAATTTCTGGCTCTGGTGATACAGAGACCGAATGGCCCTTAGCAACGGTACGATATAGCCTTAGAGACATGCTTCTTGCCTTCTCTAAATCCACAAAACACATGTAGACAGATTGGGAAAACTCCCAGGCTGCCTCTTGGCTTCTGTTGAGTGTGTAGAGCTGGTCAAGAGTGCTGTGGCTGGGACAAAAATTACATTGTTCATCCTAAAAAGCAGAGGTTCGTCTGTTGGTCAGATCCTACTCTCCAGTATTCCTGAATAGACGTGTAATTCCACGATAGTTGGAACACACCCTCAAGTCTCCCTTTTTAGAAAGGGGAACCACTACCCCAGTTTTCCAATCCAAAGGTACGGCACCCAATGTCCAAGCGATGTTGCAGAGATGTGTCAAGCCAAGACAGTCCTACAACATCCAGAGCCCTGAGATTTTTAGGGCAGATCTTGTCCACCCCTGGATCCCACCCACTGACGAGCTTTTTGATTACCTTGGTGACCTCAGCCCTGGCAATGGGCAGACCTCCTCCCAAACACCTTCTACAAAGGGCGTGTTGGTGGGATTTAGGACAACATCCCTAGTCGAAGTGAGCAGCTTCCCACTTCCACTGTAAACATTGTGGGGTACTCCTTCTCCTGAGGTGTCGGATGGTGGTCGAGATTTTCGAGGCCAACCAGTAGTTGCTTACCAGGCCCTTACTGAACTTCTCCAACACCCAAAATTTTGCATTGGTGACAGCCTGGGCTACAGCACGTTTGGCCTGCCGGTGCCTGTCCACTGGTTTTCTTCAGCTTCATGGTCCCCCTCACCGCTGGTGTCCACCACCGGGTTCGGTGGTTGCCACCACAACAGGCACTGATGACCTTCCGGCTACAGCTGTGAGCTGCCATTTAAGTAATAGAGGCACAGAACATGGCATATTCGGATTACTTGTCCCCTGCCTCCTTTGGGATGTGGTAGTAGTTCTGCCAGAGGTGAGCGTTGAAGGGCCTTCTGACAGGAAACTTTGCAAAACATTCCCAAGGAGACCCTTACTGCATTTTTATGAAAACACATAAACACAACTTGTATCCATAAAATGAGTCGCAAAATAAATATGAAATATAATCAAGACATCGAAAAAGTTCAAAAATATATTTTTTACTTGAAATAATAATTGTCCTTCAAGCTTTGCTTTTGTTTAAAATTCTCCATTCACTGATATTTCTGCCTTACAGACTTTTGTCATTCTAGCCAATTTGTGGAGGTGAGATGAAAAAATTTCACTCCATGCTTCCTGAAGCAGCTTCCACATGTTGGAGTGGGCTGCTCCCACAACAGCTCAATCAGGTTGAGATTCGGTGACTGCGCAATAATTACATTATTGACAGGATACCATCTGACCGCTTCTTTACTAAATAGTTCTTGTGTAGTTTGGAGTGTTGTGGGTCATTGTTCTGTTATTGGAGTAAAGTGGCTCCAATCAAATGGTCTCAACAGGACATGGCATGGTGTTACAAAATGGAGTGACAGCCATCCTTGTTTAAGATCGTTTTTACCCTGTACAAATCTCCCACTTTACACCACCAAAGCACCCTGAGACCATCACATTTCCCCCCACCATGTTAGACAGATGGTGTCAAACACTTCTTCAGCATCTTTTCATATATTTTTCATCATATAAATGTTGTTCTTTGCTTTATCTGTTTGTAGCACTTTTTTCCAATCTTCCCCTGTCCAGTGTCTATGCTCTGTTGTCCATCTTAATCTTTTTCTTTCTGAATCATGTCTTTTTTTGCCATAGAGGAGTTGCTTTTTCACTGTCGAAGTTGAGACCGGTCCTTTGTGGGTACTATTTATTAAAGCTGCCAATTAAGGACCTGTCAGCATCTGTTTCTGATGTAGTTATGTTAATCTTTCTGGTTAAAGGATCACACATTTGCCCCATCCATTTTTTCTTCTAACTTGACATGTGTCCCTGTCCCTGCACCCCCACAGTATCAGGCTTTGGAGTCATCAAGGTGACTTGATGAGGCCTTTCTTGAGGAGTGGCTTTTTTCTTTCAACCCATACGAGCCATGCTTGTGAAGCATTTATAATATCACATGCACACAGTGAGCATTCTTTGCCAACATTTCCTGTGACTTTTTCAAAGTGGTCATAGGTCTCTTGGTATCCTCTTTTACCAGTTTCCTCCTCACACTTCCTTTTGATTCAGGAAGGATCCTAGTAGTACCAAACAGTTTCTACTTGATTATGGATTTTTCTGTTACTCTCCTAGGGCATTTTTGTGTCCATCTTCTGACTTGTGTCTCACAACTTTATCCCTGAGATTTTTTGACAGTTCCTTGCCACACATAGTTAATTGTAGGCTTTCAGTTACACTTCCAAGCACTGGAATGCTCTAGGAATAGCTGCTTTTTTAACGGAACTGATGAGAATAATTACAGATTAACAAATGTTAAAGCGATTAGTTTGGTGTGCAATGGAAAAGGTAGTTAGTTTGGTTACAGGTATGTTTAGGTTTGGGGTGATCCTTTAACCATCTCCTTGATTCTGGGTTTTTATGTATTTATTTATTTTCTCTGAAATTATATTAGATTATCTTTTTCTAGGCTAAGTTGATCTGAGTACAGCTAAAATTCAGGCTGCAGTGCAATAAAGTAAATATTTTATTTAAAGGGAAGTGCAAGATTTCTATACCCACTTGTTTGTACAATCTTTTATGGCACTGATGTTTTCTAAAGCCAGTAGGATGTTTCAGCAGGATAATGCACCCTGCCGTACTGCAAAAACTGTTCAAGAATTGTTTGGGGGAAATTGGCTACCAAACTCCTCATCTGTGTGATGTGGTGGTCAAACAAGTGCAAACCATGGAAGCCTCTTCTCACAACTAACTGGCAGTAAAGAATGAGTTGTGTGCTGCTTGGAGCCAGATTCCACAGCACAGCATCAGAGGATTTTCTTTTTTTTGTGGAGTTTAGGCTTTTATGTTAGATGTTAGTTTTAATGACAAGCAGGATCTAAACAATGATACTATGCAGGTGGCTTAAGTTTTTTTGGCTGATTAGTGTATGTTTGTGTTGTTTTGGCTGACGAGTGTATTTATAGTTTTTTTTTTTTTTTTTTAAATCAAATTCTGCAGGCTTTCCCATCACACATCTCCATATTTGCTGTTATGGTTAGATTGACCTTGGAGAAAATGATGTGAATTAATTTTTAACTGCAGTGATGTAAACACTGAAATTGCTGTAAATGTAGAACCATGTAACTTGTTCTGTTAGTTATATTTTCTCCACAAATTGTATAATAAACCCAGTTCATTTGATTAGAAAAGAATCTAGGTATTAAAACAAAAAAGTAAAAACAGATGCTGGGTGTATGGATGGATGGATGGATGATGGTCAGTTGACTTTCCTCACTTCTTCCCTTCAAACATGGATTTTATGATTAATGTGTTCCGTTAGGTTTTTCCTGATGAACCTGGAAAAGCATGAACTGTCATTTGATATATTTAATTTCAGTGAATGAGTGATGGAGTCAGTGTGTCCCTCCTCTTTCTTTTTATTTTGTCTCTCTCCTTTTTGTCTTTGTCTTGTCACAGAGGAATGGTAATGATGTTTTTGTTATTATAAACATTCTCCATGTGTTTAAACGAATACATTCTCTAAAAAAAAAAAGGTTTGTGACATGACCATCATTAGAAATGAGTGTGAAAACAAATACCTAAATTTGAACATCCAGTATCACCACACATATCTAATTATTGTGCATTTGGTGTTCATTAACTCCACCCTCACTGTACTGAACATATGTATAGTCTGGCATCGGCTATGATGTTTGTACATGAGAATGACCTTCCACAGAGGAAATGAGGTCGGCACACCTGAGCCCAGTCGCCTGAGGCTCCGACAGCATGCTGGAGGATAATCCATAAATTTAGAAACATCACCAAGTGGTTTTAACCTACATTTGCACCCTATATTTGCTGATTTGCCTTTGCTCGAATATGGAACTACTTGCGTCTGCACACTAGACTGATTGGGAAATGATCAGTACAGCTAGATCAACATCACACATGGCTCCTCTTGTGCATGTAAAGTACCTGCGCTGAAGTAGGAGCTAAATAATTTCCTCAGAAATTAGCAAATTAACAAAAAGTTGTTTTGGTCTAATGCAGGGGTCTGCAACCTTTATTATCAAAAGAGCCAGTTTGCGCCCCTCTTCTTCCAAAAAAATAGTCGGGGGCTGCAAAAAAATAACAGAGCTTGTAAACTTTTCAAAGTTTTCATCTTTTTTTTTAATTTTACCTGTTACAACCACTGAATACAACAACAGTAGTGCAGTGTACATTTGTAGGCCGACTTTGAAATATATTAAACTGTGAACTGTAGGCCTATTTAAGTCCTTTCTATATTTGTGTAAAAGAGGCATTTTTCTAATTTTCGGAATAATTTCCCGTTTGTTTTTAAAGTCGGAGAATAGATGCTCTGAAATTTTTATGAGTGATTCTTTCATATATTCTCCGTCTGTAAACAGCTTCCCCCTCTTTACAGTCTTCAGAGCTGCCACAAAACTAGCAGTGCTAGCTGACTGTGGAGATCTAATCCACTTCTTGAAAGATAGTTTGCTCTCTTCAGCTTTTCGTCGCAGTTCTGAAATTGCTCTTTCGCTCTTCTTCGGTTGAGTATTTTCCGGTGAATGCTAAGTGCTTGTTTTGAAAATGTCTTTCAATGTTGCATTTTTTGTTGTTCGATATTTTCTCGCCACATATCAAGCACACAGGTAAGCCAGCGTCGTTGGCGGTGATGGCAAATTAAGGCAAATTTTTTTGGGATTTTTTTCAGGGTTAGGCTATTGCAGGGTTCGCCCACTCCAAAAGCCGCCAGCATGTAAAGGCACAGGCTGTTGACGTTGATGTGTATATTTTCATTGACAAAGTATAAATAAACATAGCTTTTTTTTTTAATCAGATGGCATCAACTCAAACTCATAACTGCACAACAAAATAATCTAATAATGATAATATAGGAATTAAAATTAATTAACAAATAACCTTTATTTATGTTCATGTCTTATTTATTTGTTTATATATTTTTTAGAATCAAGGCCAAAGGGAGCCACTACAAGGAGGCTGAAGAGCCGCATGTGGCTCTGGAGCCGCAGTTTGCGGACCCCTGGTCTAACGACTATGGTCTTTCCTAGTTCCTGTAGTGTGAACATACAAAAAAGGTGTACTGGCTCCAACAGGTCCAAAAACTTGTATACAAGTTTAGGCACTGCCTGTAAGAGATGTCTGTATTGACTGGTGTTTTTGCCTGGATTTTTCACTGCCTGTACTTTTCACTTCCCAGCGTTTTCTTGGTGCGTTGGCTATGTGGACATCATCCACTCAGAGGCAGAAGTAACGCTGGTTCTTTATTTAAAGGGGGTGCTAATATTCTATACCCACTGTGCAACCCTTTAGAGCCAGTATCCTCTTTCAGCTGTATAATGCACCCTTCCATACTACAAATACTGTTCCGGAATTGTTTGGGGAAAATTGGCTACCAAATTCCTCATCTGTGTAATGTAGCAGTCAAACAAGTGCAAACCATGGAAGCCCCATCTTACAACTTACAGGCAGTACAGAATGGGCTATGAATGCTGGTTCCAGTTTACAGCTCCCAGCATGCCCTCTGGCGGTGGCATAAGTTCTGCTTAAGGATACATGGCTGGAAGTCTCTCTCGAACTTTAATCAGCTCAATAATAAAGACCATTTAAGACTTGTTTAGACCTTGCTTAGCTGTGATATAATTAGTGTCTTTTTCTTGATACTCTTTGTATTATTAATATTAATACCTTTAAATGTTCTGTTTCTTTTTTTATATAGTCCTTTATATTGTTATGTTGTGTCGTCGCCTTATTTTGCTCTGCCCTGGTCATTGCTGAAATAGCAGCTTATTAATAAAGTTTCCTCCTGGGCTCTTTTTTCTCTCTTCTATTTAGCAGGACACCATGACACCTTTTTTCCTTTCACTACTTGATTTCCATGTTCATTCACCTGTCTTGTTAGTTAATTTATCCGTTTAATTGTCTGAGATAAATTGTATTTTGATTCTGTGCGAGTGTGAGTGGTGTTGTATAAGCCTCTATTTGTATTATCCTCCAGCATATAATGAGGAGTATATAGTATCAGTCTTTCCGCCTGTCCATTCCAAATCATGCCAGTTCCACTCTAGAGCTTGGAACCCGTTGGAGATTTCTTAACCAAACTTGGCAGTTACTTCTACTGGGTGTAGTAGGTGTGCCTTTTGATATTTCTGGATTTCTGCAATACATATTTTCTGACTTGTGGAGGGCAGGGGGATGTATCATCTCCTTGTTTGCTTTCGGCTTCCTTATTCCTTTTTTGCTGGGCCTCCATGCAGGTCAACTTTGTCCCATCACTTTCTGATCATGGACATATGTGCTTCCACACCAACAGTTGCATGGATTACCTGCAGATCCTACGGTAAAAGTTTGACGTTCTTGAAGACTCCAAATCAAATGGTCCGCTCTCAGGCTGAATTTGCTGCAGCAGTCGGTCCTAGGCAAATTACAAGGTTCTAATCAGTGGCACCTAATCTGAAACATTTGTCGAACCGCTTAATTGTTTAGGGCCACAGGGAGGTTGGAACCTATCTCATCCGAATCTGGTGAAGGCATTGTACGTCCTGAACAGCTCACCAGTCCATTGCAGACACACAATCACACTTACACCTAGGGGCAATTTAGGCTATTGATATGTCGTTGAACTCTGGAAAGAACCCGGAGTGCCTGGAAGAAACCCATGCAAGCACTGGGAGAACATGCAAACTCAACACAGGAAAGCCCTTGCCGAGCCTGGGACTCAAACCCAGAACCTTTTGCTGTAAGGTACCAGTGCCACCTATAAATACCGTAAAGTAGGAGACATACTAACTCCAAAAGGTTTGGTACTGGAGACTTTCCAGTGTTTAAGTAAAAGACCTGTGATATAATCCATACTATACTAACTTAAACACTTTCCTCATTAACAACATTCCACTTGTCCTAGTTCTAGTCCCATCATATGAATGCTTCCCCACTGCCAATGCACTTGATTCCCAACTTTTTAATTTAGCCCACAAGGTGGTTCCATGTTGCTATTTTGTCCTGTGTATGACTGGGTTATGTGGGTGATCTAGTCACCAGATGCTTGTGTTTTTTTTTGGTTTTTTTTGCAGTGGTCACAGATGGCAGTTATTTTTTCTTTTGATATACTGTATTGAACCTGCAAGGGGAATTATTGCTGAGATCTGGACACTGGGAAGCTAATCTGGAAAGCTAAAAAAATTTGGAAGTAGTGTCTCTTCAGGGCTCTGGTTAAACCCTCCTCTGCCCTTGGACCATGAGGCTGTGATTGGTTGGTGTATATATTTTTCAGTCCTTTCTGAAATCTCATGTTCATGATTGCAGTTGGTGTGTAAAGACCACTTCAACCAATATAACAGTTTGTGTATACAGCTAAAAAAGTTACCAGCCCCAGCTTTAATATATAGCCCTGAGGTTCACCATGGTACACAGAACCCTTCACCATAGCAGGATTTTAGTGCAAAGTCAACGGATCTAGGCCACGATAAACAAGTCATTTTAACCTGTATATAAAGTAGCCTATAAAACATACCTAATTTTCTTAAAAACCCAGGTCCAGAGATTATATGAACCAAATATCTTCCAGTGACTGAGCTATTGCTGAGCCTTTGCTTGGTAGCGAGATATACTGTTTTGGGAGATCAGCAAAATCAACCAGCGCTAAATGTAGTACTTAATAGGCTGTAATATTTAGAATAAAACTGGTGTAATATACTCAGGTTTTCTTCTGCTATCCTGCTGAAATCTGAACTAGCTGAATTGTTTTATTGACTTAATTCTGACTAATAGCTTGTAGCTTAATGTGAACTACAGAACTGCTCATGGCATTATATAGCACTCTTTCACTAACACATGAGATCAGACCAATCTGTACTGACTGTGCACACTGGGAGGGAGACACCAGGACACTGCAAATTAGGGGACCAGAATAGAGTACAACAATACAGTTTGGTTAAAGTGTGTTTCAGCAGAGGGAAAACATCCTGATCCTTCACTGTCTTTATTGTATCATACATCTGCGAATGTGTGTATGTGCAGTCTGCTGGATATGCGTAGGGGTGGCTAAATTAATTGTGTTAATAATGATAGTGGTCTCACTGCCTTCAGGTGAGGACAGGAGTCATTACTCATTCAGTCCCCTGATCATACACAGAAATGCACACTGCTACCATATTAGTCCTGTAGGTTTGTTTTGTAATAATTCAAATAATTAAATTTCTAAATACGCTATATTACCTCCCCATCTCCTTTCATGTGTAGATGATCTCCAAGGCTTCGCAGAATGCTCTATTGTCGTATATTGTCACTATTGTGCAGAAACCTCATATGTCCAAAAGCACTTCTTTTCACGAAATTGAAACATATTTTTTTAATTATTGAACATCTTGTCATCAAAGGTGGCTTTGTGTCTTCGTACATGTTTAATGTATTCGCACACACATACAGTATGTGTGTATATGTGACTGAACAGGCAAACGATAGGCTTTTGTCTTTTTTTAAAAAAGACAGATAATGCAAGGAGCGACTGATCAAGTGAGACGGTTACCTCAGATGGTGTTGATCCAACACATGAAATCAGACTTTTAACTTTTTGCCGTCAGCTCTGCTGTGTGCTTCTTGCACTAAGAAGAAGGTGGGGCTGGGGATACAAGCTGAAATGAAAAGTGAAGAGTGAAATGAAAGGAAAACCGTTCCGACTCTCCTGTTACGATGAAAATGTGTATATTTTCATCATCAGGTGGTTTTTACTCCCATCTACAAGGTTGCAATTTGCTAAAACGTGTTTGACATTAGCCTGTTTGAAAAGGCCGCCATTTGTAATTTGTTTCACTTGAGCAAGAGTGCAAAATCGCAATCAAACTAAGATAACAAAAAAATAAGCGTATACAGATATCAAACTAGTAAAATTAGATATAATCTGGTGAACTTATGAACACAGGCATCTGCATGGTTACATCAACAAGTGGTACCAGTATATTTAATGCAGAATATTTCCCTTTAATTGCTTATTTTCAGTTGATTTTTTTCATGAAGAACATAAATGTTTCCATTAGAAATATATGATGTATGGAAGCTTTTAAGTTTGCTTTCAATTTTTCTTTAGGTATTTAAACCCCCACAAACAAACATTATGAGAGACTAACTGATATTAGCAAAAAATAAAAAGGACTAAATAAGGAGATGTGAAGATTTTCACCCAACAATTATGAATTGTTTGTGTACAAAGTGGGCATACACTGATTCCATTAAATTATACATCATGTTGTATTTCCATGAAGTGCATCTCAATTAAATTTGATAAATTTGGTGAAATCGTTGGACTTATCGTTTTTTGGAGACCCCTTATACACCCCCTGTAAGCATGCTTCTTTGTTTACACACGATACACATTTTTTTTGGCGCCAGTGCAGGCAGTGTGTTCCGTAGTGTTCACATCTGTGAATGGCCAAGGCTCCATCTGGCCCTTATGTGGTGTTTATATGCCTAAAATTGTGCATGTGTCTTTAGGTTCATTACTCCAAATTATCCACTTGACTCAGAAAGCCCCCTCAGTGCATGTGTATGGATTTCCTTAATGTGCCCAAAAAACTCACATACATTCAGAGGTAGAGTTGCGGACAATATAATCTGATGTCGATCTGACAGTATAAATGGCGGAGTATGATTTGCTGGAACTGAAAAAGTAATGATGGAATTCTTTTACTCCACATACACTGAAAAAACAGTGAGAAAACTACTTCATGCATTTAACTGCACTTGTATTAGTAACAAACAGGAATAAATCTGTAGGGAACCCCAAATTCATCTTCAAGTTCATTCATGTACGGACACCAAATTCATCCCATATCTTTGGTGAATAAATGAATTAGTGCTTGACTACATGTGAAATAAATACACTTCAGGAGGAACTCAGTTGTACAGCGAATGACATAACATGGAACCTCACCCCTCACAGGAAAAATGGGTCGGTTCTGTATGTAACTGGCGTGGACACCTCATTCTCCATCCACAAAGTAAGAAAAACAGGAATTTCTACTTTGGAGACAAATTTTAATGTAACATGATCTTTATTGCAAGCCTGTTTACACTCGGAGTTGATACTTCGGCCATAGCATGGCATGAAACAAAAGGAACTAAAAAAGTCTCAATTTTCCTCCACAACCAATTTTGTATTTAAAAAAAAAATTAGTAATTTTTGCTGGATCCATCCAAATTATTTTGTCTGACATTTGTTGTATGTGTCCATGTGGTATGTTTTGTGAGGGGATTGCTCTTTTAATTCTTTATTGTTGTTGGAAAAAATTTGGTCTAAAATGTGAATCATTAAATTTGACCCAGTTTCAGAGAATGACCCATACATTGGCACAATCTTCTACTTTCAGACTTTACATTTTGGAAATAAATGAAAAGTCTCACCTCCTACAGTGAATCTAAAGCCAACCCAAAAAGCTATGAGCATGATGAAAAGCACAGGTGTGTGTGTGTATGTGTGTGTGTGTGTGTGTGTGTGTGTGTGTATTAGTGTGAGTGACACTTGCTATACCCTCTAGTGTACATCATATGCATGGCTGTCACAGCACTGCTGAAATGGCTAATAGGGTGTTTATAGTTGTTGTGTGTGTGTGTGTGTGTGTGTGTGTGTGTGTGTGTACCCTGGAGAGTACAGCTGATGTCATTGTGCTGTAATTGAAAGGATTGTGGAGAAAATTAGGTTCTCAGTGCAGGGAGGAATTCTGCTGATTTCACTTGTATTCATCAGCATGTTTTAAACACATGCACACACCGAGTGGCATTTCAATAAATTAGCTTTTTTTGACGTAAATATGAGCTGTAAGGGGTAAAATATAGATTTTGTCTGGATATATGTATGAATGATATATTGTGTATATATGAATATATGGCTTCTTCAGAGTGCAGCCGGATGTACTTCATGCTCATGGTTTGACTTCCTGGTTACACGCTACAGTTACTGATGTAACTAGTCTGAAACTGGCACATCCCACAAACCCAAAACCGACCGGTATCTGACATACATTGGGTTTAATGTTAGTGTAAAGTCCAGAGTTTGTACCTACTACACAGACACATGAAAAAGCCAGCACCATAAAGGTGTGTTTACACACTAGTTAAAAATTGTTGCAGTAACCAAAAAGAACAGACTAAATTAGGATGTTTTAGTTATATTTCTGTATTTTAACCATGATGTTTAGGTGAACCTTGCTCTTTGGGATGAGTTACCAGAGCGGAGCTCTGTATGTGCTGAGGAGCAAACAGGAGGGATTCTCATTCCAAGGTTAGCTTACGTATGACATGAACACAGAAGTAAACAGACTAAACGGTGTAAAACTGTGTTTGCACACTAATGTAATGTTTTAGCGTAAACTACAAGTAAATACAAGAGAAGCAAACTTAAATCAGATTGTTAGGGTTTATTTTTCCATTTTAAAGCGTAATAATGATGCTGCCTGCACGCGTGGCCGTGACGCTCTCTGAGGGTCTGTCATTTTGATTTAACCACTCAGAATAGTGATTTTTAATCCCAAGAGAGGTGACTAATCAGATCACACCATTCCTGCGTAGTATATGTTTCAGATTAATCAGGTAAACTGGGGTAGTTAGTAATCACAAAGAATATATAAGAAAAAATAGCCATGAGAGATGGTGAAACCTCCTAACCACCCAGCAGTTACTTAAAAATAGCCTGGACATAATTTGCAAAGTGAGATCTAAACACATGCTATTCTGATGAACATGCTAGAATATGAACACTGCTTACCCTGGTTAGGGTCATCAGAGGCTGGAACCAATCCTAGCTGACTCTGGGTGGAGGCTACCAGTCGGCATTACCTTTAGGACCACCCACTTACTGAATCCACACCCACTGCAAATAATATCTTTAATATCTTCGCAATACAACATTGTTGTACAACATTTTTAAACATTGCTTCATTGTGAAAAGTTTTTTTTTTTAATTTCAGATATAAAAAAGTATTACAGCCAAAAAATAACTGTTGTGTCCCAACATTAGCATGCTAATTAGCACAATGGCATTACATTAATAAACACTGCAGGTCATAAGTAACAGACCCACAATGACTGAATGGAGTTTGAATTCTGATTGAAGTGTGAAATGTGATGTTTCAGTTTTTAGACTGAGGATTGTGAGACATCGATAAACCAGTTTAGTGTTTCTGCACCGTGTGTGGCTCCAAATAATGGCACGTTCCTCGTTTTAATGGCCTTTATATCAACTGAGGAGACAGTTCAATTTCAGCACAACTTAAATTTGTGATGAACTCATTTTAAGTAACAGGCCATATTCCGATATCAGTGGAGAAAGAAAATCAGTTTATTAACCAAAACCACATCGAGCACTTCCCTAAAGTAGGTACATTTATCTGAATCGTGCAAGCAGACTGAACGTGTATCATATTCATATCACTTACAAGAGAAATCTGAACAACCCCTGCCTCCTATTGGAATTCCAGACGCTACATCTTTACAGTGCAGTTGTGCGTTTGTCTGCTTGCACAATCCTGATTTCCATGAAACTTGGTGGGTGTGTGTCTGCATCACAGTTCTGTGTTGTAATGTGACGATTCCCTACCACAGTCCACATTCCCAGCAATCAATATGCCTTTGGGATGCACACGTAGGTGCACAATTCCAATTAAAAAATCTCCATGTGCACATCTAATCAACTGTATTTTAACTGAAGGAGGGAATACTAAATTGTTTGACAGAGATTTATCAGTTAGACCAGTGGAGTCAAACACACAGCCTTCAGATCAGGACCAGCCTGACACGAGTCTATTAAAATTGTGTTCATGACTTATTTTGGATCATCATTACGTCCTACAGGAGGTAATATTTTCATATATTTTGGTGTGTTTGTCTGTTTATTGTTTGTTTGTTTATGTGTAACATAACTCAAAGAATTATGATTTTTTTTATTAGTTTATCTGTCAAAAATCTTTAAAATACATAAGATAATTAGGTGAGCCAGTTAATTAGGACTAAGTCATTTTTTGTCATTAATTGTAATTGCAAAACATTTTTTATGTTGTTCTTCACCTTTTGCTCACACACAGAATTAACTCCAAGACTAAACTGAAATCAAATTCTGAACAAAAATGGCCTTGGGCTGAGATTTCTGTGTACAGGCCGAGCGAATGAGGTTATTAAGTCGTTTATTAAATTCTGTTTGATTTCACAGATTCTTGTGTTTGTGTAACAAACAACACATGAGCAAGAAACATTTCAAAAAAAGATGGGCAGATTGTTTTTCAAACTGATAGGTTCTCAGTTTAAAGTTTTCTTCTCCTTTAAAGTTCTCAATTGATTTACATTTTCCTGAAAAATATAAAACTCATAAACCCAACTTGTGTTTCTGGCTGAAACCTGAGATGAAACAGAAGCTACACCGCTAATGAAATGCTAAGCACAAATGCTAATGAAATCTGAACAGCAGCACTGAGGGTAGTTAAATGAATTACCTCATTACCACCAATCATACAAGCGCGCGCGGGCACACACACACACACACACACACACACACACACACACACACACACACACACAAACAGAGAGAGAAAGAAATCTGATGTGTGAAGTAGTTCACACCACTGAGGATTAGAGCCGGATTAGTAACTGTGAGTTCAGCATCAGAGGTTGTTTACTAATCCAGAGTACAAAAGTAACTCCTGTCATAATTTATTTTTATCCCACTTCACACAAGAGGGGCGCTCAGAGGTCCCTTCGCCTGGCACAAATGGATAATATTAAAAAATGCATTAATTTACCTGAAAAATATGCCCAAGACTGCAGTTTTTTAGTACAACTTATCAAAGGTTATGTGTTCACCAGCGTCTGTTTGTTCATCTAATAGCAGGATTACACAAAAGCTACCGATGTGATTTTCTACAAACTTGGTGGAGGGCTGGGGCCGGGAAAGAACCCATCGGTGGTGATTTGTGCATGGGATAAGGTTAAACCCACCAGAAATACAGAAAAATTCCTATCATTAATTAACATGAGGCAAAATGTTCATCCGACGCCCATTAGAGAGAGACGTTTCCTTATAACTATACTGGGTTATAATAATAGGTTTGCACCTGACGGAGGTACCTTACACTGATTTCAGGACTGGATTTGACCCAACCCTGGAATGAGTGCATGAACAATGCTGCTGGATCATATTGGTAGAATTTCAAATAAATGCAAAAGCTGGATGGAGATGTAGCTTCATTCAGCACAATCATTGCTTTCAAATTAGCATTAACATGCTATAATAAGCGTGCCAATCTGGCAGAGGAGCCATGTCGACTTGTTTACATGCAGAGCAGCGTGTGAACTGTGTGTGTGTGTGTGTGTGTGTGTGTGTGTGTGTCGTGAGGCGAGTCAATACCGTGTGTGATTATTCTGATCCACTCCACTGGGTCTGTATTTACCTCTCAGCAGTGCCAGGTGGAGATCACACCTTGTTTTAGTAATTAATAATTAAACGGATCTCCACTCGGGGCCTTCAGTACCTCGGGATATGTCACTCCTCTGCTTTCTGGAATCTTCCTCCTCCTCGTCTCTCTCTCTCTCTCTCTCTTTCTCTCTCTGTCTCTCTCTCTCTCACTGCGGAGGAAGCAGCCGTGTGTGAAATTGGGTTCTAAATTACACGGCGAAGAAGCGTTAGCCATCAGTCCAATGCTGAGTGTGTTAAAAAGCGACCCAGAGTGAGTGAGAGCAAGGGCACACACACACACACACACACACTCACAGACATGAAGGACTGAGAGAGAGTGAGATACACACATGTGTACATGGCTTATAGATGTGTATTTCTTTGTGGTAATGACGGCCAGATCAAGATAGACACTAATGGAATGTCGGTTGTACAGGAAGATGTGCGTCAGTCCAGTAAAACACAGCTTAGAGTTATATTTAATATATGATAAATGAAGCTATTTTAGTTTGCACATTTCCTCCTTTTCCTATCATGACCATGGGCGTCAATAATCCTGGAGCTGACTGTCATATTTGTGCTAATGACTGATGCAAATACAAGTGTTTGGAACTGAGCAGTGAGACATTGTATAGCTGTGAGGAGGAGAGGGGGATTGTGGCATAGAATTGCTTAACATTTATCTGTTGAGCATGAAGCCAGTGGTGAAATCAGTGTTTCAGCAGAAACCTTCTCGAGCTCAAAGGGAGTCAGGGCGGGGGCTCTGAGGGCTCTGGGTAATCATGTATGTAGGAACATGGGTGATAAATCTGGAGTGTGTGCGATCTCTGAAACACATTATCATTCAATTTTCTTTCTTTTTTTTTTGTCAGTACTTTATTTATTATTTAGTTTGATGAGTTCAATAGGTTTCAAATCCAGGAACTGAGATAAAACACAATTTTGGTGTCTTACAAACATTCCAGAAGGATTTCTCAGAATGTGAGTCACCTCTAATCGACTTCAGAATTAAATATCCAGGGACCATCATAGAAAGTCATCAGAGTCCCGTAAAAACAGCCTGTGTCAGGCTCCAGGGTGACGCTAATGCTGACTTGGCCAAACAAATAAATAAATGAAAAATTAAAAATTAAAAGATCCGTTTAATACAGCTTATCATTGTTAGCATGTTTGCTAGCATTTTACATATTGCATTTGTTTGTACTGCATGTGGATATACTTATCATACATAAGCATAAAAACAGACACAGTAATCATAATACCTCTCAAATCTACAACAAATGATTTTATAAGAGATGTCAGGAATCTAAACCATTTTAGTCTTTTTATTTTATTCTGAGTTCACCAGATATTAGCAATTGTGCGCTCTGATACTTGAGCCGTACTTTGAGTGCAGCTCCATAGAATAATACATTTATAGAATGAAAATGAATTCACTCTCTCTGATAATATATGACTTACTGCCTGCTCAGATAAAACCTCGCGAGGCCATGAGATCGGAACTGACGTAACAGAATTACTGTGTGAGAATATTAAAATAAACTATAATTTCATATGATGCTCTGTTGATTAGTTTTGTATCACAAATGACCGTCTTCGGAGTCATATTTTCCATCATATCTTCAACATTTTATCTCTGCTTCTGTCAGATGAGCACTATAGGTAACGATGGACAGGCTGTTAGCCTGCACCTGATTATTAGCCGAGAGTTAGACATCACCTTTTTCTCTGCGTTGTTTATTAAGAAAAGAAAATTTCATTCAGACCAGGAAGTGTGTGTGTGTGTGTGTGAAATAACAACTTATTATTTGTCTGGATTAAAGCATTTTGTTTTGGTAAATAGTGTTAATGCTAACGATCTTATCACTGTTATCATACAGTTTTATCAAAAATATGCACTTATACCAGAATTAAATTTATTATTTAATGCTTTTCAGATTTTCATAGAAGATGAAAACATTGCATTTCTGCTTTTAATAAAAAATAAGTTTATTATTCAATTCATTCATTCATTTATTCATTTATTTATTTTTCATGTTTGTTATTTATATTTTGTCATATTGCACAGCCCTAGATGGGTAATATTTGTATTAACATTAGGGATAACATTTCCAGAAATAAAGAAAGAAAGATATATATATATATATATATATATATATATATATATATATATATATATAGCTCAGTTGTTTGATTTTTGATCTTTACTCTAATTTTATTCTCTAATTTTTAACAAAAAGGAGTTATGATTTTCCCCATTATGGTGATATCAACTGTGTGTGTGTGTGTTATAATTTTTAAGGTGTTCTGTATTTGTGTACAGGGCTATTTCCTCCTTTTCGAGTCTATGCTGGACTCCGTGATCTTCGCCAGGGATCGATACCTTGCAGAGGGAGGTTCAGGTGAGTCATTTTTTATGTTATTTTTACACTGAAGTGCAAACAAAACGTTTCTGTCTGACGTGAGTTTCATGGAAAGTACGCATCATGGAACTTTACAGGGAAAGACCACCTTAATTCATTTATTCATCAAAAATACTCTTCTGGGGTGAAAGTTAGTACACCCTTGACCTCAGCAGCTTGTATTCCCCCGAGTAGCAGAAAGAACTTCTTGTAGGTGTTTTGTAGACTCACTCGCTCTTCCTCCAGTCTCTGACGTTGGCTCTCTGCAGCCTTTGTTCTTCCTTCAGATTTTACACGCCCTGCCACGACGCCACCGTTCCATAACTCCATTTTTTCTTTTTGAGACCTTGCTTGGTGGATTTGCGAGTGTGTTTAGAGTCATTATCCTACTGAAAGGTCCATCTCCACTTCAACTTCACCGTTTTCTAATTTGTGCAATTTCACTTCAACAGTTGTAAGAGTTACCTGCAGATCTTGTGATGTCATTATTGGGTACCTGGATATTTCTTTTTACATCAGTCTGCTGTCAGGCTGATTTTTTTTTTGCTGGGGCGGCCAGTCCTGAAGGAATTAGTCATTTGAAATCTGCACTGCTTGTGGATGGTTTTCCTTACAGTGGAATTATTTATTTTGAATAATAT
Organism: Neosilurus hyrtlii; assembly: GCA_028564935.1. Taxonomy (NCBI): domain Eukaryota; kingdom Metazoa; phylum Chordata; class Actinopteri; order Siluriformes; family Plotosidae; genus Neosilurus; species Neosilurus hyrtlii. The sequence continues at coordinate 25,346,820 of JAOUQZ010000004.1, forward strand.
AGAGATATTTTTAAATCCCTTACCAGACTCAGTGGTGTCCACTATCTTTTTTCGGAAGGCCATGAAGAGCTATTTTGGTTTTGATATGACGACACCACACACTTCAGTAATAAAGAGAACACTAGCCCCTAGATGTCCGGTTTAAATAAGAAAGGTTCCATGTGCAGGAGGTTCTTATCGCTGGCACCAAAGCCAAAACTCCTGATTCTAATTTTATGAACTTGAAGGTGTGATGAATGATAGGATGTACAAACTCCTTTGTTTGTTATTTAAATGATGAAACTGAGTACTGACTGTCAGTTTTACGTGTCGTTTGTAGAGATGGAAAAGACGGGTATATATCATGAGTCTTATTTCCACTGATTTATGCATCACCACACTGGCTCCAAAATCTTTTTCTTTTTTATATTTGAAGTAGATTATTTTGCATTTAATTATTCATATTTAAACATTCATGTTTAATTTAGTTGAACAGCTCATAAATAAAACTTTCAAGAAGTTTAACTCACCTGAAGTTTTCCTGCTTCAAGGTTTTAAAATCGTAACAAAAGAGGAAACATTTGAATATCAAACCGAGATATTTACAGAATTGCAGTACAAATCAAATCAGCACCCAGATATTGTGATAATATTGTATAGGGACAGTGATTCCCATCCCGAGTCTTTTGTTTGGAGGTGGAAGCGCGGACACAAAGACTCTGGGAGGGACAAGAATGGACAGAATTATAAACTTTAGAGTGATAGAACAGGGAGGAGAGTTTGGGGATACAGAGAGGGAGACCAGATTAAGATGGTTTGGACTTGTGCAGAGGAGTGAGGAAGGGTATATTGGTAGAAGAATGTTGAGGATAGAACCGACTGGTAGGAGAAGAGGAAGGATGGAGAGGACATTTATGGAAGTTGTGGGGGAGAATATGCAGGTGTAATGAAAGAAAGAGATGGAAAAGGAAGATCCGCTGTGGTAATCCGAATGGTGGGAGTAACTGGAGGAAGAAGAAGAAAGTGATAGTGTATAATTATTTAAAAAAAAATAGGTTCATTTATTATAATATCTAGTTGAACTATTAATTCTTAAATTAATAGTTAATGATTAAATTAGAATCATTTTAAACATTTCAGATGAAAGAGTTTTACTGAACGTGGTTGTGCTGGATTTCCAGGCGCAGTGAATGTTGGAGCGATACTGCTTCAACCCACAAACAGCATTTTAATCACAGTACACTCTGTTCTCTCTCCCTCTTTCTTTTTCTTTTCTTGTTGTTTCTTTCTTTCCCTTTTCTTTCTTTTGTTCTTCACTGTTGACTTTCGAGCAGTAAGTGGAAATAAATATTCACACACTATGGCTTTATGGTATTTTACTCCCGCTGCATATATTCACTCTAGATTCAATTTATATTTTTGTTGTCTTTATAAATATGATCAGCATAAATGACTAGGCTTGTACTTGGTTATAAAAACCATTGTTGCATCTTTGAGACGTCCACGTGAAGAAGTAATTAGGTTTTAGCTGCATTGTGTTTGAATTTTCTTACATTCCATTGATAAATGTTTTTAATTCCCAAAGGGTTTCAGGTTCCCGAGATTGTCAGGAGATTGCCTCGGCCATGCACAGCTTCTTTAATTATTTTGTCTGTGTGTTTGGGGCAAGTGTCATGCTGAAGTGTTCGTCTTCTTTCCAGGATCTGTTCTTGATCAGTGTGATTACATTCTCCTTGAGTAATGCAGCTGTGAGAGAACAAAACCCAACATAGATTATTGCATAGCTCAACTAGAAAAGCCATCAGAGAGCGCAGACCTCTGCCAAGGCCACAAAAAATCTTTAACATTTCCTGGATCTCTGTTATTATCTGAATCACTACTGGAACAAACTGTTATCCATTGTTCCTTGTATCATTTCCCAGCTATTCTGAAAATTTCATCAAAATCCGTGAAGTGTTTAAGTAATGTTGCTAACAGACAGACAGACAGACAAACCAACCAACACTGGTGAAGACATAATTAAAACGATGGTAATAAAAAAGGTCATGTTTTAAATATTTATCGCCCCCTATTGGTTAAATATAATATTACTCTCAATAAAAGCTTTTTTAGACTAAAACAAAATCATCAAAATCCGTTCATAAGTTTTTGAGTAATCTTGCTAACAGACAAACAAACAAACCAACGCCAGTGAAAACATAACCTCCTTGGCGGAGGTAATAATGAGGCTAATCATAACAAAGAGTAAACAAATAAACTTATTTTGGGCAGAAATGTAGCAGATCATTTTGTGGAAACAGTTTCCAAAGAGGAAACAGCACCTGTGACTGTTTAATGGCAAAAAATATAAAATGTGTGTACAAATCAATAAAGTAAATAACATTATATAAATATAAGAAAAAAAGATTTTGTCAAAAAATGCAGCATTTTTTAAATTAAGTAATTTTTTTAAATTAAGTAAAATTTTTTAAAATAAAATTGTTGTGATAAAATTGTTAGCAGTAGCTGTTAGCATTTAAAATAAAACTTAAATGGAAGTCTGTTAATCTATAATAATGATGATGATGATGATGTTGATAATAATAATAATAATAATAATAATAATAATAATAATATCCCGGCATGGTAGTGTAGTGGTTAGCACATCCGCCTCACAGCAAGAAGGTCCTGGGTTCGATTCCCAGCTCGGGCGTTTCTGTGTGGAG
>JAOUQZ010000004.1:25349603-25362349 GCA_028564935.1 Neosilurus hyrtlii
TTGCGGCACTTCCTCACCAGGGCATGGGCCGAAGGAACCCTTACCTCTTCTTCATTGGTAGAGAAGAGAGGTGGTTGGAACCCATGGGCAACCTGGAAAGGGGTGAGCCTGGTGGCCGCAGTGGGCAGACAATTGTGGGTGTACTCTACCCACGTTAAGTACTCGCTCCATGTGGCCTGGTTCTGTGCCACTAGGCATCTAAGGCACGTCTCCAGTTCTTGATTCAGTCGCTCTGTCTGACCGTTGGATGGTAGCTGGAGGAGAGACTGATGGTGGCCTCGAGGCAGCGACAAAACTCCGTGCAGAAACGGGAGATGAACTGAGGTCCACGATCAGACACGACATCTGTGGGAAGGCCGTGAATACGAAAGACCTGGGAAATAAGTGTACGGGCGGTCTCCTTGGCTGAGGGTAGCTTTGGGAAGGGAATGAAGTGGGTCATCTTAGAGAACCTGTCGACCACAGTCAGTACCACAGTGTTCCCCCTTGAGGGGGCAGACCCGTAATGAAGTCCAGGGAGATGTGGGACCACGGACGATATGGCACTGGTAATGGCTTAGGGAGACCTGCCTGTACCTGTCTCGAAGCCTTTCTTCTGGCGCAGGTGGGACACGCTGAGACATACTCCGCCACGTCTTTGGCCAGACTGGGCCACCAAAACCGTTGTCTGACGACGAAAATGGTACGCTTGGCCCCCGGATGGCAGGATATCAGGGAAGTGTGGGCCCAGTGTATTACCTGTGAGCGCAGTGCTTCCGGTAAATACAACCGGTTGCAAGGGCAGCCGTCAGGAATGGGAGCCCCCTGGGAAGCCTGTTGTACCTCCTTCTCTATGGGCCAGGTTACTGCCCCAATCAGACGGTTGGGGGGTAGGATGGGTTCTGGTTCCTTGACTGCCGGTTCTGCCTCCCACAGCCGGGATAGAGCATCGGGTTTTGTGGGTGAACCGAAATCGACTGAAAAAAAGGGCCCACCTGGCTTGCCGTAAGTTCAGTCTCTTGGCGGACCGGAGATACTCCAGGTTCTTGTGGTCGGTTTATACTATGAAGGGCTGGTCCGCCCCTTCCAGCCAATGTCTCCACTCCTCCAGGGCGACCTTGATGGCCAATAGTTCCCGGTTACCCATGTCATAGTTGCTCTCGGCCGGGGACAACTTACAGGACAGGAAAGCACAGAGGTGAACCCGGCCATGCTTAGGGGACCGCTGGGATAAAATCGCACCCACCCCGACATTGGATGCATCCACTTCGACAATGAACTGCTGTTTGGGATCGGGTATCATTCCGCCTCTGAGCTCCACCGAAACGGAACCTTGGGGGAGGTTAGCGCATGTAATAGTGCCGCCACTGTGCTGAAATTGCGGATGAACCGCCGATAAAAGTTAGTGAAGCCCAGGAACTGCTGAACCTTCCTGCGGGGCGTGAGAGGTGGCCAGCAAGAAACGGCGCTCACCTTATCGGGGTCCATCTGGACTTAGTTCTGGGAAATGACAAATCCCAGGAACGAAACCGAGGTGACGTGGAATTCACACTTCTCAGCCTTAACAAACAGCTTGTTCTCCCATAAGCGGCTGAGAACCTGGTGAACATGGTGTCAGTGGGTGGCAAGATCTGGGGAGAACACAAGGATATTGTCTAAATAAACGTAAACAAAGTCATTGAGAGAGTCCCGTAGGACTTCGTTAATGAAACCCTGGAAGACGGCGGGAGCGTTAGTCAGCCCGAACGGCATCACGAGGTATTCATAGTGGCCTGTGGGGGTATTGAAACCAGTCTTCCACTCGTCTCCCTTGCGAATCCTGACCAGGTGGTAAGTGTTCTGGAGGTCCAACTTAGTGAAGACCCTGGCCTGCTGGAGCTGTTCGAAAGCAGAGGATATAAGGGGGAGCGGGTACCGGTTTTTAACCGTGATGTCATTTAGTGCCCGATAGTCTATACATGGCCAAAGAGAGCTGTCCTTCTTCTCCACGAAAAAGAACCCCGCCCCAGCTGGGGACGAGGAAGGTTGAATGATGCCCGCCTGTAGGGAGCTGGCGATGTATTCCTTCATGGCCCTCCTTTCGGGACCCGAGAGGGCATACAACCGCGCCTTGGGGATAGCACAGTCCCATGGCCGATGCGGGGGAAGAGACATGGCTCTGGACTTACTAAATACCTCCCACAGGTAGCATGGGGGGACCTTCGAGAGGTCGGGAAAATCGTCTGGGTCTGGTTTTGACTTAGGGCTGGCACCCTCTCTCAGGGGTCCACAAAGCGGGGAGGGTGAGGAGAGACAGGACGACCTGCAGCCAGGTCCCCACTTCCGGATCACCCCTGTCTCCCAAATAATATGTGGGTTGTGGGTCCTTAACCATCCTAATACAATCAGGTGATGGGTGCACTTTAGCGGATGAAAAGAGATTAGTTCGGCGTGGTCCCCACCAATGGTCATGTGCAAGGTCTCCGTCTTATGAGAGATCCAGCTGAGCAGTTTGTTATTTAAGGCTTGAGCCGATATGGGCTGGGGGAGTGGTTCCTCTTTAATACCTAATCTCTTAGCCAGGGAACAGTCCATTAGATTCTTGTCAGCCCCTGAATCAATTAGTGCCTGCAAAGAAAGAATCTTGCCTCGGATTAGCAGTGATACAGTAACCTGAGTACGAGGGGATAGCTGAATGGAAGAGACTCCGCTTACCTGGGATTTCCCCTTGGTCTGGGAACTGGCTGTCTTGGCCGGGCAGGTGTTGGCTCGGTGTCCAGTTCGCCCGCAATAAAAGCAAGCTCCTTCTCTTTGGCGGCGTAGGCGCTCTTCGGGGCTCACCCGGGCTCGGCCCAACTGCATCGGCTCCTCTAGGCTGGATGGGGGCGCTAGATCTGCTCCGGGCGGCAAAGACGGCAGGAATCCGCTACGAAACTCCCGGCGCGCAGTGGTGCCTCTAGCGGCTTGGCGGAGTTCCGCTGCACGTTTACGATGCCGGTTGTTGATTCGGATAGTGAGGTCCACCAAGTCCTCAAATTCGGCCGGAGTCTCATGGGGGCAAGGCAATCCTTTATCTGGCCACTCAGGCCGCTGACGAAGGCGTCTATGATGGCTGGGGAATTCCAACTGCTATCGGCGGCCAGCGTGCGGAACTCAATGGCGTAATCGATTACCCTACGGGAGTCTTGTCGCAGCCCGAGTAGGGCTCTAGACGCGTTGCGAGCCGGAGAGGAGTGGTCAAACATGCGGGAAAGTGTTTCTTTGAACTCCTTGGTACTTTTGCAAACCGCCGCACCTCGGTCGCACTCGGCGGTAGCCCACGCCGCGGCTCTACCTGAGAGGTGGGAGATCATAAATGCGACCTGAGCTTGTTCACACACGAAGGCGGCGGGGTCGTTCTGGAAATGCAACTCGCACTGTACGAGGAAGGAACGACATTTTCCGGATTTACCCGCATATTTTTCCGTTGGGGCTAGGCGAACAGGACGAGGTGGGGGGGTCACTGAGGGCAGTGGGGAAACTGGCGGAATAGGCGGAGGTGAGACCATACGCTCGAGACTGGCGGTGAGTTGGCTTAGCTGTGAGCTCAGCTGGTTAACTTGTGCCCAAATGTCGCGTTGAAAGCGGTTCTGACGATCCGCGAGTTCCTGTACTCCGGTCGCTACGGTGGCAAGCTGGAACTCATGGGACCTAACGAGCTGCTCCTGAGCGCCCAGAGCCTGGCAGATCGAATCCCTGTCCGCTGGATCCATTACTGGCCAGATCGTAATGTTAAGGAGAGATAAGGCAGATGGACCCAAAAAGCAGGACAGACCCAGGAGTAGGCGGAAGGCAAAGTCCTTTTATTGAGGACGGTGAAGGTCATATGGTACTTGAACTAGAGAATACTGTGAGCAAACACTAAACGTGAGCAAACGAGACAAGAACGCTGTGATGGCACAAGACGATCTGGCGCGGGGCTTATATCCAGAGCTGTGATGGGAATCAGGTGAGGATGATCAGGGCGGGGCCGGCAATCATCGTGGTGCAGGAGCAATCAGCTAGCCTGAGCAGGGAGAGAGCAGAGAAAACATGAGACAGGATGCACACTAGGATATCACAGTCGTACAGGAAAAAGTCTGGATCTTTCAAGAAGACTTTGATTTTTATGCAAGACACAACAATCCATCACATGCATCAAACTCACTACTGCGTGGATGCCAGTAAAGGCCTTAAAGATGAAAAACTAATGACACGCCCCCTTCTCCACCTGACTTAAACCCTATTGAGAACTTTTGGCTCCTTCTTATGCAGGAAATGTACAGTGAAGGTAAACAGTGCACCTCTCTGAACAGGGTCTGGGAGGCTGTGGGTGCAGCTGCACAAAAAGTTGATTCTGACCAGATGAAGAAACCGACTGACTCCGTGAATGAAAAGAATGGGGGCTATATTGGTCAATGAAATGTTCATTTGTAAATGTTGAGTTTGTTTATTATTCTCACTTTAACAGGTAAAAATAAACAAGTGAGATGAAAAATCTTTGTTTTTCATTCAGTTGCATAATAATTCTGCACATTAATAGTTGTCTAATAATGGTGTACATATAGATATTCTCTTAAAAAAGCCCAAACTTCACTTTTACTACTTAAATGTTCAGGTTTGGTTTGATACAATAACAATTAATCCTCAAAAATACAACTTGCCGAATAATTGTGCACACAGTGTATTAGTACACTTTTACTGAATTTTAGTTATTATGCTCTATAAAAAAAGGGAAAAAAATGCAATATAGCGGGGGCATGATAGGTGAACTGCGATATTGACGAGGGGATTACTGTATACAGTATATACACCATGTGCTGAAGTAATAATCAGTCACATGTGTTTGATGTATGTGAATGTAATGTAGTATTATGTGTACATGGTCCTAGTTGTATTTTATTCTGAAGTGCACTAATTTATATCTGGTTTGTTAGTTAATATCTCTATACTGTTATTGTTGTCTTTTTGGAAGTGATGCATCCAGGTCCTATTCTTGCGGTTTTGCACTCTCACAAGAGTGAAATAAATTAAAATCGTGGCCTTTTAAAACAGGCTCATGCAAACTATACCAAATAAGAAGATTTCTGCCACATCCAGTATCTAAAATACATTTGCAGAATGCCAAGTGATGCAATCCAGAAGGTTATGTTCGACAAGAGAAGGAATTGGAGAAAGGTTGAAGAGCTACTTGGTGTCAATAAACAGCAGGCGCTGAAGACGATGAGGAGACAAGACTTCATGCAGATGTTTAAGATTCGGTGCTAGTGGTCCAAGCAGCCGCTCCCCAAGGCCGATCACGTGTCATGCAGGAATATATGATGATGATGATGATGATGATGAAGAAATGGCGTTAAAATTTAGTGTTTTAACTTTGTGGTTATAAGTGAAAACTACCTGGTGATGGAAATATTCTTTTTTTGTATGTAACAGGAGAGTCTGGAAGCCTTGCCTTTTATTCCTCTTTAATTTTGTGCATCTCCATCAGTGTGTATGTATTATCAACTGAATGAATATTTTCAATAAATTATAATTTTTAAATTTTTTTATTCTGGACTTACAGTGCGACTGTCGATGTTTGTCAGTGATAGTGACTGACTAGTCACATGGCTGATGATTTAGAAACATGAATCTCCTCACACAGCGAGCTGAATGTACACAGCCATACGTACAAAGATGTAAACATCCGAATCAAACATGTTCATTTCTGACATTTCTGAGGAGTGATCAGTTTTTCATTCCTTTGAGTAAGACAGTAAAAAATCCGAGGTGCTTAAACAGTATAATGTCAAGCCGTTCCAGTTTATGCCAAATATGAAGAAGAATCAGTAAGGCTGAACCACCCTCCAGCTAAAACACCTTAGCATTTTTAGGGTTTTTTTTTGCTAACTGCAACAACGCAAATGCACACACACACACACAATAACAATTTTATTTTAGTTTTCCACCTATGATGTCTCATTTCTCTCTTTGATGTATGTGTGTGTGTGTGTCTTCCCCAGACTTTGGACTGCAATGCTGTCACTCTCTCTGATTTGGAGTTCACTGCTAATTTTACCCTGAAGATAACGGCGAACACATACTGCACTGTGAGTTACACACACATGCACACACACCCACACACACCCACACACATACAGAGTAATCAAGGTTGTCAAGAGTGAAGATTAATTAGGAGAGAGGAGGAGATGGATGAGGCCTTTGATTGGCCGAGATGGTGTCACACCTGATTGATTGATGGACGACCCCAGTCCTACCAGTTGTGTGAGGTGTTCCACTTCAAACTTTCTTTATAAACTAAAAGTGTTTATGTGTGTGTGTGTGCGTGTGTGAAAGAGACGAAAACAATTACGCAACACTTTTGAGACTAATTTGTCTTTTTGTTGGCGTTCCGATGCGGTCGCACATTCTCATCTCTCGCATGCTGCTATCAGTTTTATAGATTAATCAATACTCTGTTATTATCCCTTTTCTGCTTTTAGAGTTGTTCGCCAGATGAGATGGAATTTTTAAACATGTTTTACTTTCTCTTTCTTACCTCTCCACTTCCTTGTACCCAGAATATGTGCAGGATGCTGGTTTGGTTGCTGTATTTTTCAGTCTGTTGAACTAAATAACAGATATTGAACCAGGGATTGCTGCTGCGACTTCGCTGGTCAGGGCATGTAATTCAAATGCAAGATCATTGTCTTCCAAAGCTTGCCAAAGAATTTGCAAATCCAGAATTGGGCTATGAAGCCATTTACGTACGTATCTATATTATATGAAATTTATGTTCAATATACAATATAAATATTATGCCAATTAACTGATGGTAACTGATGCCAATATCAAGAATTCTGCATTAAAAAAATGTTGTTGTTTTTTTCAAACATTTTCAAATTCAAAATTTCAAATTTATTCGCCACATACAAATTATACACAGTACAATATGTAGTGAAATGCTTAGTACGACTGTCCAGAATGTAAGGATTAACAAGGAGATCAGGTAACAAGGTAACAAGGAGAAAAACAAAAGAGCAAAGATCAGATAAATATGAAATCTATATAAAGGCATAAGGATAGAAATAGGAAAATATATAGAATAAAATAAAAATAAAATAAAAATATAATAAAATAAAATATACATCTGAGAAAAAAATATCGGATACAATATACAAAAATATATATGTACACGTGTATGTATATATAAATATATGGAATGCAAATGTAATATAGAATGTGATTATTTTATTGCAATGCGACTTTACTAGTAAAGTTAAAGTCAGTAAAGTGACTATGTGCAAAAAAGTGGTAAAAGTGGCAAAAAGTGTCTTTGCTACTCAGTCAGTAAAGTGCTACATCCATGGAGTGCTAAAAACAATCACATAGTACTAAAATCAACCATCATTGATTCTTAGTCTGGGGTTGGGTCGCAGGGGCAGCAGTGTGAGCAGTGAGGTCCAGACGTTCCTCTCCCCGAACATAGTCCCTCCAGGAGACATTCTAATCAGATGCCCGAGCCACCTCAACTGGCTCCTCTTAACATGTAGGAGCAGCAGTTCTACTCCGAGCTCCTCCCGGATGGCCAAGCCTCTCATCCTATTTCTAAGGGAGAGCCTTGCCACCCTGCGAAGGAAGCTAATTTCAGCCGCTTGTTTTCCGGGATCTTGTTCTTTTGGTTACTACCCAAACTTGTGACCATAGATGTGGGTAGGTACATAGATTGACTGGCAAATTAAGAGCTTTGCCTTTTGGTTCATCTCCCTCTTCACCAGGACAGACCAGTACAAGCCCTGCTTTACAGTAAACTTTTACGGGTATGCTGAGGAGTGTGATTCTATGATAGTTGGAACACACTCTCTGGTCCCTCTTTTTAAAAAGGGGAACTAACAACACACTTTGCCAATCCAGAGGTACTGCCCCAATGATCATATGATGTTGCAATCCTGACTTTCTGAGGTCTGTTGCTAAGAAAGTCCAGTATCCAGGTGCACAGTGAGCTTCCTAGTCCCAGGTTGCCCAACTTCTGAACCAGTTTAAGTGGTAGGACTGTATTAAAAGCAGAGCTGAAATCTACGAACAGCATCCTCAAATAGGAGTTACTGCTGTCCAAGTGTGAGGGCTGTGTGGAGGGCTGTATTGATGGCATCCTCTGTTGACCTGTTTGCTCTGTATGCAAACTGAAGTGGATCAAGATCAGCAGGAATTGTAGCCTTAATGTGTGACAAGATGAGTCTCTCGAAACATTTGGTGGTGATGGGGGTTAGGGCAACTGGGCAATAGTTGTTCAGGCAGCTCACTGTGCTTTTACATTTACATTTACAGCATTTGGCAGACACTCTTATCCAGAGTGACTTACAATCATCATTTTTATACAACTGAGCAATTGAGGGTTAAGGGCCTTGCTCAAGGGCCCAACAGTCATGATAGTGGGGATTAAACCGTTGACCTTTTTTGGATCATTAACCCATTGCCTTAACCACTAAGCCACCACTGCTCTTCTTCAGCACTGGAATGATGGTGGCTGTCTTGAGGCAGGTGGGAACCATACATTGCAGTAGGGAGATGGTGGTAAAAAAAAAAACCCTGCTAGTTGATCTGTGCATGCTTTAAGTACTCTTCCTATTATGCCATCTGGACCAGTAGCTTTAATCCTATTGACAATCTGCAGAGGGTGGCTCTGATCTGGTGCTGCTGCAGTGGGGTGGGGTTGTCGCCTCTCTGGAAGAGCATGGCAGGTGCGCCTCTCTGTTGTGTTGGTTAAATGGAGCAAAAAACTGGTTCAGTGTGTCCTGTAGGGTGCTGTCTGAGAAGCCTGCTGATGTGTGCGTGATCTGCCAGTGAATGTCTAGATCCCCTTCCACATATTCCTAGTGTTGTTCTTATCAAAGTGCTCCTCAATGACTTGTTTATATTTGCACTTGGCTTTTTTGATGCCTGCTGGTCTCCTGACTTGAAGGCATCATCCCGTTCTTGTAAGCAGGGTGCGCTCCTCACCACTGAACCACGATTTCTGGTTGGGGAACACTTTAACTGTTCTTGTTGTGGTCTCATTCTCAGTGCAGTAATTTATTTATGAGAGCACAGGTGATGTGTGGCCCTCCAGGTCTGTCTCCTCTGTGAATATTCCCCAGTCTGTATAGTCAAAACAATCCTGTAGAGCTGTAGTGGGTTCCTCAGTCCACACCTGCACTGTTTTAACTGTTGGACTTTGGCTACAGATTTTAGGTATACTGGACAATTTCAACCTGTCCATGCAGCTTGCTACGGTCCTTGTCTGCCTCAAGTCCTCCACTAGTGTGCCTGTGCCCAAAAAAATTAGCCGCTGGTTGCCCTGACCCTCGTAATCATGAAATGCTTCAAGGGGATCCTCCTTAACCACATCAAGGATGTTATCCCTGCTGGTCTGGACTGCCTTCAGTTTTGCCAACAGGGAGAACCGCTCTACGAAGGATGCTGTCTCGCTAGCACTCCACACAGCCATGACCCACCTGGAGCACCCCAACACTTATGTCAGGATGCTATTTGTGACTTCAGCTTAGCTTTCAACACTGTTCTCCCGGACAAGCTGGTACTGAAGCTCTACAACATGGGACTGTAAGCTTCACTGTGTTCCTGAGACTTTCTCAAAAACCAACCCCAGGTGGTGAGGATAGGGAACTCTACATCTTTCACCCTGATCCTGAACACTGGAACACCACAGTCAGGTTCTCTTCAGCCTTTTCACATACGACTGTTCTGCTATCCACTCCACAAACACGCTCGTAAAATTTGCGGACGACACCATCTCATATCGGATAACAATGAGACCCACTACAGACAAGAGATTCCTGCTCTTCATAAACTGGTGTTCAATCCCATTCTCATTCTGAACAATCTCATTCTGAACACCAGCAAGATCTTTGCATTTATGGGGATGCAGTGGAGTGTGTGGACAGTATTAAGTTATTGGGCGTCCACATTTCATCTAACCTGTCCTGGTCTGTCAACACCTCACACAGGGTGAAGAAGGCCCAACAACAGCTTTTCTTCCTCAGGAAGTTAAAAAGTGCAACAGTGTGGTATGGGTCCAGAAAAAGGCCAGCCATATTGCGGTGGATCCCACCCTCCCAGGAAATAGACTGTCTGTACCGCTTCCTTCAGGAAAGCAGTACAGAAATATTGAGACCAGCACATCCAGACTCAAAAACAGCTTCTTTCCCGGAGCTGTGAAAGCCATCACTCCTCCACCCCCCCATTCCCTCACAGTCACACTCACACATGCAACCTTCTTTCACGGCCACATACTCTCACAGACATTAGCACTGAAAGGACATTGAATCCACAAACTCTGTGACTGTCTTGCACTGCCACACTTTACTTCATTTACACCCTAGTCTGTATCTACTCTGCTGTAGCTATTTATCTATTTATCAACTTTAACTCATAGAGCCTTTAATGTAAGTACTGTATATCCCAGGGCTCAGTTTTTATGCACAGGTGTTTATATTGCTATTTCATATTTCTATATAAAAGTGTGTATATAATTACTTGTGTTTAGATTCTGCTCTTGACGGTGTTAACTGCAGTTTATGGTCTTGATTGCTTCTTTTAAAGCTGACAGTCTCTTACAAAATTTTGTTATGTGTGAACATAATGACAAAGACTCTTGAATCTTGAATAGGGTGTTGACGCAGCTCCATGGGTTGCTTAGCATTAGCTTGTGGCGGCACATAAACTGCGTGTATAACTATAGACGTGAGCTCTCTCAGCAGGTAAAAAAGTCTACACTGTACCATCAGATACTCTATATCCGGACATCAGTGAATATCGTTGATTATGGCATTTGAACACCAGCTGTTGTTAATGTAAACACACGCCTCTGCCACGGTTCTCTGGACATGCTGGTTCTGTCTGCTCTGAAGGTAGCATGGCCTGCTAGCTCATTCGCGGCATCTGGGGTGAAAGTGTTCAACCAAGTCCCAGAAATTACCTTTACACAATAATCCAGGCTGCGTTAATTAAAGCGCAGTCGTAACTCATCCATCTTGTTGTTGAATGACCGGGTGTTGGTAGAAACTTTGGAAGATCCGGGCTCGGAATGGCGGGATTGTAGGGGTTAGCATTTAGCTTAGGCCTTAGCCCCGCTCTCTTCTCCCTCTTCGGTTTTCTCCACTTCAGCGAGCGGATGGAGAGAGAGATACGCTGGCTTATGGATCTCTGGCAGAATGAAGTCTCAGCTGCTGTTATTGTCGAATGTGGAGCAGTAATTGTCCAAAACCATGAGCAGCTCGGCCCTGCTGTACTGCACATGCGCAGCTGCCAGGGACAGAGCACAAAAAAGAAAATAAGAGTATACAACATAAATAAAATAAAAGATGTAGCTGCTAAAACACGAAGAGCGCTGGGCCACTGGGTCAACCATATAGGGCTAAAAACAACCATATAGGGCTAAAAACAAACATGTAGTGTTTAAAACAACCACATACTGCTTAAAATGACAATTAAAAAAAATAAAACTATGTAGCACTCAAATCAAATATGTTGATCCTTGTAAACGACAATTTAATAAAAAAAAAAAAAACTTTGTAGTGCTAAAATCTACCACATATGGCTTAAAACAACCACATAGTGCTAAAAAAAACCCACATAGACTTAAAAATCGACCATGTAGTGCGAAAAACAACCACATGGCGCTAAAAACAACCATGAAGCACTAAAAGTAACCACGTAGTTCTAAAGTCAACCACATAGTGCTAAAAACAACCACACAGGGCTAAAACCAACCACGTAGTGCTTAAACAACCACATTCTGCTAAAAACAACCATATAGGGCTAAAAACATACATGTAGTGCTAAAAACAACCACACACTGCTAAAAAGGACAATGTAGTGCTAAAAATAACCACGTAGCACTAAAAATAAACACATACTGCTAAAATTGACAACATGATGCTAAAAATAACCACGTTATGCTAAAAAAACACGTAATGCTAAAAAACAACCACATCGCACTAAAACCACCCACTCAGTCCTAAAAACAACCATGTAGTGCTTAAAACCACCATTTAGGGCTAAAAAAAACCCCATCATACTGCTAAAATTGACAGAGTAATGCTAAAATAGCCCTGTAGTGCAAAAAAACACCACAGAATGCTACAAACAACCAAATACTGCTAAAAATCACATAGCACTAATAATAACCTCCTAGCACAAAAAAACCCCACATACTGCTAAAAATAAAAACGTATTGCTAAAAATAGCCATGTAGTGCTCAAACAACCACGTCACACTACAACCACTTAGCACTAAAAAAAAAATCATGCCGCTAAAAATAACCATATAGCACTAAAAACAACCACATACTACTAAAAATAACAATGTAGTGCTGAAAATAATCATGCAGTCCTAAAAACAACCACATAGTCCTAAAAACAGCCACATAGGGATAAAGACAACCATGTAGGGTTAAAAAAACAGCTTAATAGTGGTCAGCCTCATTTTCCAATTTAATTCTTGAAAATAAATGAAATAAATAGTGTCCTTTTTTTGCTAAAGTGTAGTGTATTATGTATTTAAACAATTATGCACCGCAGGCTCAGTGAACATCACAAAAATGAATATCCCTCTTGGGGTGTCTGAAGTCAGGGCTCCGTGTGGGACACTCAGTGTCTTTCACTCCAACCTGAACACACCATGGTTTTCTAACTTCATGGGAGTTTTAGAGGACATACACGCACACACACACACACACACACACACACACGCGCGCACACACACACACACACACACACACACACACACACACA
>JAOUQZ010000004.1:25391380-25407980 GCA_028564935.1 Neosilurus hyrtlii
AAAGTGGGTTACTGAGTGAGTGTGAAAGTGGTTTAGTGAGTGAGTGTGTGAGTGAATTAGTGAGTGAGTGGGAGAGTAAATGTGTGAGTGTGTGAGTGAGTGAGAAAGTGAGTGAGTGGGAGAGTGAATGAGTGAGTGAGTGTGTGAGTGAGTGTGTGAGTGAGTGTGTGAGTGAGTGTGTGTCTAGTGAGAAAGTGGGTTACTGAGTGAGTGTGAAAGTGGTTTAGTGAGTGAGTGTGTGAGTGAATTAGTGAGTGAGTGGGAGAGTGAGAGTGTGAGTGAGTGTGTGTGTGTGAGTGAGTGAGAGAGTGTGTGAGTGAGTGAATGCGTGAGTGAGTGTGTGACTGAGTGAGAAAGTGGGTCACTGAGTGAGTGTGTGAGTGAATTAGTGAGTGAGTGGGAGAGTGAATGTGTGAGTGTGTGCGTGAGTGAGAAATTGAGTGAGTAGGAGAGTGAATGTGTGAGTGTGTGATTGAGTGAGAAAGTGAGTGAGTGTGAGTGAGTTAGAGAGTGTGAGTGAGAGTTTAAGTTAGTGGGTGAATGTGTGAGTGAGAGAGTGAATGTGAGAGTGAGTGGGTTAGTGAGTGAGTGAACGAGAGCGTGACAGTATGTTTAAATGATGAGATGAGGCTGTCTGGGACAGTGCTTTGTGGTTGGGGTGTTTAAAGAGTGACCCTGATTTCATAAAATTAAAGATTTTTGATGTCATAAATTATTTCCTCCTTTGTTCTTTGTTTCTTGTTTTTTTCTTCCCTGCATCGATATGTTTCTCTCCCTCCTTTTCCCTCCTCTCTCGGCAGGTCTGCAGCGATTCTGTGAGGACATAGAAATGATGATTGGTTTCCAGCCGAACCGGTTCTGGAGGATTTGTTGGGCTTTTGTAACACCTACAATTCTCACAGTAGGTTTGATTGTACACATAACAGTTTCCTCCCTTTCCCCCTGACCCCTCTGTTTTCATCTTGCCCTGCCATCCAAGCATTTTTGCTCAAATTGGAGACTTGAAATCGACTATTAGAGACTATCTGGGACTGGGAGAAAGCACTGTAGATGGCACAGCTGACTCTGAACACAACAGCAGCCTATCGAAGCTACCGTATATGTGATTTTAAAATTTAACCTCTCAGTGAAAAATGCAGAGTACGTCAGAAAGAATATTTCATCATGTGGACTGCCTGTGAATGCGTATATGCAAATGGAATTCAATGCTGTGTCACAAAACACACAATTCAGTAGTATTACTAAAAGCTAAAAAGGCACCAGGATGGATGTACTATTATTTTGGCAGTATGCAGTATGGGATGTAGGCCATGCCTTTTAGTTAAACAGCTATTCCCTTGCATCACAAACAGAAATCTTACTAATGCTGCAGTCATTTATTTATAGCCAGCTAATTAAAATACAGCGGAAAGAACCCAAAATAATAGCTGGTTGATTTTATATTCTTATCAAAAACAGTGATGAATATTTAAAAGATGCTCATCAGTCACTCATCAGTCACCCCTTGCTATATATTTTTTTTCTCAACAGCCATTTAACTGTTTTAAATTTATAGGAATTTATATAAATTAAATTTATTAGAGTTCAAGAGAGGTGGCATGATGGTGTAGTGGTTAGCATGTTTGTCTCACAGCACCTGGGTTCGAGTCCCGGGTTCAACGAGAGCGTTTCTGTGTGGAGTTTGTTCTCCCTGTGCTTGTGTGGGTTTCCTCTGGTTACTCCGGTTTCCTCCCTAGTCCAAAGATATGCACATTAAGTTAATTGGCTGCTCCAGATTGCCCCTAGGTGTGAATGTAAGTGTGAATAGTTGTGTTTGTTGGTCCTGCAATGGTCTGGCAAGTTGTTTAGAATGTACCTTGACTTCACTCTATGTCGGCAGTGATAAGCCACATCTTCTCCACGACCCTAAAGGGGATTTAGCAGTTCAGCAAGTAAGTGAGTTGAAGAGCCAAACTGATACACATTTAAATTCCTTTCACACATACACGTTCTAGTATCTGGGGTCACTGTGGTCTTATGAAACGTAATAATTGCAGAGTTGAACACAAAGTGGTCTCCAAAGGTCTTCATCAGTTTACCATGACTACCAAACCTCTATGTTTTCCTGTAAATATTGAGCACAGTTGATCACATTAAACATGACAAAGCATACCTCAGAATATACAGAACGTAAAACTAATGCAGTGGATGTAGACTGTTTGTACTAAACACTGCTGGTCGCCACCATTTCATGACTGCCGTGTCTGTTGTACATTCATACCATGATCACTGTGCACTCTGACTACGAATTCAGCCTTTTTCATACTTTTTTTGTTCTCACTACATTCTCTGTTCATTTATGTTGTACAATGTCAGCACTGTTCATACTAAGTCTTATTAATATAAATACATACATTTTTTCCAGACATTTTTTTTTTGTAGATGCTTACACACTGCACATCATTGTATCCTGTTCAGACTGTTGCCAGATATTGAAATACCCCTCTTGTTTAAAATGTACATTGAGGATAAATAACACGTGAAAAATTAATAACTGATTAATTGGGAAGCATTCATAAAATAACTGAACATTTTCATTTCCAACATTTTCATATTATTTAGGTGGTAGCAAATATTTAATTTCCTTTTAATTTATAAGGTATTCAAAGGTTATCTGAGATTATATGAGATAAAAAGGATTATTATACCCTTTTAATTATGAGAATATTTCACTGAACAGTTGTCCCTGGAGGGGAGTTGAGGCAGATCCAAAACTAATCTCTGGAGGACAGGCCACCCTGTCAGCTTCAGGCATGAGCCCTGGAGGATGGGCTGCTCTGTCGGCCTCTGGTGTGCGCTCTGGTGGGCAGGCAATCTTGTTGGCCTCTGGCATGCACTCTAGGATGAAATCTAGCTTGTTGGCATTTTCAGGGTACTCTACGAGGTGGAAACTGCCTTACTGGCTTCCTCTAGGTGATTACTGAGCTTGTGTGGGAGGAAACCGGAGTACCCAGAGGAAACCCATGCAAGCAATGGGAAAAGGCAGCCATGGCCTAATGGTTGGAGAAGTGGGTTGGGGACTGAATTGTCGCTGGTTCAATTCCTGAACCAGCAGGAAAAATGTGTAACTGTGGGGGAGTGAGCTGCACCTTCCCCCACCTTCATGGCTGAAGTGCCCTTGGGCAAGGCACCTAACCTCCAACTCCGGACACCCCAGGGTGTGGCAGCCCACTGCTCCGAGGGTGAGTCTGTGCTCACTGTTTATGTATGTGTGTGTCTGTGCTCACTTTGGATGGGTTAAATGAACCCAGGACCTTCTTGCTAACCACAATGCGTATGAGCTGCCAAGCTTATTCAACAAAGCACATGAGGCTAGTTGGCTGTTCCAAATTGCCCCTAGGTGTTAGTGTGAATGGTTGTACAGTGCCTTGCAAATGTATTCATCTTCCTCTGGCATTTTTCATGTTTTGTTGCCTCACAACTTAAAATTAAAATGGATTGTTTGAAGGTTTGCATTATTTCCTTTTCAGAACATGCCTACAACTTTGAAGATGTGATTTTTTTTTATTGTGAAGCAAACAACAAATAGGACAATATAACAAAACTTTAGCGTGCATAACTATTGACCCTCCTAAAGTCAGTACTTTGTAGAGCCACCTTTTGTGTGAATTACAGCTGCAAGTTACTTTGTACTAAGTCTCTATGAACTTGCCACATCTTGCCACTGGGATTTTTGCCCATTCTTCAAGGCAAAACTGCCCCAGCTTCGGACTGAAACAGGTTTCGCTCAAAAATATCCCTGTATTTAACATCCCTCTATTTGTATAATTTCCTCCTTTTTTATCAGTTTTTCAGTCCCTGCTGCTGAAAAACATCCCCACAGCATGATGCTGCCACCATCATGTTTCACTGTGGGGATGCGGTTCTTGGGGTGGTGGGATGTGTTAGGTTTGTGCCAGACATAGCGTTTTCCATGGTGACCGAAAAGTTAAATTTTAGTCTCATCTGACCAGAGCACCTTCCTCCATACATTTGGGGAGTCGCACACATGCCTTTTGGCCAACTCAAAACGTGGCTTCTCATTTTTAACATGAAGTAATGGCTTTTTTCTGGCTATTCCAGCCTGGCTCTATAAAGTGTACGTCTTATTGTGGTCCCATGCAAAGATACACCAGTCTCTGCTGTGGAACTCTGCAGCTGCTTCAGGGTTACCTTTGGTCTCTGTGCTGCCTCTCTGATTAATGTCCTCCTTGCTGTGAGTTTTGGTGGGCGGCCCTCTCTTGGCAGGTTTGTTGTGATACCATGTTCTTTCCATTTGAAGATGATGGATTTGATGGTGCTCCGGGGGATCATCAAAGATTTGGATTTTTTTTATAACAGAATCCTGACTTGTACTTCTCAACAACTTTGTCACTGACTTGTTTGAAGAGCTCCTTGGTCTTCATAGTGTGATGGCTCTTGCTTAGTGGTGTTACAGCCTCTGGGGCCTTTCAGAAAAGGTGTGTTTATACTGACAGATCATATGACACTTAGACTGCACCCAGCTGGATTTCAATTCACTAATTATGTGACTTCTGAAGGTAATCAGAACTTTTGAGGGGCTTCATAGCAAAGGGGGTGAACACACACGAACATGGAAATTATCAGATTTTTATTTTTAAAATTTCTTTCGGTATATATTTTTCTCATTTCACTTCAACAACATAGACTGTTTTGTGCAGATCCATCACATAAAATTCAGATAAAAATATTTAAGCATTTCACTTTATACTGTACTGTGTAAGATTTTGTATGTGACAAATAAATTTGAATTTGAATAAATTACAGGTCGTAATGTAAAAAAACAGGTAAAAAGCCAAGGGGGTGAATACTTTTGCAAGGCAGTGTAGGTGTGTTGCCCTGTGCTGGTCTTTCAAGCTGTTCAGGGTGTATCCCGCCTTTGCCCCGTGTTGGCTGAGATGGGTACCAGTCTCCCCGTGACCCTAATTAGGTGAGATTAGATTAAGCAAATGAGCAAATTAGTGAGTTAATAATAATAATTATAATAGTGATGATAACAATATCACAAATAGCAAGTGTGGAGTACTTACATCATATTTCTGAGGCACGTCACCACAACAATTACCATGCGTCATTTGTGTGCGTCTTACTGTGACTTGGTGCAGGCGTACAAAAAGAGTACAGGTTCCGTATGTACTGTATACATTCTTAATGCTTTGCAAGACCAGTAGAATTTGCAGATGTAGGACCAAAAGTCTTCATGGCCAGTCTGTGACATTCTACGGTGCTGAACACACAAATTATGCACAAATCTCAAGCATAATTTTGACACCTTCCTGTGTAGACCTCCTGTTGTAGTACATATGGAGAGTAGTGAGTTAGGCATAAGGGAAAGCATCATTGCTGTAAATAAAATAAAATAAACCTTTGTCCAATATCTGACTGTCCAACCATGATCCATTAGCACCTACATCCACCCATATATATATTATAGTTATTGGAGTTTGGCAGAAGAACTTTTTGTTTTTTATTTATTGATTTATTTTTACATATACAGCTACTAAAGTAAAGGGGTTGGGTGGGTGAGTGTGTGTGTGTGTGTGTGTGTGTGTGTGTTTTATTAAATCTACTACAGGGTTATCCTTTAGATGTATTTGTTTGTATGTTTGTTTACTTTTTAGGTATGTAATGATACAGTACAGGATTATAGTTTAGATTTGTTCTGTTCTCGGTTAGGTTAATTTCTATTCTGTTTTGTTTGTAGTTTATTTTGGGCCTAAGTCTGTACCAGTGGAAGGTGATGACCTATGAGGACTACACCTACCCCACCTGGTCCATGGTGCTCGGCTGGCTCATGGTCATCTGCTCTGTTATCTGGATCCCCATCATGTTCGTCATCAAGATGCATCTTGCTCCAGGAACCATCATTGAGGTAATAATAATCACATTCATAATTTCAATTATATTAAGAACAGTTATAAATGAGGACCTTATACAGTGTGTCACATCATCAGCACTTACTCACCTATACAACCAGACTCAATTGTGATATTCTCAACAATCTGACCTATCTGAACAACCTAGATACCCTCGATACCCTCACAGATCTGCCTATTTTACTCAATAAACTCATGACACAATGCCAATGAATCAAAGCATTCATGCCTCAAAGCATCTGCCAAGATTGCACAGCCCATGCAGTTGGGGCATACATGGCTTAGTCAACAATAGAGGAAGAGGTATTTCTGCAAACACCTCTGCTACTACTGCAGATGTTGACCATTCCATTGTCTAATCCCACAGCATGGCAAAGCCACGCCTCAGCACCACCCGAAAGTAGGGACTATGGCACCTTTTTATTCTTCCTAAGTGAGTCCCTTTCAAACACATTAACCATGAAATCCTTAATATTACCAATGCAAATAGACCCATGTCCTTTTAGCATTAAGGAGGTGTGGACAACCTCACTGACCAGTCCCCAGTTGAGGAGTTCAACATTCCTCTTGAAAACATGGTACAACCCATGCACATTCACACAGTAGCTGGGGGAGCCTTTGGAGGATGTCTACCTATGCATTAGTGCTCTGCACCGAGAAGACATTACCCTCCTCATCAAAACCACCCCTAGTCACCCCATCTCCATAGAGGACTACGTGAAGCCCTTAAATAGGCTTACATAAGACCATCCACATCTCCAATGGAGGTTTCCTGACCATGTAGCAATTATTGAGGCCTTAACCAGGTGACAGTTACGTATCCTTATTCACTGCTTTTTTATACCCTCAACTTTAGAATTACTCAGAGATGCCAAGATGTACACCAACTCCAGTGTAAATTACATGCTGCAGGATATGCTGGGCAAGCATGTAATCAGATTAATGAAATATTGATCCACTTTCCCACGCTTGAATCCCAAGTGTTCTAGCATGCCAGTTGGAGAATCATGTATGCAGTGAAGCGGAAAAGTGCTAATTTTGTGTTCATAAGGTATCATTCCTGAGTTGCATTACTGGGGCAGAGGGAATCACCATGGATCAATGGGCTTTTAGCACGGTTGCTAGGACACTCACTGCCTTACTGATACCCAAGGAAGAAGAATAAAAAGCCTATGGGTCCCATCTTCAAATATCTTAAAGCACCCTTCATAGTGGATACATCAGATACAAGAGTGGAAGTGTGCTCTTCCAGCACAGTGGAGCGAAGTCAAGCATGCACCCAGTCACTTTCTTTTCTAAGAAATAATCCCCAGGAGACAAGAATGATGACACTGGCTGGAGTAGTGCAAACACTCATTAACTGGTGTCTCAGATCATAAAATCTGCAGTATCAGCACACAGCCAAGTGGCTAAATCCATGCCAGGCTCAGTGGGCCTTGTTCTTCACTCTTTTCCAGTTTACCTTGGCCTACTTAACTGGGTCACACAGTACCACAGTACAGATTCACTGTACAGGCAGTTCAACGTTCATAATAAGCCCCTCAAGTTAGCCCACATCCTTTTAGAATCTTGTATACTGAATACCATGAAATTGGATTTTAATCAAGAAATTGCCCTACCTTACCATGGTCAACCTGAATGCTCACCAGGGTGCACTTATGTGCTGCATCACCTGCAAAGTCACCTTATAACCTGGGAACACACATGACCTGCCACAGGCCATCCTGGCATCCACTGTACAATGGAGCTCATTCAAGAAAAGTACTTGTAGTCTCATATGCAAGAAGAACAAACACAGGGTGTGTTATCATGAGCAGAGTAGATGCATTTCAAGGTGTCTCGTACATTACCTATTGGTACAAATGTACACCTCTCCCCATTCCACAGTACCCACTTCACCATTGAGTTTATCACAGACCTCCCAGAAACACAAGGATGCACTACACTATTTGTCATATGCAACAGATTGTCCAGGTTTTACACCCTGTCCCCATGTTAACCCTGCCCTCAGCTTTTGAAATAGCTGCGACCCTGTCACCGAAGACATTGTGTCAGTTCATGTCTAGAGTATTAGGGCTTTTAATGCCCATGCCTTTTGGCTCACCCTCATCCTTGGCTACCAGCCTTCATTCTTCCCTTGGAATACCTTGCTCACAGACTCATCAGCAATGAATAACTGAAAAAGCTGTTTTTTCTCATAATTAAAGCAAGTGGACTTACCTGTTTTTGAACTCTTCATATACAGTAATGAGATTACTAGATTTAGGAAAGAGGAGCAGTGGCCTGGAGTGCTTAGTGGATTAGAAGGGGTATGCTGAATGCTGAACTCCATTAAAGATATTCTGGAAACCATCCTAATTCGAGACTTCCCCCAGGCATCCAAACAAACCAGGCCTCCGGCCCAGAGGCTATACCAGGAAAATATCCACTCCTGCAAAGAATTATGGGGAGGAGGGCAGCTTTGTCACATCATCAGCACTTTCACACAGTCAGACTCGCACTTCATCTACCAGCATTCTTTGCATTGCTCACAGTCATAAATTTTTGAATTACATGCCACATGACCACAAAAATACCTGTTTACAATCACACCCGATTATCTGAGCACTACGTAAGGACTCTTAAGTTTTTGTTCCCTTTGTTATATATTGCTCTGTGTGTTTCTGCCGGTCTTTAGCAAGTTTTCAATATCCTGACCTTTTATTCTTTGTATGACCATTTTTGTTCCACATTACTGAGTATGTTTTCCTGCTTCTGATTGTTATCTGTGTTTGAAACCTGCCTGTTATTTTGACTTTCCCTTGGATTACCTCTGGTGAATTATTTGTCTGAATGTTTGACCAGTGCCTATTTTTTGTTGCTGAACTGGGGTTGTAATTTGGATTTTTTAAACAAGAATTTTATTATACATACCTTTTCAACTCTTGACTATGAGAATAAGATTTTATTTACCTGGTTTTATAGGATAATAAGTGAAGTTTAATATGTAATACAATCTCTCTCTCTCTCTCTCTCTCTCTCTCTCTCCCTCTCTCTCTCTCTCTTTCTCTCTCTCTCTCCAGCGATTGAAGCTTGTATGTTCTCCGCAGCCTGATTGGGGTCCTTTCTTGATGAAGCATCGTGGTGAGCGTTATAAAAACATGATTGACCCTCTTGGAACAAATTCACTGGGGCTCAAACTTCCTCCTAAAGACTTCCAGCTATCTGGCCCTTGACCTCTTTTCCATGATCTTTGCCCTCTGACCTTTTTACCTTCATTTGTCTATCCTGAATTTCTAATAATTCCTCAGTACACACTAATCGACAGACTTGGCTTGAACTCACTGGAGACTTAAACTCTGTTTAAAGTCTTCCAGCCACTTTGTTTCTTTAAATTTTCTACCTTCAAGTTCTTATTTCCTCTTAACAAGGGAAAATCTCTTTCTCTTATAACTTCCCCACCCTTTTCCTCCTTCACCTTTTCTTTTTCACTTAAATCTCTACTTCTTTTTCTTTCTTCTTGGCTGTAAAGTAGCTATCATGTCACTGTTGGACATCTTTCTGTACCCTTTTTTACCCTCTCAAACCAAACGTCCTGAAAATCCCCAAATCACATAAGGGAGACGGAGTCTTATTTATATTTAAAAGCTAATAATAATAATTCCTGTTCTTTAAATCTATAACTTTGTGCCTCTGACTTCTTCTGAGTATAACAGTAATAGTTTTTATTTTGTGCAGCATTTTCTGTCATTTAAAATTTGCTGTACAACTCAGAATAAATATAAAGCTAGAAGAACAGCATTGCGCTAGTTGATAAACCCTATATTCTTGCATTACAAGAAGCACAAGGCTAGTTGTTGATTTCTTTAATTGATGTAATCTCTTGAAACTGTATGCACATTAATCTTTCACTCCTTAAATAACAGACGAGTGCAGCCATAATGTTCAGAACACTACTCAGTGGCCAGGTAGCATTTATTTGTGAAAGCATCTATATTTAACTCTACATGTCCGTGATCTTTAATTGGACTTGATGTGTCTTTTATGCAAAACGGAGAATCTTTATGATATAAATCCATATACATGTATAATCTCCTCTGACAGTGTTGCCCAACAACGCCAAAAGGAAGTAAGTGACAGTTTGAGGATTTTGCGATATAGAGCAAAAACAAACTACATCCTGGCTCTTTGTGATGAATAATAGTACCCCAAAATAAATATGTTGATTGAATACATAATAAATCAGATGTCTAAAAGACATAATAAGGAATCTCAAATTCCTCTGATCCAGGACTTTAATGTTTCTTACATCTTTCTTGTATTGTAAAAAATGCAACTTGAAAAACAGTTAGTTTTGTGCATGAACATAGTATTAATTAATAGTCTTTTCAGCAGCTTAGTAAAATATATCACAATCCAGTAATATAGGCATGCATGTTATAATTTAAGTCGCCAAATAGTGCCCAATAATGTTTTATTAAACAGGCAGCTTTAAATTTATAAAAATGCTTGATGCATTTGTAACTTTTCCATAAATGTCAATTTGCACAAAATTTGAATTATAAACTTTATCTTAAGAAACATATTCAATACGTTTTACAAGTTTATTATTAAAATCCCACAAACAAACAACAGGGCAAAAATACCAAAAATAACAAACTATACTATAACATGAGATAAAGAGATTGCTATTTTAATAGCCACAGTGTATCTTGTACATGTATAAAAGTGCTAAATCATTTTAAAGTACACAGTGTCTGGCAGATCTGGTGAACTCTCACATATTGAGAGCTGTTCCCAAACTGCCGTCAACTCACTGCTATCAAATTACAAATCTTTCCTGCTGTAAGCCATAATCATAACAAATAAAGGCTTAAAATATTTTACTTTGCATATAATGAGTCTATATAGTATATTAGTTTCACCTTTTAAGTTGAATTACTGAAATAATGAACTTTTGCATGATATTCAAATTTTTTGTGTTTCACATGTATTAACAGTGGTCAGTACAAGGCTATCAACACTTGTGAAAACACTGAGAGTCAAGTGACCATGGGGCTATGGGGATAAAATCTGTTGCACAAATTGGCAATAATTAAAAAATAATTTATCATTGTTTTATTTTCACAAAATTTGCATCATTTGGACTTAAAATAGACATATCTTTGTTACTTGCTTCTATTTAATATTGGTTTTGCTTTAAAAAAATACTATAATACAACAGAGCCCATTCATAAAGGTATAATTCACTTCCACTGCACTTTCTTCCGTTTGGCGCTGTAATACGAATAAACTGTGTCACATACATCTTTTTTCAAATTTCATTCTTCACTGGTGGTTTTTATTTTCACACTAACACAATTGTAAAAGGTGTGAACAGCTACCCAGAGCTTATTTATTGCAAAATCTCATTTTGACCAAAATGTCACTTTCTTCCTTTTGGCGTTGTAGGGCAGAGTGTTGCATGTGTGCTAAGCTGTGTGACATTAGCTGTGTGGCTGATTAAATATGATATATTTTAGAGAGTTGTAGTTAGTTACGCTGTGTGTTAAATGTCATTGCCTTCCTTCAATGTCAGTAGATTACAAAAATACTTCTTTGTCTCTGAGTAAGATGTTTGGAGATTCGTCTCCTTTTCTTTTATGTCTGTCCTTAAAGTCTTACCATGAAACAGGGTCTCAGGTATAATTGTCATTGGCCTTATTTTAATTTATTTTTTCTGAAGTGGATTTGTTTGTCCTTTTTTTTTTTTTTTTGCAAATCTCTAAATTATGTTTGGACTTTCAAGTGCTTCTAAAACAAAAGATGGATAATGACCCCATATTACTAAAATACTAGTAGTATACATACTATAATACTACTGCTAATATTAACTATAATCATTTTCCTCTCTGAATAATGGATGGCTGAATTGGGATTATTCACACACATACATTTAAAAAATATTAACTGAAATACAGATTGTAATAGTTATCAATTATGCTCAGAATGAGAACAGCATAGCCAATCACCATTAAAAATGTGATTCATATTTAAAGTGCATATAGATACTGTACTGTAGCCTATTAATTAACTAGCTTGCAATGTGCTGGCAAACAATAGGCCAATTAGTGATAACATAACTCAGCACACTGTACGAAAGCCTGATAGGGGACTCGTACATGCAAATATATATATATATATACACTATATATCTTTTGTGACCTGTATGTGTGATCGTGACCAATCAGAGTAAATAATTATTTTTTTAATTAATCAAAAAAAATTTATTGTAATTTGAATGCAATCGTAGATTGTTGGCTTAATATCCCACACAAATCTACAGCTTTGAGTGTGATGTTTAAAATCCCTCAAAAATTTAAATTCAATTCCATTTTATTTGTATAAAAAGTGTAATGCTGAAATTTACGAGTGCGTCCTGACTCGCTGCATGCTTTCTCTCACCATAAAATAAAGTTCGACTTGCAATCATGTCATTATTAGACTCTAAAATTGAGACAAAAAAATAGAAAATATATATATATATAAATATATTCTATGTATATGAAATGCTTTCAGTATATAGTATCATAAAATTTGTATGTGTGTGAGTGTGTTTGCGTCTGTTTAAAGTACATTCTTTGGTAACTGTGTTCCTAAATAGCCATCTAGATTTAGCTGGCTGGGATAGATGGAAGATAATGAAAAATATCTAATAGTCAGCACAGCCTATGTAGTGCAAAAAATTCCTCATTTAATGATCTGTTTGTCCTTCGGGAGAAAATACAGCTTTGTTCCGCAGCCCCAAGAAACTGAACAGAGGGTCAAAAGGCCTCTTTTAATATAATTATCACTGCACAGTGCTGTGGTAATATTCTACCATTTATCATGCTTACTAGCAAAAAAGTAAACCATGGCTTGTCTGAGTTGGTAAAAATCAAATATACTGTAGCTTCCTGGGGATATGTTGCTTTTATGCCATGTACTGTGGATGGTTAGTGCCATGACTCATCCATATCTTAAGTAAGTTAATATGTCTAGATGATTTTGGAAGTGGAACACATTTCAGGTTGAACAAAGTCCCTGAGAAAGCAGGGTAGTACTGTGCTATGTGTGGCAATGGAATTATACTAGACAGAAATTAGAACTCATCAAACAGGCAGATCAAAGAACTCTCTGGATCATGCTCAGTGTGTAGTGAGTAATCCACAGAGGTCAAAAAGGCCGTTTTTAAGGTCTGTTTTTCCTCCAGGATGCAAGGTTTCAAATATTAATACCTCTTTTTTTTCCTTTTTCTTTTCTTCAAAAGGTTTCAGGACTGTTCTTGTAGTGAACAAACGGAGTGCTGGGTGGTCGTGTGTGTGTCATGGGAGAGAGTAGTAGCACTCCTGAATTACTTTGCTCTATGATGTCATGCTGTCAACATCAGGATCTGTAACATGTGGGTTCACGATACGTGCATGTGTGTATCTTTGATTTATCATGGAATGAAAAGCAAACATTAAACTCTGTGTGAGTGTCACAAAACTGTGTGTCATACAGGCCTTGATGTTGACAGCTTGATGTCACGTGAAATAATGACTCACAAGTTAATGCTTGACCATGCCACGCTCTGTTTGTGTGCTATAGGAAGAGCCCTAGAGCTTTTAGACCACATAGCTCTGAGTTATGGCTTTATATCTACTGATGCCTTTATCTGCCACTAGAGATAGAACAACTTGTCTTGTAAGTCATAATTATGAGTTACCATCCTATATTTATGACTTAGTATCTTATAATTTTCTTACAAGCCGGCTTTGTTCTTTTGTTGTAGATATATATATCTTCCATATATATTAGGGCGGAGAGTCATGGAGAGTCACTGTGGAACTTTAATAATGAGGGAATATTTTGAGAATGTAAACCTGTAAAATAAGTGTAAGAGGTAAACTGTAGGAGTATTTGAATAGTATGAAAGATGTAAGCATGCAGAAACTCTGCCATATGTAGACAAAGGAAGGAATGGAGGTACAAACTTGGTGGAGTTTCAAATGTGTTTTTTCTGTAAAACTTTAGTTTAATTTTGTTGAGCAGTGATGCAATATTCAGCATAAAATTTTGCTCTAGGCCTAGCGTCTCGCATTATTTAAAGCCCATTTTAAAAATTAAAAACACAAGGACACTAAATAAATAGCTAGCTGACTGACTTGCATGCGCTGTTTGTCTTTATCTGTGTTATTCCAGTGTTCTTTTGTCTTCTTCTTTATCTCCTCTTCTCTCTGTTTTTCCCCTCTGTCTCTTCTTTGCATGCATTTCTCACATCAGATCAAACTGGCTTTAATTTTTAAATAGATTTTTCCCCTTCTTTAAAAAAAAGAAAAGAAAAGAAAAATAATAAATAAATGCCTATGGTCCAAGAAGGGCCAGTAGGTTACCAAAGAAGGAGAATTTTGTTAAGTAGTTATAAAATAAAAGATAATATATACATATAAACTATATAAATAGCCTATATATATATATATATATATATATATATATATATATATATATATATATATATATAAAAAGACAATATTAAGCTATGTGTTTAGGAGACAGAGATACTGCCACTCGTTTTCCATGTAGTGCTCACTGATGTATGTTCAGGTCAATCAGCCTTATAGGTAATTAAAAAAATAAAAATTATATATATATGTACTTCAAAAATATCAATACCAAGTAGCTTTTAGTCAGTCATATATCTCCATATACAGTAGCTCTCTAATGTAATGTCTGTTGTGTCTTTTGGCACTTTATTGTGGACCTATCATTGCATAGGTAAAAGCTCTAATTACTTATGTAATATATATTTCTGTGTGTTTTATTAAAGAGAGGGAAATCTGCCTATGGATACAGATATATACCTCCAACACATCATAATATCGGTTTCAAAATATAAATATATATAATATGTATAAATGAAAAAGATATATATGTATAGGTTTAAAATCCTGTGCCATAAAATACTACCATGTATGTGAAATTTTATTTTAAATGTCATTGAGGCCCTACCTCAGATTTTTGTATTTATGTATAAAAATCCAACTATAGTATCTTTGCCAATAATGTAATAAAATCTAGAGTAATCAGAAAATGTACAAGTTGCAAACTAAGAAATAAATGTCAATGTTTTCAACTTCACAAGCATTCTGACTTTTATTAATTTAAAGCCAAAAGTATGTGCACCCCTCACCTTCACACCCATACTATGTGGTTTTCTCCCCAAACTGTTAACATTCAGTACACTGTAACGTTACTATTTCCCTACACTGGAATAAAAACAAAACCAAACACTGTTCCAGCATGACAATGTCCCTGTACCCACAGTGGAGCCATAATGCTGCGATGCAGACACCATTCAACCAGTGTTTGTGTAAATAACTTCAAATTAAAGCTGAAGCTCTGCATTGTTAATTATTTTACTTCAAACATTGGTTAGGAAAGTAAGTAATCTGAGCCACATCTTTGAACTTTGAACAAATATTGATATTTGTATTGCTGAAGCATACATCTCTCTCTCTCTCTCTCTCTCTCTCTTTCTATGGGTGTGTGTGTGTGTGTGTGTTTGTTGAGGTACACATGCTACTTCAAAGATACCACTTGTCTTATTCCCTCTGCTCTCTGAACTCCTCCTAATCGCACACACACACACACACACACACACACACACACACACAAAGTGCTAAATGACTAATTGCTGTTGTCCGTTTTACACCTTGCCACAAACTGTAATGTAAGAAGATCCTGTTTACACTCATTCTTACACACCAAACGACCTCCTGCACTAATAAAATACTGAACCCCTTTCTCCACTGATTTAAAAAACTGGAAATTATACTGGCAACTAATTACATTACACCCCCATCCCAACTGACTGCTTTATCACTTCAGCAACACAATGAGAAGAAGCAGTCAGTGACTGTCAGATAGTAAGGGTAAAATTTAAGCACAGTAAAACTACCTCTATATGAAATCATTTGCTGTGTTATATCCAGGACATCCAACAAAATAAAAACAAAGCAGTATTACAAAATTCCTGAATTTTATGTTTGTCTCCTGCACCTCACTCCCACACCCTCAACAGGTCTCATGAAATTAATGATCCATTTTTTTACCCTCCATTTGTTTTTTGTCATTAAAAAGGAATATAGATTGTTTACACTTATCTATCAATATTAATTATTAACTATCTAATTTAAATGACTAAAAACATTATCTACTACTGTACAGTGTACTGACATGTTCATCCCATTCATTATATAAAACTGATCTCCCTTGCATTATTTATAGAGTGTAGCTTATATATGTTTTTATGTTTTATATATGGGTGGAATCATTGGGCCTCATGCTTGAACCACAAGAAAAGAACAGATTTATTACCCTGGGTTTACACTGAGGCACGATGTCCACGTTCTCCATAATTTGAATGAATTGTGATGAGAGTTGCAGGTTGTGGGTTTGAATCATGATGATCTTGAGGGAACTTGGTGGATTTGTGATGATCTTGAGGGAACTTGGTGAATTTGTGATGATCTTTGGGAACCTGGTGGATTTGTGATGATCTTTGGGAACCTGGTGGATTTGTGATGATCTTTGGGAACCTGGTGGATTTGTGATGATCTTCAGGGAACCTGGTGGATTCGTGATGATCTTGAGGGAACTTGGTGGATTTGTGATGATCTTGAGGGAACTTGGTGGATTCGTGATGA
>JAOUQZ010000004.1:25410755-25426937 GCA_028564935.1 Neosilurus hyrtlii
GTGTTAATGAGCAGTTGGACAGGTGTACCTAATAAAGTGGCCGGTGAGTGTGTGTGTGTATATATATATATATATATTTATATTTAAACACACACATGACTCACATGACTCAGTGTAAATGGAACTCATCTCTTTCTAGGAAGATGCTAGTACGATGGCACTGATTGGTCGAGAGCCGGATTCATTTAGTGTATGGATGTTAGCGAGTTTCGGATGCGGACAATCAAAAACTGGTTCTGTAACTGTAATTACTATTTTCTCTAAAGTAGCATTTCCTGATTAGCGACATACAAAGTGATGTAACTCAGTCCATTCTCATGCTATAATCATGATTTATACCTCATTTTAAAGCAGATTACATTCTATTTCAAATATATCATTATCTCAGTATCTCACATTTTCTACTTAATCCGTATGCTGGAGTGGGCCACACATAGTAATTGTTGGTAAATTGCTGTGGTGTATCAGTGGAATATGAGATTCCAGCAGGCAGTGGTATAAAATAACTCACCTCAGGGTGCTGTAACAATGCATCACATTGTGCAGAGATTATTTGTGTATAACTGTACAGACTGTATAGCTTCTTTTACTGTTTACATATACATCATATTTGAAAAAACCAGCGTATTACGTTAATAGTTTTTACTTTAGCGATACCCGACAGAATCATATGGATGAACATATTTCCTTAAAACACACTTATTTTTCCTTTACATGATGTCATTTTTAATTTTAGTTAAACGACCCTTTCAATAGCACAGCGAGGCTGGAGAGATGTGAATCTATGTATTGACTGAAGTAAATTTCTTTAATACTAAAGAGACAACCCCCAGTGCAGCTAACTGGGTTATCAAAGGCCGGCCATGTCTCTCACTGTCTATGGTGAGAGACATGTAAAAGAACCATTGCTGATTTTTGTCAAGAGTAGCTGCATAGCCGTCAGCGTGTTTCTGCCCTGCGATGGCCTGGCGAGCTGTCCAGGGTGTACTCTGCCCTCGCCTGGAGTCAGCTGAGATGGGCGCCAGCCTCCCCACGACCCTAATTAGAATTAAGCAGTTCAGAAAATGACATGACATGACATGACTAAAGAGACAAAGCTCAACAAACAGGAGTATATGATCTCACGAACTGAAAGGAAACACAAAAGGGCAAACAACCCACTAAGTACAAAAACTAGCAGAAAACTTACCACTGAACACATTAAGCATAATTACGTATGAACTAAACACTGAATGTAAACAGACCGAATAATATAAATATTAGGCAGGCTCAAGGTCAAACCAACAATGGTCAAGAAACGAAAAGACAGATAAAGAGAAAGATATGGATTGCTCTAATGAGGCACAAATGATAGTGCTAATACTTAAAACCAGGTCCTCATAGTGTGGGTAATCAAGGTGAGTGTGAACAGGTGTATCAGGACATGTGGCATGCGTGTCAGTAATCAGGTGATCTGGATCGCTGCAAAGGGTTGTGGGAAGTGGAGTATTATAATAAAAATAATAATGTGTGCAATAATGTGTGAAAAACAAAAACTAAAGGTATGTAGGATAATGAATTCTTTAAATAATAACATGACTTAACACCATGTGAGTGATGGGCATAGAGATACTTGAATAAGAATACAGATATTTAAACAGATATTTGAATAAGAATATGAATTGCCCTATTCTTATATTGAAACAGCCTTTTCTTTCTCTATTATTTGTATTTGATTCTACAGACGGTGTTTATTTTACTGTGTGGAGAGGGATCAGCATTCTAACAGACAAGTGCTCTCAATAGTACTGTGTAAAGAATAACATCATCCTTTTATTCCTCTCTGTTTGACTTGCCAGCTGTGAAAGCTTAACCTGATTAGAGTGACAATCCAACTGTGGACGTTCAACTGCAGATCCATCCACAGAATATTTTTTCGTATTTTGTGTTTTTGACGCAAAAGACCTCAGGATCAAGGAAATGTATCTCTTTTCATAGCCAAGAATTCAAAATTATATTAATATATATATTTTAGTTTCACCAATAAAGTTTTGTTACCCTCAGTTTGTGCTAAGCGTGTTTATGCAAAAAGTTATTTGTTGATTTTTGTGAAATTTATTCCAGAGGCAGGTTTTTGGATTCCAATTGATTTTGGAGATAATCCCATCAATTTCTGGATCCAGAAGATATTTTAACATTAATATTATTGGAAGTGTATGTGTGTGTGTGTGTGTGTTAACAGGACCAGCAGGGGGTCCTGAGTACTTTCTGTTATCTTTGGGGGGTTCTGCTTGGTGCAGGTTTGCACTCTTCAGCTTTATTTTTAATTTTTTATTATTATTTTCTTTTTACATATTGAAATTCCTGAGAATAATTTTTTTCTTGTTGGTTTATCTAGAACAGGACAGTTTAACTTGGCCAAGAATCCAATTAAATTTAAGTTGAATCCAGCTTCCAAAAAATCTTTTCCTACTTTTTAGTTAGAAAAAAAAATGTAAATAAATGTGAAAATAGATGGGTAAGGTGGATAAAGTTAAATGGTAAAATTGAGTGATATTACATGAATACAAACTGAGGTTTTTGTAATATCATTCAACTTTTATTAAACACCTTCTACCTTCAGACTGAAATCTCATAATAGAAGTCTGAGCATTCTGTCTGTATGTATTATTCTGTAGCTATTTTTCTTTCTATAAAGATACAGAGATTTGTAATCAACGGCCATAAAGTGTATTAGAGCATGTAGAAGGCATTATACATTTAAAAGTGTAAAAGCCTTCGTCATTATTAACACTTCTGGTCAAGACCTTTGCAGGAAATGTTAATGCACCTCAATCCCAGATGGACAATTTTGAGAGAGAGAGAGAGAGAGAGAGAGAGAGAGAGAGAGAGAGAGAGAGAGAGAAACAGAGAGCAAGAGGGAGAGAGAGAAAGAGAGAGAGAGAGAGAGAGAGAGATAGGTGATGGGGGAAAGCTGGAGAGATGGAAAGATCGAGAATAAAAGAACTTTGTGCCACCAGGCCTCACTTTTCATTAAGGGTGATTCCCAAGAGAAAGCTCACACACAGCAGGACATTTATTTAAGGTGTTAAAGAAAGAGATTCATCTGAAAGAGATGCAGAGTTTGTGTGCAGGTAAAACATTCAGATTGTTCTGACATGAACAGGAACATGCACTTAGTGTCCCCCCTTTAATTCTAAACAGTATGTTTACATCAGAAAGAGCTGTAAAAGCATTATTCTGTACAGAACACCATGGGGCATTTTGGTGTCCTGCTCCACACCATGTTTTCAGGGAGCTAGATCTGTGCACAGGGTTTGTGCAGGGTCATGCTGAAACAGTGTTTGGGCCTCTTAGGTCCAGTGAAAGGAAACTCATGTTACAGTGTACAAAGACATTTTATGCATTTGTCTTTCCTCACCATACACACACAAGCCCCTCCTGATGTACCGGAATGTCAAGGCCAGTTCTTCTGCAACTCCTATACGATGCAGTTTGGAAAACAGAAGGTGTTCACGAGATAATAGAGTAAAGCATTCACCTTTGATTTTATTTCGAGGGGTGTTAAACAATCTAGAACATGGATGTTTGTTTGAGTCCGGTGATCAAAAATATTAGAACATATGACAGAAAGGTGTTTCCCATTGCCCAGGTGTACCCTGTCTGATTCATTCATTCATCTTCTTCCGCTTGTTCTGGGGTTGGGTCGCGGGGGCAGCAACCTAAGCAGTGAGGTCCAGACGTCCCTCTCCCCAGCCACTTCCTCCAGACCAGCCGAGAGACTTAGTTCCACCAGTGTATTCTGGGTCAGCCCCGAGGTCTCTTCCCGTTTAGACATGCCCGAAACACCACACCATGGAAGCGATCGGGAGGCATTCCATTCAGATGCCTGAGCTACCTCAACTGGCTCCTCTCAATGCGAAGGAACAGCAGTTCTACTCTGAGCTCCTCCCTGATGACAGAACTTCTCACACTATCTCTAAGGTAGAGCCCTGCCACCATGCGAAGGAAACTCATTTCAGCCGCTTGTATTTGCGATCCTGTTCTTTCAGTCACTACCCAAATCTCGTGACCATAGGTGAGGGTAGGATGGTAAATCAACTGGTAAATCGAGAGCTTTGCCTTCCGACTCAGCTTCCTCTTCACCACGATGGACTGGTACAAACTCCGCTTTACAGCAGTGGCTGCACAGATCCGCCTGTCAATCTCTCACTCCATCCTTCCCACACTCGTGAACAAGACTCTGAGATACTTGAACTCCTTCACTTGGGGCAAGACCTCATTCCAGATCTGAAGGGTACATTCCACTTGTCAGATTAATTGTTGAAACAGTTACTAGCTCTGAATGTCTAGGAAGATCAAATTAAAGACACGAGAGCAGTCTATGGGAGAAAAGCAAAGCATTTTGGACCTGAGGAAAGAGAGAAAGTCATTAGTCAGACATGGATATCAGAAACACTGAGAACTAGGAAGAAAAAGAAAAAAACAGTGATGTCCCCATCAACTTCCACATAAAGAAGCTTTTGCAGTCTACTATTCAAAAGAATAGAGAAACTTTGAGAGTGGAAATATAGAGACTATGACAATAAAAATCTAAATTATTCAGGAACCAATGTGAACCTCTACCAAGGGCCCGAATGTGGGGAAAGAAAAAAATCTGCTCATGTCCCAAAACATACAAACTCATCAGTCAAGCACTGTAGCGGTAGTGTCATAGCTTGAGATTCTGGAACAGACTCATCTTTATTCATTAGGGTAGCAACAGGATGAATTCCAGCATCTACAGAAACATTCAGTCTGAAACTCTACTTAAAAATACATCCAGTCCAACCAGAAGCAACTTCAGCATTCAGAAGAACAACAACCCGCCAGACACCCAAACACAACTTTCTATCAGCTGTATTTACTCACTACAGCTTATAACCTGAATTCCAGAAAACTCGGGAAATTCTTTAAATTTTAATAAAATGAAAACTAATAGACTTTTAAATCACATGAGCCAATATTGTATTTACAACAGAACATAGATATCATAACAAATGTGTAAACTGAAAAATTTAATTGGCACGTGGACAATAAATGGCTGAAAAAGTAAGAAAGTTTAAAATCTGTATATCTGTAACATGATTAAAAGCGATGCCTTAGAGCAGGGGTTTCAAACTCGCGGCCTGCGGCCAATTGCGGCCGGATGATAGTTTGTGGCGTCCCGCCTTAATATGAAAGTTTAATGTTAGTGCGGCCCACGAGTTTATTATGTATGGCACGTTACGGTGTTGTGGGCGAAGCTGAACGAACCTACCAATCACGATGGGATATATGGCTCTCGGAGGCGGGGCATCGGCTGGGTTTGATTCAAACAGAGAAACATTTCTCAATGAGTGTGTTACAGCAGCGTTGCCATGGAGAGGTTTCTTCCGTGCCTGGCTGGCTGCCTCGTTTCTACTGGACTCACATGGACATTCGTCCCAACGCGCTGCGTTCACAACACTTCAAAATATAAGTGTTTTTAAGTTGCTGCCCAGCGCGACATTATACATACATACATACATACATACATACATACATACATACATACATAAACAAACAAACAAACAAACACAGGTCAGTGGCACTTAGGGAGTTAATATGAGGTCTCTCTCTCTCTCTCTCTCTCTCTGATAAAATAAATCAAAGTGATGCGCACGTGGCGGGATAAAAGAAAAGTAGGAGCTCAATGTAGCCGAATGTAGAGTCTGTAGTCACATAGCAACACCATCAGCAATAACAGTCCCCGATAACACAGACCAGTTATAGGGTCGCACCGATATTTGTGGGTCATTGTTTTTTATTTGCATTGTATTTGCATTGTATTTGCTTTGCCTTACACAATAAGGTTTACATAAGTTTCTATATGATGTAAACAGGAATCAAAACAAATGACATCAACAGCAGCACAGTGTCATTTCCGCTTCCTTTTCCTGTAACAGCAGCACAATGCCTGTACTTTCTACAAATACCATGGTGTTCATGTCATCATGAAAGACCTGAACATCAAACGTGAAAAACAAAGGAGACTACTACTGGCCTTTTATTCGCCGACCGCCGTGCTGGGGTTACAAGAAAAAGGAAGCGGAAATGACATTCTCCTGCATCGGCTAAACGCTTGATTGAAACTTCAAGGCAAGAGAAGCCACGTTCAGAAGAACAGTTTATGTTCTTCAATGTTCTAGTCATGTTCAGGACAATTAATTTTCAGAAGAAGGTTAAAAGGTGAAAGAACTGTTAATACAGACATTAGAATCTGAATACAGCAGATATAGAAGACTGAAGAAACCTCATATAGTCACTGACCAGAGAAATTTTATTGTTAACATTAAGATTATTTTTATTTTATTTATTTAATTACGGATTATTTTCTTATTAATTCTTATTTTGTTTATTTATTTTTTCAACTTATTTTGGGTTAAAAAAATAAAAATAAAGAGATTTGTGAAGATTGAAAATTTAGAAACAAAGCTTTTCTGGTGGAACACCTGATGCGGCCCAGCCTCAAACAGACTCTGCCTACAGTGGCCCCCGGTTAAATTGAGTTTGAGACCCCTGCCTTAGAGAGACAGTCTTAGAAGTAAAGATGGGCATAGGCTCTCCAATCTGTAAAACAGTAAAACGACTGTGGAATACTTCAAAAACAATGTTCCTCAATGTCAAATTACAAAGGCTTTGCAAATCTCATCATCTACAGTGCATAACATCAAAAGATTCAGAGAAACTGGAGATATCTCTGTGCGTAAGGGACAAGACCTTTATTGGAGGCCCTCAGATGACACTGCATCACTCATCAGCATGATTGTGTCAATGACATTACTAAATGGGCCCAGGAATACTTCCAGAAACCACTGTTGGTAAACTGGAATCTGGAGATGCCAACTAAAGCTCTATCATGCAAAATGGAAGCCATATTTGGATGCTGTGTCCTCCGGGCTAAAGAGGTGGGTTACCATCCAGTGTGTAATGAGTTCAGTTCAAAAGCCAGCATCTCTGATGGTATGGAGTGCATAAGTTTGGAGCAGCCGTAGCCTATGATTAGAGAAGCGATTTTGGGACCGAAAGGTTTTTTCCCCTGAACCAGCAGGAAAAATGTTTTCATGGCTGAAGTGCCCTTGAACAAGGCGCCAAACCTCCAATTGCTCTCTGGGCACCCCCAATGTGTGGCAGCCCACTGCTCTAAGTGTGTGTGCTCACTTTGGTGGTTTAAATGCAGAGGCAATAATTTCCCATGCCGGATAATTACAGTATAGCCAAACAAACAAACAAACAAACAAACCAATTAATCAATCAATCAATCAATCAATCAATCAATCAAAAGGTGCATATGGTATGGGCAGAAATGCCTTGTGTATTTCAGTAGGACAATGCATAATCACATACTGCAGCAATTACAACAGCATGGCTTTGTCAGAAAAGAGTCCGGGTGCTGAATTGGCCTGCCTGCAGTCCAGATCTTTCACCTATAGAGAACGTTTGGCACATCATTAAATGAAAAATATGTCAAAGATGGCCACAAACTCTTCAGCAGTTGGAAACCTATATCAGGCAAGAATGGGACCAGATTCTAACACCAAAACGCCAGAAACTCATTACCTCGATGCTCAGACGTCTTCAACCTGTTTTGAAAAGAAGAGGAGAGGCAAGCATCAAATTTGAAATAAGCTTTTGTGGATAAAATTGTAAAATTTCTCACAGTAGACTGTCACAGTTAGGAGGGATGACTGGGTGTCCCTCCTAGACCTGTTGACCCCACAGCCCATCCTTGGATAAGAAGTGGAATATGGATGGATTAATGGATTGGTGGATTAATGGATTTTCAGGAAGAACGTTGGTGGACATTGGCCATGCCTATGCATTTTTGAGTTAGGCAAGAGCTCACTCATCCACTCATTCCTGCTGAGCTTTTGGCTACTGTGTCATCTTCCCTTCAGAGGGATGAAGACACACAAACGATATATTTTCACAGCATTTACTCAGTGCAACTTATAACAGCCAAGTGAAAGATATAACATTTACATTTACATTTACATTTACATTTACATTTACATTTACAGCATTTGGCAGACGCTCGTATCCAGAGCGACTTACAATGATCATTTTTATACAACTGAGCAATTGAGGGTTAAGGGCCTTGCTCAAGGGCCCACCAGTGGTGACAGTGG
Source organism: Neosilurus hyrtlii (assembly GCA_028564935.1). NCBI lineage: Eukaryota > Metazoa > Chordata > Actinopteri > Siluriformes > Plotosidae > Neosilurus > Neosilurus hyrtlii. Next base: position 25,418,924 of record JAOUQZ010000004.1, read on the forward strand.
GGATTGAACCACTGACCTTTGGATCAGTAACCCATCGCCTTAACCACTATGCCACCACTGCCCCTGACGGAAACAGTTTAGAAATAAAATAAGTTTTGTTGTTGTTGTTTTAGTTAGTTCTAAGCACTGGAATGCTCTAAGTATGCCAGACTCATCAGTATGATTGCAGTTGATCACAGTTAGATTGGTGTTTAATGGAGAAGGTGATTAGTTATGCCTAATTGAGTTCCAAACATTTTTTCGGAGGGAATCCTTTAACCATTTCATTGATCCTTTGCTTTTTCTCTGAAATGTTGCTATGCTTGCATTGGGTAAATACAAAAAAATGTGAATATGTGTGAATGTGTGTATGTGTTTATTTAACATGTAAATATTTTTAAAATATTATTTTCTGTATAACTTGTGAATATTAGGAAATATGTGCTAAATTCTGATCTATCGTCTTAAATGTATCTTTTGATTTCCAACCCAGATATTTTCATGTGGGCGGGACTGTGGCATAGTGGTTATCAAATCTGCCTCATAGCAAGAAAAGGTTCGGAGTTTAAGTCCTGGACTCAGCGTGGATTTCCACGTGGTACTCTGGTTTCTCCCTGCCCTAATAGGCTGCTCCAAATCAGTATTTAGCAAAAATAACAGAACCTGTCTTGCCGTTCCAACATGATCAGAAGTTTTTTTGGTATAAATATTCTGGAAGAAATATGATCAAAGCCAGATGAAGTGTGTTCCAGCTACTGCTTACGTAACCAGGTGATATTAGATACTGGATTTGTTTACTTAAGGGGGTGTTTAGAATGGATTCCTTTCACCTTAATACAGAATCACACATTGTTTTTTTCCTTGACCTGTTCATTAAATCATTAAACTATTTACATTCTGATACTATTCACTGCATTATTGTACATGGTGTTGTCCATTTTATGCTTTTCATCTATCAGTATATGTTAATGTTTGCAGTACATGGCACAATACTGTATATATACAATACCTGGATTCTTTCAAAATAAAATAAAAAGAGAAAGAGAAAGTAAAGATTGCCTAGGTGTTGTTGTACAGTCCAGTATAAACCCACCTCATGTCTGGATTCTTGCACTTCACACAATTATTACTGTACTGAGTATTGTTACTGAGGGTCATGACGACAATTTATCCACTCCTACTTTATTAAAAAGTGTTAAGGTGCATATAGACCTTCAAGCTCTCTGGTAGCACTGCCTGAGAAACTGTCATGCTACTGTGACCAATACACACATGGGCTCCAGAATACTTAAGATAATCATTGTCGCTTAACAGTCTACTGCTGCATCCAGAAAAATATCCTGAAACTGTATTATGGAAGGAGGAAACCCTACATTCAATTGAAATTAGTTCCTTGAGCCTGAGTTCATCTCATGTGAACTGAATCACAATGGAAACCTGTACTGTGGTGAGATTAATTTACTGTTTAGCTTGTATTATGGAAAAACATATATCAAGTTCCCTGCGCAAAATATGAAAACTACCATCCAAATTGGTACCGTGATGTGCATCCTATGGGGCTGCTTCAGTTTCCACAGCATGGGTGAGTTTTATGTGCGTGTGGAAGTGTCATTGATGTGGAGGTGTATGTTGGCATTTTAGAAAGTCACTGTCTGACACTGTTCCTGGGAAGTCCTTGTATATTGTGGCAGGACAATGCCAGGCCTCATTCTGAATGAGGTACAATAGCATGGCTTCCATTTCACTTCTAAACAGCAATTTTTATCCTCATAGTTAAGTTGGACAGTAAAAATATTGGAAATATTTTCTTTGTATATTTTTTCCAGTTAAATAAAGGTTTGAATTAATTACTAAACAAAAGCCCCCCCCCCCCCCCCAAAAAAAAAAAAACAAAAAAACAAAACTTTTCTGAAAATAGGGTTTGTAATTATTTAAAAAATCCTGAAGCCTTGTACTGAAAACAGACCTTTCTTTAGAACGTAATAAATGTTTTGAACACTACAGAAATGTGGCGGCATGGTGGCGAAGTGGTTAGCACGGTCCTGGGTTCGAGTCTCTAGCTCAGGGAGGGTGTTTCTACGTGGAATTTGCATGTTCTCCCATGCTTGCGTGGGTTTCCTGAGGGTACTCGGGTTTTCTCCCACAGTCCAAACATTGGGTTAATTTGCTGTTCCAAATTGCCCTTAGGAGTATACATGAGTGTGAATGGTTGTGTGTGTTAGCCCTGTGATGGTCTGGCAAGCTGTTCAGGATGTACCCTGTTGGCTGAAATAGGCTCGAGCCTCCCAGTGATCCTAACAGGATTAAGCGGTTCGGCAAATGAGTGGGTGAGTATAAGTATGTGTTTCAAGACATAACATGATGTTACAGTGTTAGACTGCCTACACTGTGTATGTTGATACTTCAGAAGAAAGATGTGCAACACAAACAACTCAGCAAATGACTGCAGGATGTATGAAGAGGGAAACCATGTGCATGCACCCAGGTAATTAACAAGAAGCAGATAGTGTCCGTCATGGTTATGGTGCTTTAGGCAACAGTTTTGGCAAATATGGTAATTAGGGCTTTTCAAAATTAGCATGCCACATTTACATTTACAGCATTTAGTAGGTGTTGTGCATGCAGGGTTTTTAAAATTAATTTATTTATTTTATAATTTTTTTCTTTGTTTGTTTCTGAGCATGTGTGTGAAACATAGTGCTAAGCTAATCTAAGTACCGCTAAAAAAAAATTTGCTTTTTAGCCATCAAGTGATACAGCTGCCATCCAGAGGAAGTTCATTCCACCACCTTGAAGCAAGAACAGAGAAGAGTTTAGATGCATTACACCCCCGACCCTTGGTATAAGGAGGGACCAGTCTAGCAGTGTTAGAGGATCTGAAAGAATGTGGTGCAGTGTGGGGTGAGGTAGGAGGTGCTTTTAGGTATGAGGGAGCAGGTCCATTTTTGACTTTGTAGGCAAGCATTAGTGTTTTAAATCTAATGTGAGCAGCTACAGGAACCCAGTGGAGAGATCGTAGCAGTGGAGTGGTGTGGGACAATTTGGGAAAGTTGAAAACAAGCTGTGCAGCTGCATTCTGGATCAGCTGCAGAGGTCAAATTGCGCTCAAAGGTAGACCTGCCAGGAGTGATTTGCAGTAGTCTAGTCTTGAGATGATAAGGGACTGAACAAGTATCTGAGTGGCCGTTCTGGAAAGAAATAGATGAATCCATTGGATGTTAAAAAGTTGAAATTGACATGATCGAGAGAGATTAGTGATATGACAAGAGAAGGACAGGCAATTGTCCATGGTTACTCCAAGGCTTCATGCAATGACTGAAGAAGAGATCACAGAGTTGTCCAAGAAGATTGCAAGATCTTGATCTTGATAATTCAGCAGGGATGAACAACAATTCAGTCTTGCTGGGATTAAGCTTCAGCTGGTGAGCTGCCATCCATGAGGAGATACTTACCAGACATGCAAGTCTGAGGGAGTAAAAAGAAGAACAAGTCATCTGTGCCAGCAAGTCAAGTCAACAAGCCAGTGTCATCTGCATAGCAGTGGTATGAGAACATGTGAGGATATGACATCACAGAGAGACCTACTATAAAGAGAGAACAGAAGTGGACCAAGAACTGAGCCCTGGGGAACACAAATGAAAAATTGGCGTGGAGAAGAGGTAGATCCCCTCCATGTAACCTGATATGAGTGACCTTCCAGGTAGGAAGGACACCATTGCCGTGCTGAACCACAAATTCCTAGACTTCTGAGAATGGACAAGAGAGTCTTGTAGTTGACTGTGTCAAATGCTACTGAAAGCTCAAGAAAGATTGATGACATCTTGGCTGATCATGCAGCATGTAGCTTCTCTGTGACAGCCAAGAGTGCAGTCTCGGTGGAATGTGCCACTTTGAAGCCAAATTGATGAGGGTCAGGGAGGTTATTCTGCAAAAGATAGACATTTGGATATAAATAGTACGTTCAACAATTTTACAAAGGAAAGCAAGAAGTGATACTGTTCTGTAGTTGCTGATGTCTGATGGATCCAGAGAGGGTTTCTTTAAGATGGGCAGAACCCAAGCTCTTGTGAAATCTGCTGGTACATGACCAAATGATATAGAGTTATTCATGATTTTGGAGGTAAAGGGGAGAAGGTATTGAGATATAGTCTGGAGTATTGTGGAAGGGATTGGATCCAGTGACCAGGTGGTAGGATTGCATGATGAGATGACTTGCTGGATGTCTTCAGTTGTGAGATTGGAAAACTGTGCAAGGAAAGGGGAAGTGAAAACTATGCTGTGTAGTATAGGAGATGGGGTAAGAGTTTAATCTTGCCATCAAAGAAGTCAGTAAAAAATGGCACGAAGTCTTCTGGGATTTTGTAGATCGGGGTAGAGGAGATCCATAGATGCCGAGAGTGAAGAGAAGAAAGTGTCAGTAGCAGATTCCAGTGGTAGAGAAGAAAAGGAGACTGGGTTAGGAAAATAAGATAAAGTACAGCAAGCAACAGATGAACGAGATACAGTGTGGAGGTTTTCCCGTGTGGGGAAAGAAAACTGAAAGCTGGTGTTAGATAGAAGGGGTAAGATGATAGTAAAGGAAACCAAGTGGTGGTCGGAGATGTGAAGTGGGGTGGCAGTAATGCTTTTGACTGGGGAGGGATGACTGAAAACAAAATCTAGAAGATTCCCTCCTTTGTGTGTGGGAGAGCAGTTATTGAAAGTTAAAGGGAATAGAGAAGAGGGAGAAGGCAGGGGGACTGCAGCTTGTCTGTGAGATTTAAGTCTCCCAGAAGAGTGAGAGGGGTGTTGTTAGTGGGAAAAGTCCTGAGGAGTGTCTCCATTTCCTCTAAAAGGTGTCCTAGGGTAGATAATAAAGTATTCCAAGTGTAATACTGAAAAAAAAAAAAAAGATAAATCAATGAATTAATTTACAAAGTTTTCAAAGCAAATTGAATTATCACAGAAACACCTCGTCTTTATAATATCACCTGAACTCGAAACACCCTGCGGAAACCATTGGTACTGCTCATCAGTCTACATTACTCAAATGTGGTCCTCCAGGGGCAAAAACCAAACCAAGAAGGTCCCAAAGCTTATTAATTAGTTTGTTAACTGGATGACTCAGTGGTGTAGTGATTAACATGTCTTCATACATTTCTGCTCTTGGGTTCCAGTCATGTGATCAGCAAGAACGTTTCTGTGTGGAGTTTGCATATTATCCCCTTGCATGTGTGGGTTTCCTCCGGATACTTTGGTTTCCTCTCACAGTCCAAAGACATGTACATTAGGCTAAAAGCCTGGTGTTAATTGCCCCAGGTGTGAGTGTGTGTGAATGGTTGTGTGTGTGTTTTGGCCCAGCGATGGACTGGCAAGCTGTTCAACCTGCCTTTGCCCAGGGTCGGCTGAAATAGGCTCCAGCCTCCCCGTGACCATTATAGGATTAAGCAGTTCAGCAAATGTGTGTGTGTGCCCCCATGCATATACACGTCTTCCTCCTAACCAGCTGTTTTCATGCAGCTGTATGTTGGTGGAATTGCTTTTTCCCCCTGAAGCCTTTGAATGATGAGTGTGAGCGTGAAGGCTAAATGAGGTGATTTTCATCACAGACAGGAATAATAAGGCTCCAGAATGTCATATCAACACTTGCCTTGAGAGAAGCCTCCTGTCTGCTTTTAGAAAACTGCTTGTTTATGTTTCTCTTGTTTCTGAGGAATTTTTGTCTGAGCTGAAAGTACTGTCACTAAATTAACCTGAGATTGACATTCTTGATCCCTGTTCCTACCTTATTGTTTGGCTTCCAAAAAATAAAAAATAAAATAAAAATAAAAAAACACACACACTTTAATATCATTTAAAACACAGTATTGAAGCTGAAAAGTGTCTCACTTAGGTGAAAATTTAAATTTTCAGATAGAATTGTATGATATTGTTTTAATGCTTTGATTCTCCAGCCTAATGAATGATGCAACCTTGCATCATCCAAGCATAAACCTGTCGAGAATCACACAGTATTATTGAGATGGAGAGAAACACAATTTGTTTAATAATTTCATTTAATGTAGATACTACATAGATACTACACTAGGAGAAACATATCAAGTTAATTATATGGCAACGATAGTACGTGCGACCTAGTTGGCCGCTGAGTGGTCTGGAATTTCCCAGTACAGACCGAGCACTAACCAGCCAGCATGCAAATTATATGCTTCAAATATAATCAGTCTTTTTTGTTTTTTATTTTTTTCCAACTCCATACTCAAAAAAGAGTATCACAAGTAACATTGCTCATAGCGAACAGGGTTGTGTCATTAATTCGAGCTTCACTGTGGTTCAGTGAGCACCGCCTCATTTTACATTTTTTACTAAAGACCTCAGTCTGAGATTTCTCTGTACAGATCTCATACATACATAGTTTATATCCTAATATCTACAAGCTTAGATTATTCATGACAGGAAGAGTCTGTAAGAAGCAGCTATGAATTCATATTCACAGAGTGTATCTTCCAGTACTCAGATCTGTATATGTATCTTTCATTACCTGAAGCTGTATCTGTATCTTTAAGTACTCAGATCTGTATCTGTATCTTTCAGTACCCGGAGCTGTATCTGTATCTTTAAGTACTCAGATCTGTATCTGTATCTTTCAGTACTCAGATCTGTATCTGTATCTTTCAGTACCCGGAGCTGTATCTGTATATTTCAGTACTCGGATCTGTATCTGCATGTTTCAGTACTCAGATCTGTATCTGTATCTTTCAGTACTCGGATCTGTATCTGTATATTTCAGTACTCGGATCTGTATCTGTATGTTTCAGTACTCAGATCGGTATCTGTATGTATCAGTACCCGAATCTGTATCTGTATGTTTCAGTACTTAGATCTGTATCTGTATCTTTCAGTACTCAGATCTGTATCTGTATGTTTCAGTACTCAGATCTGTATCTGTATCTTTCAGTACCTGGATCTGTATCTGTATGTTTCAGTACTTAGATCTGTATCTGTATCATTTAGTACTCAGATCTGTATCTGTATGTTTCAGTACTCAGATCTGTATCTTTATCTTTCAGTACTCAGATATGTATCTATATATTTCAGTACTCAGATCTGTATCTGTATCTTTCAGTACTCAGATCTGTATCTGTATGTTTCAGTACTCGGATCTTTATCTATATCTTTCAGTACTTGTATCTGTATCTTTCAGTACTCAGATTTGTATCTATATCTTTCAGTACTCAGATCTGTATCTGTATGTTTCAGTACTCGGATCTTTATCTATATCTTTCAGTACTTGTATCTGTATCTGTATCTTTCAGTACTCAGATCTGTATCTGTATTTTCAGTACCTGTATCTGTATCCTTCAGTACTCAGATCTGTATCTGTATCTTTTAGTACTCCGATTTGTGTCTTTCAGTATCCGGATCTATACCTGTATCTTTTAGTACCTGGAATCGTATCTGTATCTTTCAGTACTCAGATTTGTATATGTATCTTTCAGTATCCGAATCTCTATCTGTATCTTTCAGTATCTGTATCTGTATCTTTCAGTACTCATATCTGTATCTGTCTATTTCAGTACCCGAATCTGTATCTGTATCTTTCAGTACTCAGATCTGTATCTGTATCTTTCAGTACCTGTATCTGTGTCCTTCAGTACTCAGATCAGTATTTGTATCTTTCATTATCCGAATCTATATCTGTATCTTTCAGTACTTAGATCTGTATCTGTATCTTTCAGTACCTGTATCTGTATCTTTCAGTACCTGGAATCGTATCTATATCTTTCAGTACCCAAATCTGTATCTGTATGTTTCAGTTCACAGATCGGTATCTATATCTTTCAGTACTCGGATCTGTATCTGTATGTTTCAGTACTCAGATAGGTATCTGTATTTTTCAGTACTCAGGTCTGTATCTGTATCTTTCAGTACTTGGATCTGTATCTGTATCTTTCAGTACCTGGACCTCTATCTGTATCTTTCAGTACCTGGACCTGTATCTGTATCTTTCATTACCCAAATCTGTATCTGTATGTTTCAGTTCTCAGATCGGTAT
>JAOUQZ010000004.1:25427037-25454424 GCA_028564935.1 Neosilurus hyrtlii
CTGTATCTTTCAGTACTCAGATCTGTATTTGTATCTTTCAGTACTCAGTTCTGTATCTGTATCTTTCAGTACTCAGATCTGTATCTGTATCTTTCAGTACCTGGTCCTGTATCTGTATCTTTCAGTACTCAGATCTGTATTTGTATCTTTCAGTACTCAGTTCTGTATCTGTATCTTTCAGTACTCAGACCTGTATCTGTATCTTTCAGTACCTGGATCTGTATCTTTCATTACCCAAATCTGTATCTGAATGTTTCAGTACTCAGATGGGTATCTGTATCTTTCAGTACTCGGATCTGTATCTGTATGTTTCAGTACTTAGATCTGTATCTGTATGTTTCAGTACTCAGATCTGTATCTGTATTTTTCAGTACTCGGAGCTGTATCTGTATCTTTCAGTACTTGGATCTGAATCTGTATCTTTCATTACCCAAATCTGTATCTGTATGTTTCAGTACTCAGATAGGTATCTGTATCTTTTAGTACTCGGATCTGTATCTGTATGTTTCAGTACTCAGATCTGTATCTGTATCTTTCAGTACCCAGTTCTGTATCTGTATCTTTCAGTACTCGGATCTGTATCTTTATGTTTTAGTACTTAGATCTGTATCTGTATCTTTCAGTACCTGGATCTGTATCTGTATCTTTAATTACCCAAATCTGTATCTGATTGTTTCAGTACTCAGGTGGGTATCTGTATCTTTCAGTACTCGGATCTGTATCTGTATGTTTCAGTACTCAGATCTGTATCTGTATGTTTAAGTACTCAGATCTGTATCTGTATGTTTCAGTACTCAGATCTGTATCTGTATGTTTCAGTACTCAAATCTGTATCTATATCTTTCAGTACACAGATCTGTATCTGTATCTTTCAGTACACAGATCTGTATCTGTATCTTTCATTACCCAAATCTTTGACATGACAAAGTTCAAATATCCATAAACATAATCTATCCATGCTAAAATGCTTGTTTAAAAAGGGTTCCATATCCAATTTGTTGTAAAAATGGCTTTTGTGGTTGCTCAGGGTATTTCCCATTATTTAAATTTACTACCAGAATACTCTCCCTACTTACAGAATCCCAGAGGGATCCCCCCAATCATATAACACTAAACCAGTGAGAAGCCTCAATTCACACATGACTCAGTGTAAGTGGAACTCATCTCCTTCTAGGAAGATGCTAGTACGATGGCACTGATTGGTCGAGAGCCGGATTCATTTAGTGTATGGATGTTCGAGAGTTTCAAATGCAGACATTCAGAAACTGGTTTTGTAACTGTAATTACTATTTTCTCAAAAGTAGCATTTCCTGATTAGCGACATAGAAAGTGATGTAACTCAGTCCATTTTCATGCTGTATTCATGTATTACACCACATTCTGAAGCAGATTCAATTCTCTTTCTGAATATATCAATACCTTAGTATCTCACATTGCCCACCTAATCATATTATGCTAGAGCTGGTCACATTTTATTTTATACCTTTTACAGATAGGGTGTATATATAATACTTACAGTAGGTGTTTTATACAAGGTTTTCTTTCTTTTACCTTTTAATTTTCTATGGAGGAAAATGATTAAATTTTTCACTAAAAAGATTTCAAAAGTTCTTTTGACAACTTTTATTTTATTCATAATATCCAATTATCCATCTATTTTTCCAAGTTATCTGAGGTCGGGATGTGGAGGCAACAGATCTAGGTGAGAAACCTACCGATCCCTCTACACAGCGATACTCTGTAGCTCCTCCTGTGGGATCCTGAGGCCAGGCAGGATATCTAATCCCTCCACCGAGTTTTCATATTTGTTTTTATTATGTAAAGCTGCTTTGCGACATTGTTAATTGTATAAAGTGCTATACAAATAAAACTAAATTGAATCTAATTGAATTGGGTTTACCCTAGATGGCCGCATTCACAATGGAGGCCCTGAACATGGAATATTTAGTTCCCATGTCCCCAACCTCAAGTTTCAAGTTTATTTGTCATATACAGCTAACAATGGAACATTACTACCAGCGGTGAAATTCTTGAATTTAGAGCTCCCTTAATATTGCATAACTTCCTGCTGGACATGAGGGAAGCACTCCTGGAAATGTGAGTCGAAGAACCCAGATTACAATTACTACATGTTTGGATTTACCAGATCTGTCCAATAGTATTCCTCCCCACCCGGTGGTGATCAGCACTGAACCCTCCTCACCTGAGACCCACAGCAGCAGGTCTGATAAAACAACTACAAAATTTATTATAAATTATAAAATCTATTACAAATCATGATATTACAAAGTACACTTATGTACCACCTTCTGCTCGAACATGTTGCTTGTTATGGTTACATGCCAAGCACAGAAGTCCAATAACAAAACAATGCTCATGTTCAGATCAGGGATGCTGTTCCTCCCAATCACTCTACTGTTACCAGCATGGACATTAAAGTCGCAAAAGGAAAACAGTGGCGTCCCCAGTTTTCACCACTTCCAGAACACCACCTAGAGACTCCAAGAAAGCTGGGTGATCTGAACTGCTATTTGGTATATTAGCAAAAAACAACAGTCAAACCCTTCCCTCTTGCAACTTGCAGTCACAAAGAAGTGACCCTGTTACTTATCAAGGAGAACTCCAACAATAAGGCACAGCCAGGGACTTGTGAGTATCCCCACACCTGCCTGGCGACTCTTACCCTGGGCAACTTTAGTCTAGGAGAGAGTCCAGCCATTCTTCAGAGGTTTGGTGCCAAAGCTGTGCATGAGGGTGATCCCAACTATATCTACTGTAGATGGTAATGTTTAATGTTATGCACCAGCTTGGGCTCCTTCTCTGACAGTGAGATGACATTCCACATCCCTACAGCCAGGCACTGGGACACCCATGTCCCCACCCTCACTTCCTGCCCGGCTTGTTCATGAACTTAATCTTCCCCCTTGCAGCTGGTCAACCCCTGAGGTGGTGGCTTCCTGTGTTTTTTTCAGGCAAAACCCCATCTAACCCCAGGAGCCAAGGCTCTGTCACCAGGCACTCGCCGGCAAGCTTCCCCCAGGCCTGGCACCCCATGTTTACCCCAGTTTTCCTTTTCCGGATGAATTAATCTCAATTTCCTGGCGCCACTTCATTGAGGTGTTTGAATTGCTCTTTGCCTCGGCTAATGCCCCTGACAACATAGCTCCCAGGATCATGGGAATACTCAAACTCTTCCACCATGTTAAAGTGGCAATTGATGAGAGGAGTAATTCATAATCAAAATTTTGCAATAAAGTGTTAATTCTTTGGAGCAGAGATGTGTAAAGAGAACAGTGATTTAAAAATTTCATGGTGACTTTGACATCAAACAGAATAAAAAAATCTTGTTTTTTGACTGCAGATTTTCCAAATGAAAAAGTGAATGTCCACTGTGTCACTCTGCTTTCACAGACAATAATATAGAGGGCTATGGGATGGACACTGTACTCTGATCTGAGACAAGAAAGAAAGTCCCGGTTTTACCTGTGGAATTGTGGGACGGTTGTAATTGTATTACTGTAGAAAATAGTATCAGATGTGACTTGAGTCTCCTTTTTCTCCATCACTTTGTCACCAAGAGACTCATAATGTGATTTTACATATTCAAGAAAAGCATCCCAATGTATTTTATTACTTTATTTTAGCACATTTTCTTCACTGATATTTGTCTCCTAATATCTATCATATCAAATATCTCCTGATAGTAACCAAGTGAATTCTCATGTTGTCTTTATGCCCACATTATAACAATGTTTATGTGTGCTGTTTACTCCTTAAACACAATAAAGAATGAGCAGTTGTGATGAGGACTTTTGTAAGGACACAGCAAGAAGGCCTGGGCTTAAACTCTCATGGGGTTTTTGGGTGAAGTTTGAATGTTCTTCATGTGTACTCTGGTTTTTTCCAGGTTTCCTCCCACAGGCCAAAAATACGCACAGTAGGCCCCTAGGTGTGAGTCTATGAATATGTGAGTATGAATGTTGGCCCTGCAATGGCCTGGCGATCTCTCCACCCTCGCCGAGTCGGTTGAGATAAGCGCCAACCTCCCTACAAACTGAATTAGGATTAAGCGGCTTAAAAAAATAAATGAATGGTGATTCAAGCATGAAATCATGTTAAAATAAAAACCCTCGAAAATCCTGATTGTTTAACAAGGTGAAACATGTTTAGCAGACACCCACCAGGGGAGACATTTCATTAAACCCATACCAAGTTAAAAAAACCTGCAGTCCCAATTCACTTGACACCATAATCCATGTGTGGCTTCTGTCTTGACCCTCTATTAGTTACAGTATTTTATTAACTATAAACATCAGAAACTTTAGCATCAATAGACCAAATTAGTATATACACACTACATTGGAACAACATGATCTGACTGGTCCACTCTCTGGATCAAAACTCAGCATTAAAAAATATTTCAAGTGGATGATGTTTGAATCATATGATGAACACTCACAGCTTGTCCCAATCAGGTGGCGTCCCCATCAACTTTAATATGGAAAAGTAAATAATTGAGCAAAATCTTATTTTAGTGTGTGCGTGTTTCTTGTTAAGGTTGTTTTTCTTGTTAAGTGTAATGATTAGACTCAAAAGAGCCAAATGCAGAATAAGGAGTGTATTATTAAATCAGCAAAGGAACCAAATCACAATCCAAAAATCAGTAAGACTAATTTAGTAACAGGAGAACCAGTCAAGCACCACAATCAAGGATCAGTAAGACAAAGTTAATCCCTCTCAAAGAGGAACAGGAAGCCAGGGTTTAAATACACAGATCAATTAACAGTGCAAGTGCTTTCAATATTCAGGAGATCCAGGGAGTATCATCAAAGTGTCAAAGTTTAGTGAGGGTGTGTGGCTAGGGAGTGTGTGTGAAGAGGCATCACTGGAAGCAGGTGTTACATTAAGGTTGTTCTTCTGTTTTGCCTTCTCATTCAGAGATATGTACTAAACTCTAAAAGAGGAGGCTAAACAGACACCGTTATCCAGAAAGAATTTACTTTTCCTCAGAGCACAGACCTCACATGACCTTCCTCTGTATTGGTAAAAATATGTCAATCAATAATCAATCAACCAATCAATCAATCAATTAAACAAACAAACAAATAAATAAATAAAAGAAAATCTCATTTTTGTGTGCTTTTTGCTTATGTCCTCATATAGTATATGAGGCTTGATGGATGCAGTTGTAATATGTCCTCAACATTCCATTCTAGGAACTATTCAGCAACATCCACGTTACCTTCAGGAAATAAGTGTATTTAGTACGCATTCATTCATCCATTTGCCAAACAGCTTAATTCTACTAGGGTCAGGGTGAAGCTAGATTCTGTCTCAGCCAATTCTGGCCAAAGTTGGAATACACCCTGAACAGATTACCTAATAAGAGGCAGTGCTGGCTTAGTGTTCAATGTGCTAGGTTGCTGGTCAGAACATTAGGAGTTCAAGACCCAGTATCACCCAGTTGCCACTGTTGGCTCCTTGAGCAAGATCCTTAACCCTCAATTTCTCAGGTGTTTGAGTGAGATAAAAATGTAAGTCGCTCTGTATAAGAGTTGTAAGAAACTCTGTAAATGTAATGTGTTCGTTTCTTTAAAATGAAACAATAGATTAATTAATGGCAAAGTATTAGAGTTAGCTGCAGGTCATGGTGTGGTAATGTTAACTATTAACAGAAACAGCAGTTAGATTAAGTACAAACTACAAGACCTTCAGAATTATTGGAACAGCCAGGTGTGTTTGTTTTTTTGATACACCGAAGACACTTGGGTTTGGGATCAATAAATAAATCTGAGAATAAAACTGAAATGTGTTTCTTCTTGCCCTGGTGTCGGACAAATCAAAAAAGAATCTATTGAATCATCGTCTTTTAATCTGGAACACAGACATCATCAGTGTATAGCACAAACAAAAGCCTTACTGTTCCAATGCTTTAGGAGGGGGTTGTATATGAAGGCTTTAATTTTAATTGGATATATTGAGTTATTGTTGCAGTAGAAACATTGACATGTTTATGTCATGTTGATATGTTTATGGCTGCTTGAGAAGAAAACAGTGAGCTGCCTGAACGACTATTGCCCAGTTGACCTTACCCTTATCATCACTAAATGTTTCAAGAGACTTGACTTGTCTCACATTAGGGCTGCCATCCCTACTGATCTTGATCCACATCAGTTTGCATACAGAGCAAACAGGTTCACAGGATGCCATCAATATAGCCCTCCACACAGCCCTCACACACTTGGACAGCAGTAACTCCTATGTGAGTATGCAGGGTGAAGACTTCAGCTCCACTTTCAATACAGCTCTTCCACATAAACTGATTCAGAAATTGGGCAACCTGGGCTTAGGGAGCTCACTGTGCACCTGAAAACTGGACTTTATTAGCAACAGACCTCAGAACATCAGGATAGGAGACCACATCTCTTCCGCTGTCATCCTGAACACAGGAACACCACAGGTGTGTGTTCTCTGCAGCCTCTTCTTCTACCTCTTCACACATGACTGTTTTCCCATTTACAACAGCATCACCAACGTTAAATTTGCCGGCAACACCACTGTGAAAGGTCTGATAACAGATAACAACAAGTCAGCCTACAGGAAGGAGGTCCGGCATCTGCGGCGTTGATGGGACAACAATAACCTGGACCTTAACACATCCAACACAAAGGAGATGAACATGGACTTCAGGAGATTTAACCAAACTGAGCACACTGCCCTCTGTATTAATTGAGAGGAGGTAGAGAAGGTGGAGTGTTTCTTGGAGTCCACATCTCTGCTGACTTCACCTGGACCACAAACATCTCTCACCAGGTGGGGAAGGCACAACAGAGGATGTACTTCCTCAGGAAGCTTCAATAAGCCCTCCTACGCCAACTCCTTCTGACAAACTTCTACCACTCTGCCTCCTCCTGACCTACTGCTGTACAGTGTGGTTCACTGCTTCACTAATCTGAACTACACTACACCCCCTCAGTGACATTTATACTGGCAGACTTCAGAAGAAAGCTAGTAGAAATATCAGAGACCGCACACCCCTTTTCTCCCCTCTTCCCCCCTCTTCCCTTCAGAAAAAGGTACAGGACACTAAAACAAAAACTGATTCTAGAACAGCTTTTACCTACAAGCTGTTAGATGTGCCACCCCGCCACCACTACCATCACACACACTGACTGAATAACCATCATTCAGACAATGTTCCTGGACAGTGAAATATTACTATTCTAAGTACAGATTAGATATGAATCATTGTTATCTGGCTGATAAGTGGACGTGTTTCCAGTAGTTTCTTTGTTGTGTGCTGATTTTGGTGTAATGTAGGTGTGCACAGTGGTGACCCTCTGTTATATAATCATCTTCCAAACAGGTTTATCCTTTACTAGGGTGATGGGGATCTCAGCTGACTCTGGATAAAGGCAGGTTATGCCCTGAACAGCTCTTCAGTCCACCGCAGGGCCAACATACAAAACCGGAATCCGCAGAGAAAACCCACACTAGCACCTGGAGAACATGCCGCCCCTTACAAATTTTTTCCTTGAATTTTCTCCCCAGATTTATTCATAGTTAATTCCCATGTTCAATTATGCCTCCTGATCATGGAACCACCACCAATTATGGAGGGGCAGGAGCAAGCATTTGCCCTGACTGAGAAACAATATTGCCAGCCTGCCACCTGCATCTTTTTGAGCTGCTGTGCATGCATAGTCAGGGGCAGCGTAACACAGACAATAACACAGACAATGTACACATGAGCTCATGATTATCTAGTTTAATTCAATTCAATTCAGTTTTATTTGTATAGCGCTTTACACAACGGACATTGTTGCAAAGCAGCTTTACATAGTAAAAGTAATTTAAAATTAATTTAAAAAGGAATTTTAACATTTTTCTACAATCCTTACACATTCCTAATGAGAAGCCCACGGCAACAGTGATCTCTTAAAATTCTCAGTTTAATTAAAAGGACAGAAAAGTCAGTGTATGCCATCCCTCCCTTTCTAAGTGCTTGAACATCACCGGGCAATCACATGCAACCATTCACACTCACACCTTTGATTCCTCTGTATCATATGCAGAACTCTGTTCTCATTAACTTTATAATCATAATCAACACCCTTCACTGGTCCCAGCTTAGTCAGAGTCTTTAAAGATTTTGGTAAATTTATTCTACAGATAATAATTTTGTCACTGTTGATTTTGTTAAGTTGTTATCATTTAATCAGTCGCAACCAAAATGTGTCAGTGGACATGTCTGCCTTAAGCCTAAGAAGTTGTATATGACCGGAGCAGCATGGATGACCCGCACAAGACAAGTTTAATACCTGTTCTTTGGTCTTAATTTGGACAAGCAATCACTCTCTCACTGAGTCAGTTACCAACCCACATTATGTTATTAGGGTCAAAATATGGCTGGAGCCTATCTCAGCCGACACTGGACGAAGGTGGGTACACCCTGAACAGCATGGCAGAGTATCACATGCTCAACACACATACAACCATTCAGACCTAGGGTCAATTAGGAACACGCAGTTAGCCTAATATGCATGTCTTTGGACTGTGGGAGGAAACTCCAAGGAAACCCATGCAACCATAGGGAGAACATGCAAACTCCACACAGAAACATCCTTACTGAGCCCTGGACTCGACCCCAGGACCTGCTTGCTGTGAGGCAAATTATCTAATCACTACACCACTGTGCCACCCACAAGAAATCGCTGTTTACCAATTAAAGAAGTTTGCCACCGCCATTCTTTTATAAGTGTTTCCTCTGTGAGCATTAGTAAGTTTAAAATTTGGCAAATTAGATTTAAGATTCAGGCGGCATGGCAACGCACAATAAGAAGGTTGCTTGTGTTGGTTTCCTCCAGTTATGCCGGTTTCCTCCCACAGTCCAAAAACATGCACAGTAGGATGATCAGCTGTTCCAAATCATCCCTAGGTGTATGTGTGTTGGCGCTGCAATGGCCTGGTGAGCTGTTCAGGGTGTACCTCTCTCTTTCCCAGAGTTGGATGAGATGGGTGCGAGCCTCCTTGCGACCAGAATTAGGATTAAGTGGCTAAGAAGAGAATGGGAAGAATAACATAGAGCTGGGGTCAAAAAAGACAGAGAAATGAATGACAGAGAGAGAGAGAATTCAGGTCATGTTAAGCTCTGTAGGGACTAACAAACATTCTCTCGTTCACTTTCTCTCTCTCTCTCTCCCTCTCTCTCTCTCTCTTTATCTCACTCACACACACACACACACACACATACATACATACACACACACACACACACACACACACACACACACACACACACACCTGACACCCTTGAAAATATGATAATGTACAGTGAGGGTGAGGTTTTTTTTCTGTTTTTTTCTGGAGACTGAGGGAGAAACTGCAGAGTACATGCTGTGTAAATGTAAAGTAACACAAACTGAGAAACATCAAAAGGAATACGGGGTGTTTATTCGGGATGTAGAGGCTGAGAAGAGAACAGTAGAAACTGGCAGAAACAGATGTACAACCCCCTCCAGACTGCATCAAAGTGAAGCCTATGGCAACCTGGTGGAACGTATCATGCTGGGTGACTGACCACTCAAAAACATTGCCTTTTAATGCTCTGTTGAACAGCTGGATCAGCACATCCAAACTTTCTGACAGAGCTTTCTCAGAAAAGAACAGAAGGCAGTTGGGTTATAGAAAGCATGCTGTTAGTGTTGCATTTCTTGTAGTGCACTGGAATGTTTGGGGTAACTAATATGAATATGACAAAGTTATAAAAATGTTTATGTTTGTTTGTTTTTTGGTGCTTTCACAAATGAAAATACTTAATTGAGATTACAATCTATCTTTTTAGAGAAACTCTTTAGGCATGGAACATGACTTGGATGGTTGTCCTGTGTCCGTGCGCCCACAAGAAACCCAATAAGGCTGCCACTTCACTAATAAAAGAAATAAGTTAATAAGTAAATAAATAAGAAAATAAATGTAATAATTTATCATGAATAACAAATCTAAAACCCCGTGGCAGTGATGGCTTAGTGGTTGAGGTGCTGGCTTACTATTCCAAAGGTCTCATGTTTAAGCCCCACTATCACAGAGTTGCCATTGCTGCCCACCCAGTGCAGCTAACTGGGTTATCAAAGGCCAGCCATGTCTCTCACTGTCTGTGGTGAGAGGCATGTAAAAGAAACATTGCTGTCATTCGTAAAGAGTAGGCCATTGGATTGCCATAAGCGTGCTTCTGCCCTGCAATGGCCTGTTGAGTTGTCCAGGGTGTACACTCCCTCGCCCAGAGTCAGCTGAGATGGCTGCCAGCCTCCCCATGACCCTAACTGAATGAATGACTGAATGAAAGCAACTTAAACTCAAAAAATAGAGGCTCATTCACTTTCGCAGAGCAAAACAACACAAAACATTAACATGTAACATGAGCTTGTTAAACAGATAACTAAAAATAACATGACAGGTG
The DNA here is from genome assembly GCA_028564935.1 of Neosilurus hyrtlii. Lineage (NCBI taxonomy): Eukaryota > Metazoa > Chordata > Actinopteri > Siluriformes > Plotosidae > Neosilurus > Neosilurus hyrtlii. The sequence continues at coordinate 25,437,497 of JAOUQZ010000004.1, forward strand.
ATACAAATCAAGGCAGAAATCCGCAAGTGAAACGCTATGAAAAGAAAATTTAATGTTAACTTTTCCCGCTTTCATGTCAGACCATAGTCGGGAAACACAGGGAACATTTATTTAGGTATTTCCCCTAGGGCTGAAGTTAATTCAGTCATTAAAGGAGCCGAGCTACTCTTATAACACCACCTCAGAGATATCTATTGGGAGCTCTGCCTTTAGGCAGCACTTAAAGCAGTATATTACTGTTTTAACATATCTGGACCAAAATAGTATGCCACAATCAGTATGGTGTTACAGACCCCAAAGAAAAACATATGTTCACATATAAATACCAGCTGGGCAAAGTCTTTTAAAAAGCACTTGTCTTTCAAGAGGGTAGGAAGTCATTGGAGGGCAATGGTTTCATTCATTCATTTATTTTCTGAACCGCTTAATCCAAATTAGGGTTGCAGGGAGGCTGGCGCCCATCTCAGCCGACTCTTGGGGAAGGCAGAGTACACCCTGGACAACTCGCCAGGCCATTGCAGGGTAGAAACACGCTGCCGGCTATGCAGCCTACTCTTGACGAAAATCAGCAATGGTTCTTTTACATGCCTCTCACCATAGACAGTGAGAGACATGGCTGGCATTTGGGCAATGGTTTTTATTTATCAATTTTCTAAATTTGTTCTTAAGAAAATGTATTTTCTTCAGCCTATGTTGGATATATGGCGTGTTCTTAAACCTCGGATTTGTTTGTAGCTGTGTTCTTGGATTGGTGAATCCCAATGTCTTGGTAAATTCATAGTGCATGCCTGTTGCTCTATGTAATTATCAAAGGTCCTTTTAAATCCCCAAAAGAGGTCATCGGCACATGAGCGAACTAAACTCTCATTACGACAAAAGCAATAGTAAAGCGACCTTCAAATCCATGGGAGCACAGGAATCTATGAGGAGGAAGAATTTTACTTTCTGTGAAATTATATGTGCTGCTGCAGGAGGTAAGTAACAGAAGAGGTATTATATTCAGTAGCATGAATAATGGATATACCTGTTTAGGCCACAAAGAAGAGTAAAGTCTGGTATGCTATAAGGGGTAGGGCACAGACAAAAATGGGGGAAAATGACCTGAAATCAAAGGCCCAGATAAATATCGACAAAGATAGGCATGAGATGCCAGCCACTGGAGGAGGGATCGCTGAACCAGCACATCCTGAATTTGCCATTAGCGGAGCACATGACTTGTATTGAGGTAACATCCAGACAAATAATCAAAAGGTATTGCTTAATTTAAATTAGGTTTGATACAGTTTTACTCTGATATTATGGAATCCTCTGAAAGCTGTTGGTGTTCACTATAGGGAAATTTACATATTTCTGGCCAGTAGATTTACTGTATATTCTCCAGCACTCATGACAGGGCCTGTGAAATACCGTACCAGTCAAAAAGTGGCCAAAAAGTACCTGAACATGAGGTGGTCCAGGTTGGGGCATCGGATGAGCACTGACTCCAGGTGATGCACAGCTCCATGAGAACAGCCCTTGGTAGCTGAAACTTATAAGATATTTGTTAGTTTCAGCAAATAAATCCATGTGGGCATATAAGATGTATTCAATTCAATTCAATTTTATTTGTTTAATGCTTTTTACAATTATTATTGTCACGAAGCAGCTTTACATATCAAAAGTAACGTCACTCAACGACTCAACGTCACAGTTTACCAGAACTCTCTGTGCCTGAGAACCCCCAGATCTGCTCCTTTACCTAATAAAAGCCTATTAACAAAATGCTTAACTAAACAAGTAAGTTTTCACCCTAGTCTTAAAAACAGAGACTGTGTCTGAGTCCTGAACATTAACTGGACATTTATTCCATAATTGTGGGGCTTTGTAAAAGAATTCTCTGCCCTCTGCAGTAGTCTGCACCTTTTGATCTATAAACAACAAGAAGTTCGCTAAGATAATGTGGTGCAAGACCGTTAAGTGCTTTATAGGTTAAAAATAGCAATTTATATTCGATTCGAAACTTAATTGGGAGCCAGTGCAGTGTAGATAAGATGTCTTCTGGTTCTAGTAAGAACTCTTGCTGCTGCATTCTGGACTAACTGGAGCTTGCTTATGCATCTATTAGAACATCCAGAGAGTAACGCATTACAATAATCTAATCTTGAGGTAATAAAAGCATGAACAAGTTTTTCGCATCATGCAGTGACATCATATTTCTTATTTTAGCGATATTTCCTAGATAAAAGAAGGCTATCCGAGTAATATTATCCACATGAGCTTCAAATGAAAGACAAGGGTCAATGATCACGCCATGGTTCTTAACTGTTACACACGACGAAACTGAAACACCATCCAAAATCACTACATAATCAGAAACCTTATTTCTAACTGCCTGTAATCTGAGTATTACTAGTAGACTAGTACTTCTGTCTTATCAGAGTTTAGTAAGAGGAGGTAAGTAAGCATCCAGTCTCTAATGTCCTTTACACAATTCTCAACTTTATTAAGCTGGTGACTCTCATCTGGCTTTGCTGAAATATATATCTGTGTATCATTAGTGTAGCAATGAAAGCTACTACCATGTTCGCAAATAATATTACACAACGGGAGCATGTATAGAGAAAAAAGCAGCTGGCCCAAGACAGAACCTTGAGGAACTCCACACTTAACATTAGAATGTATAGAGGAATCACCATTTACATCTACACACAGTAAATAAGATTAATCGTGATAAATAAGATTTAAACCAGGATAGGGCCATACCCTTAATTCCAACAACATTTTCTAGTCTATCAAGGATATGTGTATTGTGTGATCAATCATGTCAAAGGCTGCACTAAGGTCGAGTAACACAAGTAGGGAGACATAGCCATGGTCAGAGGCCCCCAGTAAATCATTTGTCACCTTAAGGAGTGCTGTCTCTGTGCTATGATGGGGCCTCAATCCTGACTGATACATTTCATGAATGTTATTCCTGCAAAGATATGAACATAACTGCTGTGCTACAGCTTTTTCTAAGATCTTGGAGATAAAAGGGAGGTTTGATATTGGTCTACAGTTGGACAACTGATATGGGTTGAGGTCAGGTTTTTAAATCAGAGGTTTGATAACTGCCAGTTCAAATGATTTAGGTACATAACCAGTGCTTAGGGAAGAATTAATTATATTATATATAATATATAATATAATATAATATATAATATAATTATATTATACTCACATGAACTGCTTACACAAAAACTGCTAGATTAAGGTCAGTACTTTGACATGGCCATTCCAAAATATTACATTATTGCTTCTTTAACCATTCTGCCTGCCACACTCGACCCATTTTAGTTCGCCTTCCGGTCAAACAGATCTACAGACAATGCAATAGAACCTCTCATACCTGGAACACAAGATCACTTATGTGTGGATGCTGATTATTGACTACAGCTCCGTTTTCAACACCAAAATCCAGGTTTGTCATGAAGCTCTGGGATCTGCGCATCAGTGTGTTCTTATGCAACTGGATACTGAACTTCCTACCGGGCAGACCACAGGTGGTGAGGATCAGCAGTGTACTCAGCACCATTGCCCCCTAGGGTGTGAGCTTAGCCATATGCTGTACACAATGTTTACCCATGGTTGTACAGCCACACGCATCGGAGCTGATTATCTTCAAATTTGCAGATGTCACCACCATCATCGGCTGCATTTCAGACGGCGATGAGTTTGCTTACAGAGCAGAGGTGAGAGCCCTGACATCATTGTGCTGGAACAACAACCTGCTGCTCAACATCAGCAAGGAGCTCATTGTTGACTACAGGAAAGTGTAGGTGAGACAACAGCTCTTCTGTCTTTAACAGCTGAGGAGGTTTGGCATGGACTCCAGAATGCTCACTTAGTTCTAACAATGCACCATCGAGAGTATTCTGTCTGGCTGCATTACGACCTGATACTGCAGTTGTAATGCTCTCGACCACAAAGCTCTACAGAGGGTGGTCAGATCAGCACAACGCATTACCTGGACTGAACTGCCAGCCATCCAGGACTTCTACACACAGCGCTGTAGAAGGAAGGCCCAGTGGATTCTCTCTGACCCCAGCCACCCCAGCCACACACTCTTCACACTCCTGCCATCGGGCAGACTATACAGGAGCATCCGGATTCATGCCAGCAGATTCAGGGTTAGTTTCTAACCATTAGGCTGCTGAACTGCTGAAATACCACACACATTTTGCACACTCACTGTACACACTGTACATGCACATACCATTACCTGTGCACTACAGCCACTTCAGTATTTCTTTTTAATATTCTGTATTTATTGTACTATATATATATATATATATATATATATATATATAGTGTGTGTGTGTATATATATATATATATATATAACTTATATATAATATAATATATATATAAACTTCTTTTAGTTTATATTTGTATTCATTTTATTTAGATTTTTTTTTATTAATTTTTACTTTATATTTTACCTAAATATTTTCTTTATGAGTACTTTGTGTTTGTTTAAGTGCAATATTTGTTTCTTATGTGCAATACTGAGTCCAACTTTCATTTCATGCCAGTAATGATGTTCCATTGTTATATACATCGTTGTATATGACAATAAAACTTGAAACTTGAAACTAGGTACTTGAAACTCTTTGGTGGAATAACTTGTGTCTTTAGGGTTGGTGTTGTCTTCCTGCATGACCCGCTATCTCTTGAGATTTAGTTCATAGGCAGATGTCCTGACAGGGATTCCATCAATGATGGCAAACTGTCTTGGCCCAGATGCAACAAAACAGGCCCAGACCATGTTTCTACCAACATTATGTTTCATAGACAGAATAAGGTTCTTAAGCTGGAATGCAATGTATACCTTCTCCAAATGTGAAATTTCTATTTCGGTCTTATTCATCCACGCTTTTTTAAAATAATGTTGTGGCTTGTCTATGGAAAACAGGGCAGCAATGTTTGGGGGGTTTGGGTTTTTTTGCTTTTTGTTTTTAGAGCAGTGGTTTCTCCTTGCCATGCACAGCACTTTTGTTTAGTACAAGGGCAGCACATTAAAGGTTTCCCCTAACCCACTTCCGGTTATTATTGGAGGCTAAAATTGAACATGTATTATTATACATGTGCAATTTTAGCCTCCAATAATAACCAGAAGTGGGATGCAGTTGGATGCAGAAAAGTTATTAGGTTTCAGTATTTGAGAGGCCAGATACCATGGGAGACGTTTGATAAGGTGAAAGAGACTTATGGAAAGGATGCCCCATTTTATGACATAGTCAAACACTGGCATCATCACTTCAAGTGTAGTCAGGCATTGGTAGTAATAGCTCCCATTCCTGGGTTTCCACAGTCTGCCATGAATGGAAACCATTCATCCGACAAGTGGAGGCCACCATTTTGGACATAACCATTCATCAACTAGCCCAAGATGTCAATATCAGAATGGTGTATGTGGAAAAAAAATAATCCTGTACCATTTACACATAAGAAAGCTGTCTACATGATGGATTCCCTGGTTGCTCACACCTTTCCAGAAACAGGAATGGTGCATGTACTTTCAGGCATTTATGGCCATGTTCCAAGAAATCCAGGAGGATGTCTTCAACAGATTAATTACACAGAAAGAAATTATGTCCATCAAACTGATCCAGAGGCTAAACCCAGTCGAAGCAATGGAAGCATTATGACTCACAATCTCAGAAAAAGGCACATGTCCAACCATGCAAGGCCATGCTCACAGTCTTTTGGGACAGCCATGGAGTAGTGATGATGGATTTACCACAGTTACCAGGACATACTACTACTCACTGCTGCAGAAATTGCCAATGGTCATTATATCCGAGAGGTGTGAAATGTTGACCAAAGGTGTCTGCCTACTCCAACACAATCCCCACAGTGCACAGTGAAGCACAGTCCTCCAGCTATGAAATCCTTCCTCACCTCTTATTTCCCCAACCTTGCACCATCTGACGTCCACATCTTTCCAACCATGAAGTCATTTTTGAAGGAGAACCAAATGACCAGACAGTAAAACACTGAATTCCGAGGTCATAGAGGTTTACACACTTTTGCCACATTGAGATATGTAATATTAGATTATTTTCCTTAATAAATAAATGACCAAGTATAATATTTTGTCTTGTTTGTTTAATTTGGTTCTTTTTTTATTTTTGGGAAACTTCTGATGATGTTTTAGGTTATATTAGTGAAGAAATATAAAAAGCACCATCGTGAATGTAGATCTTTTTGATCAATCTAGAGGCAAGAGTAACAAAGAACATGATTCTTCTAAGAGAGAAAGTTTGAGAGGAAACAGACTCAGGGGAACCCGTCTTCATCTCTTCTGCCTTACTACTGAGAACCACAGTTGGCTGTTTGATTATGCTGGGATCATCCTGAACATCAAATACTTAAGATATGAGAATGTGTCAGGAAAATTTGTGTACAATATTTAAAGAGAAATTTCTGCTTATGTCTGGCCTGTACTTGAGATTTGATCTGGATTCAGTACTGCAGGCATCTATAAGAAGTAATCTCAGATACTGGGTCCTGGAACACTACACAGTCTGGAGTCGTTTCTGAGAATGCTCACAGCAAGCCAAAGTCCAACACAAGCAACACACACACACACACACACACACACACACACACACACACACACAAACAAAGACACACACACACACACACACACACAGCACTAGCTCATTAATCTCCATAAAGCTGTTCACTGTACCCCCTGGTATGGGGAAACATTGATTTCATTAATGCTTATGAACAAGAACAACATTAGGCTTCTGTTCACCACTTCATATATTTCTGACCAAGACACGATGCACATGTTTGGGTAATGGCATTTCAAAGCAAGTGATTTAAAGCTCTGACGATTTAATCACTATATAGTAACAATCTGAGTTTTTTAAGTTCACGTCGTGTACAGTATTATGCACCCATTTGAAAGATGACAATTTCGTAATTAAAATATCATAAATACACCATTGCACCATCTGGAAGTGGTAGCCTAAATAAGTCCTTTACATTTGTATTCATGTTTACATTTTTTAGCACAGATGCACTCATCAGAGAGCTTTGATAATTCAAGGTGATGCACATTCACTCAATCTCTCCATCAGTGATTCCATGGTCTTAAGCTCTTGGTAAATCAATCCGATTTCCACTGTCCTTTTTTTAGATGAGTCACTCTGATTACAGTAAAGATGATGAGTGTCAGCAGTGGCACAAAAATCATTTCATCACATCAACCTGTTTAGAGAAATGAACTATGCCACTATTTACATGCAGTGTTCTACAGACTGTTTTCCGTTCTTTGGTTTCATAACAGACATAGCAAAAAAAAAATAATTGTCTGGTCCTTACCAAGTCTTATAATGATAGAAAACCCACTTCATATGTAAAACAAGACACGACAGATCCCACCGTCTCGTTATTTATTTAATATAAATTAAGCCAAAATGCAAGAAAAACTAGTACAGCATCAATAACACGATCTAATTATCTTCTGTATGATTTTCCAAGTCATTGTGGATTATTTTTATCCTACTACTCTTAACATTGATTTAGTTCGTTGATGTTTGAGGGGCTGCCCAGGTCCTGTGGCTGCAAAACAAGTCCTAATCATCACGATTCCACAAGCATCTATTTGTTTTTTTACCAAACATGGCACTGTGCATTTTGGCCAAACATCCTCCCTCCAAAGGATATTGTTCAAGACAGCTTGTGGTTTGTTCCGAAACAAATTTCTAAACCCAGGCCATGCTACCTTGTTGGTTTTAGAGAGACGAGGCTTTCCCCTGGCAACCCTTCCAAACAAGCTATACCCGTTCAGTCTTTTCTATTTGTACTGTCATGAACTTTCACATTAACATGCTCACTAACATTTGTAGATGTTGGAGGTTTGGGGTTTTTTTTGTTTGTTTGATCTTGGGCTGAATTTGTCGGGCTACCCACTGCTGGGAAGATTGGCAACAGGCTTAAATGTTTTCTTCTTGTGAATTATCTTCCTCACTGTAGAGTGATGGATTTCAAATTGTGCGGAATTGACCTTGTAACCCTTCCCAGATTTATAGGTAGCAAGGATTGCTTCTCCAAGACTATTGTTAATGTTTTTCACAAATAAGGGTTAGGGCTAGGGTCAGGGTTATTCTACCAAATACTGATTTCCGAACTCATCTAAAGTTTAAATATTAGTGTTAGCAAAGCTCTTCGTGTTCCTCAAGCACATATCTAAAAACAGTAAAGTCTGAGAAACTAATAATTTATTTATTAACTATATCATTTAAATACGCTGCAGTTATTTATTTCTGAATGACTTTTATTGAAGTTGTTTCTTTGAAGTCTTGTTGTAAATGAGACCTGGGATTCCAATATGTATTTCTGTCTTATCTGCTCGGCCGTGTGGCTATTCTTTGCCGCTTTACAGTAATCTAAGAGAAATTTATACACTAAACTTTTCAATAGTGCATGTCAGGATCTTGTTTGAAATATATAGTTCAACCTTTTTATGGGTATAATTTTTTTTATTATTTAGCACAATAACTGTTGGATAATTGGACAGTTCTTCTGGTCTCCAATTAAAGGTCAGCAGAAGCCGTGCTTTCTGTGTGCTCATAACATTTACTAACTTATTAGAACCTTTTTAGTGAGACCCTGGGAAGAGCCCCAAAGGCATGAAACACGACTTCAGTGGTTGCCATATGTCCATTCCAAAGGGAATCCGATAAGGCTGATCAGTTATTATCTATTGCTGATTTGCACTACAATGGACAACAATTTAAAAAAAAACAGAATTAATATTAATGATGAAACTGAAGCTTCAAATATAGAGGCTCATACACCACCACTGAGATTCACACAGTCTGCACACACAATCGTAATAAACACAGACAATCTAACTCAGGTAGGGAGAGACACTTTCATCGAGCAAAACATGAAACATTAATGGGAGCACAGAATTTGTTAAACAGATAATTAAACTGGCATCAATGAATGAAATGTGGTGGAAAGAAAACTCACTGTTAATCTTTCCTTCTTTCACTGCAGAACATAGTTAGGAACTGCTGGAGAGATTGATTGATTGATTGATTGATTGATTGATTGATTAATTGATTTCATCCAGGGCTCAGCCCTTAAAGGAGGCATGCTACTCTTATAATGCCAGCCTTGGACACCTATCAGTAGAAATATCTATCTGGAGTTCCTCCTTTTGGCAGTATATAGATCTTTATATTACCTTCACCACAGAGTGCACCATCATATACCTACTAATTTTGAACTTTCTGAACTTTATTTTGGTATTATTCACCTCTAGCTCTTAAAATTTGCACAACAGTTAGCTGTTCATCTGCTGCGCATGTTCGAGCCGGAGAAAATCATTAGTATTTTGGCTACAAGGAAATGTCATGTCATGTCATGTCCTAAACCGCTTAATCCTAATTAGGGTCGTGGGGCAAGGGCAGAGTACACCCTGGACAGCTCGCCAGGCCATCACAGGGCAGAAACACGCTAACGGCTACTGACGAAAATCAGCAATGGTTCTTTTACATGCCTCTCACCATAGACAGTGAGAGACATGGTCAGCCTTTGATAACCCAGTTAGCAGCACTGGGGGGACAGCAGTGAGAACCCGTTGATAGTGGGGCTTGAACCCCCGACCTTGGGATCCGTAATCCAGCACCTTACCACCAGGCCACCACTGCCCGCTACAAGGAAATGACTTCATGCTTATTATATAATATTTATGGTTTAACAGTGTTTTTATACAGTTAAAGATAAATTTGTGCAAAAAACTCCACTGTCTCGTATCCCCACATTTTTTATTAATTATTATTATAATTTTTATATTGTATTACACAATTGCCTTTGCATTTAATTCATCCAAAATGAGTGTATACACACACACACACACACACGGCACTTCAGCCATGAAGGAAAGGAAGGTGCAGCTCACTCCCCACCGCCACACATTTTTCCTGCTGGTTCAGGAATCAAACCAGCGAACCCTTCGGTCCCAAAGCAGCTTCTCTAACCATTAGGCTATGGCTGCCCCGCGTTTTTATGAGTTGAATAACTTTCATATGATCCATCATTCATAAACATATATAAAGTGTTTATATAATTTAAAATAACAATAATAATTATAATAATATTAATAATAATAATAGTAGTAGTAGTACTAGCAGTATTAATATTATGAGTAATAATCATAATAATAATAATAATAATAATAATAATAATAATAATAATAATATAGGTTTTTATATGAATTTAAACATATAAGATTAAACATAAATACAAAATACATTTAAATTTTAAATTTATACATCAGAGTGTTACAATGGCATTGAAGTGGTTAACTTCACAGCAAGACGGATCTGGGTTCAAGTACCAGGCTCTTCAAGGGTGTTTTAAGTAGAGCTTGTGTGTTGTCCATTTGATTGTGTGGGTTTCATCTTGGTACCCCGGTTTCCTCTCACAGTCCAAAGATATGTACAGGCTAATTGGCTGTTCCAAATTGCCCCCAGCTGTGCTTGTAAGTGTGAATGTTTGTGTGTGTTTGCCCTGCAATGGCCTGGCACACTGTTCAGGATGTAACCCACTCATATTTCAGAGTTGGCTTAAATAGACCCCAGCCTTCATGCAACCCTAATAAAGGATGAAGAGGTTTTGAATATGAAATGAGAGGTATACATCATAAATTTTATACATTCATAAATCTCTGAATATCTGATAGAAATGAGAACGTTTATCTTCAACATAATTGAATTTTAACTATGGAAAAGTTTTTTTTAAATATTTCTTGGTTTGTGTTTGGTTTTACACATTCACTTGAAATCCTGATGACTAATCAGTGTGTGCAATTTTCTAGGAGACACCCTGGTCTAATACAGCAGCAATACAATCTGCTGATTAAAGATTACATCAGATGAATGAGAAGGTGTTAAGGATAATAAAATGCGTGCCCTTGACGTGTAAGTCGGAGGCTGAAAACAAGATTAGCGTCTGTCGCTGGAGCATATCGCCAGAGGAAGCAAACATTGATTGCGATTGAGTTACTGCTGGCTTTACAGCTGCTCGAGCTCATTTTGTGAGCAAATCCTTTCTGGGGATAATCTTTCAGATTAGCCAAGCCAGTGTTAATCAATCGCAGATTGTCACGTGATATATGTATTTAAGCCACAAAACATCCGCTTGCATGTGGAGTCACATTTTGAAAGGATTTTCAAAAATTGCAAAAATAAAAAAAATAAATAAAAAAACCAACTTAAAAAATCATTTTGCATCATTTGCTTTTTTTAGCTTTTAGTTTTTTTTCTTATGTGATCGCCTCCTTAGATTGAGCTGTGTGGTATGATTTTGATTGACATGAAAATAACATGAAAATAATAATGTCAGGTGTAGTAATGTGTGAGTCAAAGACAATAGAATTTGTTGATAAACAGGAAAAACACAATACTAAAGAAAACAAAATGAACTTTTCACACTAGACCAAACAGTCTAAACAGAAAACAAAACAAAACTAAACAACAAACTTGCAGAAAAAAGGAGCTAATGAGAGCACATGGTCATGGAGAAACCTGCTACAGGACAATAGACACATGGCTTAACATGAAGATTGACAGATGGGGATTTCTGGATCAGGCCTTTTTAAATAGAGAACTAAAAGACAGAAGATTCATAGAGACCAAGAGAGTTATATCACTGATACCTAAATGAGAGCAGGTGAACAGGTGAGTGCAGGAGGACAGGTGAGGAAAAGTAAATATGCTCCTCCCATATGACAGAACTTCTCACCCTGTCTCTGAGGGAGAGTCCTTCCACCCTGCGAAGGAAACTCATTTCAGCTGCTTGTATTCGCGATCTTGTTCTATCCAAAGCTCGTAACCATAGGTAAGGGTAGGAATGTAAATTGACTGGTGAATTGAGAGCTTTTAATTTCAGCTCAGCACCCTCTTCACCACGGCGGACCTGTACAAGCTTCGCTTTACAGCAGAGGCTGCGAGTGCTGGAGGTCCCGGCTCAATAAAGGCAAAAAGACAACGTCGTCCGCAAAAAGCAGATATGAGGTCCGATGGCCAACAAACCAGAACCCTTATTGGGTGTGCCTATAAATTCTATCCATAAAAATTATGAACAGAACTGATTACAAAAGACAGCCTTGGTGGAGTTCAATCTCCGCTGGAAACGAATTCGACCTGTTATTACCAATGCGGACCAAGCTCTAAACAAAGCTATACAGAGACCAAACGGCCCATAGCAATGGGACCGGTAAACCATAAATTTCGGAGCACACCCCACAACATAGCCAGATGGACACGGTCAATCTAGAGTTCATATTCTCTTTAATGGCCTCCCTAGTAAAGAAAATATGACGAGACAATAATGCAACCCATACCAAGTCCTCAAATACAGAAAGGACATTTACACACAAAGACATCATTAAACACACCGTTTTATTGTACAGTTAAGTACACCTTGTATAATAGACTAAATGGAGGATATGGTGAGAATTTGGAAGGAAAAGCATATGGAATATAACGTTACTGATTTCGAAATTCTTGTGATTATACAGTAATATGGGCTATAACAACAAAATAATAAAGCTGTCCCATTATCTACAATTACATAATCTGGATTCTTCTAACAGGAAAACTCCAGGCACAGGATACATACTGAGTAAATAACTGCCTTGTATGTACAGCAAACTAAACATTTATTGCAAAATAAACCCTAACAGAGGGATCAAGACAGCAGTGTGCAGTGGAAGGGGTCCTGCATCACCATGAATGGGTTTATTTCACTGTAATGAATTGCTTTACATCATCTCACTTGTTACACACCTAATTAAGAAATATTGATCTTAATTAAGAAATAAAATGATTTCAAAATTTATTTCATTAATGATGCTCTCCATATTAATATCAATTTCTGTCAGTAATGGAGTGGCCAGTGTAGTCACTGGATCACAACCTGATTGAGATGTTGTGGGAGGAGCATTACTGTATGGTACAGAAGTGCCCATCAAGCCAGTTCAACTTGTGGGAGGTGCTTCAGGAAGCATGGGGTGAAATTCCTTCATTTTATCTTTTAAAATGGAGGATTTTAATCAAAAGCAAAGTTTAAAGTTAAAAAGTTTGTGTTTTCATGGAAAATGTGTGAGGTCCCGCCGAAGGCTTTAGTCATGTCTGTCTGTTTTGATCTGCTCTCTCCTCTCCCGTGTGTTTCTCTGATTGCAGGCTCCGCCCTGATTGGCTCACCTGTTCCTCACCCCCACCGGAGGATAATAGGGGGCTGCTTACTTTGTCCCGGTTGCCAGATCGTCTTAGGCCGTCACTGCATGTGCGTTGCGTATTTACAAAGAGAACTTGTGCCATCACTGAATGAGCATCGTGTATTCACAGAGAGAACTTGGTCCGTCATTGTATGAGTGCTCGCGTATTCTCGGAGAGAGCTCGTGGCCGTCACTGCGAGAAGACGTATCTCAGTATGCCCACCACGATCCAGCCGTATTTCATAGTGTGTTCATGTTCCACGTTATCCATGTTTCTAATAAAGAATCCTTGTTTGCACTTGATCCTGATCTTCTCGTCTCTGTCCTGCATTTGGGTCTATCAGTTCATAGTATCGCCGTAACAAAATGTTACATTTTGTTTGTGACCCCAAATTTTTGAACTGGAGTGTATGTATCCTGTCACATGCACATATATTCATCTAAGAAATAAAACATTTTTCATAACTTTTGAGCATATTCTTAGCAGCAGCTGATGAATTATTACATTATTTGCTATTTTTAAACATTTTCCCCCTTTTTTTTAATAAAACAAATCGACAGAATTTTATCAAAATCTTTTCACTGCATCTTCATGGTGCAGGCTACGTGGATACAAACTTTAAAAGTGATATGTAGTGTTCTTTATGCAATAACAATAAAAAAATAAGGTGGAAACGATGGAAGGAGCGGACCTGGCGGCTTCACTTTTGGCTAATGAATCCTTACAGCTCTTCACATTTACATACACTAGTGAATAAAGGCCATGTTTGATTTATTTCTAATAAACCATATTTATAATCACAATATATATATATATATATATATATATATATATATATATATATAACAAACCAAAGTGCTAATGTGTTTGACCTATTCCCTTTACTCTTTCCTTCTTTGTGTGTGTGTGTGTGTGTGTGTGTGTGTGGTCAGATGTAGATGAGTGTTCTACACAGATGCACTACTGTCAGGCCAACACAGTGTGTGTTAATTTACCTGGAGGACATCGATGTGAATGCCTTCCAGGATTCTCCAGAGTGGATGACTTCTCCTGCACAGGTTGGACAGACACACATAAGACCACACACACACACACACACACACACACACACACACACACACACACACACACACACACACACACACACACACACATGCGTGTATAAAAACCACATTTATATATCCATCTTTGCACACATTGCTTATCCAGGTCTGAATTTTCAGTTGTAGTTTTGTTTTTATTATTATGTAGTAAATCAGTAATAGTGTGAAATGAGATGAGTGTAACTGAGTCTCAATGTGAGATGTGATTTTGTAGAGATGCCATGGCTTTATGGCTGCACCAGATTGAATCTCTGTGCCCTCAGTTAAAAAAAAAGCTGTTTAGAATAAATTGGCCATTTGTAGTGTTTTGGCTTTAAATTCACAAAATGACTGTTTATCCCAAAGTGACTGCTTTCTGTTTATCTTCGCATAACTCATTAAGGATTTCACAACACTGCTATTGTACCAACAAAACCTTCTGATTGCATTCAGTGCTGTTTAAGGCTTAGTTTTAATGAGAATGTTTTCATTAAAGTTTTTGTTTTCATTTTACCCAGAATTTTGGTGATGCACTGATTAAAGACTGTTATTCTGTAACACAGGGCGGCAGCATGGTGGTGTAGTGGTTAACATGTCCACCTCAGGACAAGAAGGCCCTGGGATCAAGTTCCGAGCTCGGCAAATGTGATTTTGTGTGGAGTTCTGCTGCATGTTCTTCCAGTGCTTGCGTGGGTTTCCTCTGGGCTAATTGGTTTCCTCCTACAGTCTGGAGACATGCACATTAGCTTAACTGGCTGTCTGAGATTGCCCCATGCTGTCAGTGTGTGTGTGAGGTTGAATGGTTGTGTGTGTTTGCCTTGCAAAGGACTGGTGAGCTGTTCAAGGTGTACCCCACCTTCGCCAAGAGTTGGCTGGGATAGACTTCAGCCTCACTGCAACCCAAGTAGGATGCACTGGCTCAACAGTTAAAAGGGTATGTAGAATAGTGAAGGAGGCTTGTAGAGAGAGCATTGGTATTATTACTTCCTTCTATTAATTCCTTCAGCTCAAGAGTTTTTGTGTGGCGTTTGCATGTTCTCTCTGTACTCATGTGGGTTTCTTCCGGGTACTCCGGTTTCCTCTCTCAGTCCAAAGACATGCACATTAGGCTGTTGCCCCTAGGTGTGACTGAGTGTGAGAATGGTTTTGTGTGTGCTGCCATGTAGTGGTCTGTTCAGCTGTTCAGGGTGTACCCTGCCTTCATACAGAGTTGAGATAGGCTCCAGCCTTCCTGTGACCCTAGTAGGATTGAATTGGCTCATCAAATAATGAATAAATGAATAAATGAGTGAATGAAGGAATGATCACTAACAGGTAAAGGTTATGTAGAATAGCGATGGAGGTTTATGAAGAAAGTTTTTTCTCTTTACTTAGGCTAACATTAATTGTTTATATAATTGTAGTGAATAATGATAATGAGCAGACTGAGGATTTTTTTCATTAGTACTCCGGTGATGTGACGTATTCGAGTGTATTTCAGTGTATTTCTTTATTGCTCTACATCTACAGAAGCAGTGCCACCTCAGCAGTGTTTTCTGCTCAGCTGAATGTCACCCAGACTAATTATTCCTGAACTTCTGTCACAGTCCTTCATTTCTTCTCCTCTGTAATGATATTTAAGATGCCAATGGCAAAGAAAGTGAGTGTAAGTCATGAAGAAAAGATCATATTTAAGAATCTCTCCCCGAAGGTACCTGACATTAACCATCACAGCATTAGTTAGAGCTTGAGCAGCTTTATATAAACAGGTCACCTTCATCTCTTTGAGTTTTTCTTTTTTCTGATAATAACTAGAGAAAGATGACATGGAGCATGGCTACATGCTGTGGTCGAACAGTGCAATGGGTACAGTGACACTTTCCCTATCTGTTTAGTGCTCCAATTATCCATGTATTCTACCTGAACTCTGATTAAAAACAGAACCAGGTGTGATCATGAACCTGAAGCTGTTATTGTAAAAAACTGAATCACCTCACCTCTGAATCACTTCTGAATACAATGGAAAAGCCGCAAAAGATTGAACTCTCAGTACAGTCAGCATGGTGTGAGTCCTCCATCATCTTCTCCATCCAATTCATAATTAACTACTGATGAGTCAGGGCAGGTTTTAATGTATTATTTTAATGTTTTGTGTAAATTTTAAACAAATGTTCTAATTTAAACTACCACTTCTGACCACCACATTCTTATTAACAAACATGATCTTTCGACAAGCTTTAATATGTCACCCTCTCAAGGATGGGTTTCCCTTTGGAGTTTGGTTCCTCTTTAGGTTTCCTTCCCTTGTCATTTTACTCACATAAGAACAACTACTGAGTATTAGCTGGAATAAATGGTATCAACGCCTACATCAAACAGCCAAGCAAAAAGACTAAGTGGCATCTAACACATCATCATCCCCCTGTTCAAGCACATTCCTTACTGTTCAAGGCAGTAATAAGCTTTGAATCAGATATTTTCCTGATGCTAAGGCTTGTTTTTTGTTTGGCACAAATAGGGACCATATATATATATATATATATATATATATATATATATATATATATATGTGTGTGTGTGTGTGTGTGTGTGTGTGTGT
>JAOUQZ010000004.1:25459850-25473130 GCA_028564935.1 Neosilurus hyrtlii
TTATACATTATCAATAATGATTAATGATACTCATCTATGTGAAGACACTGATCACATTAATGATTTCTCACAATAATGATCAACAATAAAAATCAAAACTTAATTTTAGATGCAGCTCACTAGTGAGTTGTGCTATTTTAAAAACAGACCTGCGGGCGACTTATGTGGCCCTTGGGGGCGACCTGGTGCCCACGGGCACCGTGTTGGTGACCCCTGCTTTAGTATATTTATTATGGAATACATTACCTGGTTATCAGGTGTTGATTGGGTTCTGGGTTTGATTCCCAGTTTTGGGCGTTTCTGTGTGGAGTTTGCATGTTCTCCCTGGGCATGGGGAATTTCCTCTGAGTACTCACGGTTTCCTTCATCAGTCCAAAAACATGCACAGTAGGCTAACTGGCAGTTCCAAATTGCCCCTAGGTGTGAGTGTGAATTGTTGTGTGCTGGCTTTGCAATGGCCTGGCACACTGTCCAGGGTGTACCTTGCTCTTGCCCAGAGTTGGCTGAGATGGGCGCCACCGTCCCCATGACCCCAATTAGGTATATGTTAAGGCGATACTATGAACTGATAGACCCAAATGCAGGACAGAGACAAGAAGATCAGGATCAAGTGCAAACACCGATTCTTTATTAGAAACACGGAAAACGTGGAACATGAAACTGTGGATTATACGGCTGGATCGCGGTGCGTCTGAGATACGTCCTCTCGCAATGACCGCACGAGCTCTCTCCGTGAATGTGCAACGCACATGAAGTGACGGCCTACGTTCACTCTGTGAATATGCGACGCTCATACCATGACGACCAAGACGATTTGGCAACCGGGACAAGGTAAGCGGCCCCCTTTTATCCCCAGGTGGGGATGAGGAACAGGTGAGCCAATCAGGGCGGAGCCTGTAATCGAAACACACACACAGGAGAGGAGAGAGCAGATCAAACAGACAGACATGACTAGAGCCTACGGTGGGACCTCACAGTACCCCCCCGCCTTAGGACCGGCTCCTGACGGTCCCAGTCTCTCGGGATACTGTCTGTAGAAGTCCTCCACTAGAGCGTGGTCGGCGATGAAGCTTGCTGGTATCCAGGAGTGATCCTCTGGACCGTAGCCCTCCCAGTCAGCCAGGAACTGTCTCCCCCGACCCCTCTTGCGTACCGCCGACAGACTCTTGACAGGATAGGCTGTGCCATCCTCCCCCATCTTGGGTGGTGGCGGGGGACTGGTGGGTGGCACCAGACGGCTTTCAGGTGGAGGTCTCCGCCTGCTAGTATGTCTCTCATCGTTAATACTAGCACCAGGGACCTCTTCAAGCCTCTTCCTGGAACTGAAAGTCCCTTTTTTGCGGGAATGCTCCAGGACGTCCTGAACGGCCTTCCTATCCTCGTACTCTGATTCAGACTCTGACTCAGATGAACTCATTGAGCGTGACCGTAGGGAATCTTTCTGTGGATTTTCCTTTTTTTGTCTCATCTTCTTCCCAGTCTTTGTCTTGGTCTGTGGATCCTGATCTGATTTAGAGCTGTTATCTCTTACAGCCCTCCTCTTCTTGCATCTTTTCTTGAATCCTGTGACTTTACATGGTTTAACTGCCTTTAATGCTACCCCCATATGATTGAAAGGGGAGCTTGACTTGCATCAGCAGGACGGGCCGTCAGGCTTGACATTCAGGGGCCCCGACTCCGATACAGGGCTTGTCTTACCCTCCAGGGATCTGTGAACAGAAGGGGGTGCAGCAAGACACGACAAACTGCAGGCAGGTTCCCAGCTCCTAATTACCCCAGTCTCCCAAATAATGTGAGGGTTGTGAGCCCTCAGCCATGGAAACCCTAGTACGAGGGGGTGATGAGGGCAATCCAGAAGATGGAATGCGATAGATTCCGTGTGATCCCCGCCAATAGACATGAGGAGGGTCTCTGTCCTGTGGGTAACCTGGCTTAGCAGCTGGTTGTTTAGTGCACGGGTGGAGACTGGTTGGGCAAGTGGCCTCTCCATGATGCACAACCTTCTGGCTAGAGAGTAGTCCATCAGGTTTACATCTGCCCCTGAATCGATGAAAGCCTGGATGGAAACAGCTTTGCCCTTGGTTAGCAGAGATACAGCAGTCAATGTACGAGGAGATAAATATGTGCATGTGTCTCTGCTTACCCGTGCACTCCTTAGGCCCAGTGAACCTGGTCTCTTGGCTAGACAAGAAACTGCTTGATGGCCTGTTTGTCTGCAGTAATAACACGATCCCATTCTCTGGCGACGTTGGTGCTCCTCCGGGCTTAACTTGGCCCGTCCCAACTGCATGGGCTCCTCCAGGATGGGAGGGGGCGTTAGTTCCGCGCTGTGTAGCGAAAACACTGGTGAATCCGACTCTCTCTCCTGAAGCCGGTTATCGATCCGGATTGCCAGGTCCACTAGGTCCTCGAACTCAGCGGGAGTTTCATGAGGGGTGATGTGGTCCCAGATCTCTTCGCCGAGCCCGCTGACAAAGGCGTCCTTAATGGCCGCGGAATTCCATCCGCTGTCAGCGGCCAACGTGCGGAACTCAATGGCGTAATTGATCACCCTCCGAGAACCTTGTCTCAATCCAAGCAGCACCCTGGAAGCATCGCGAGCCGGGGAGGAGTGATCGAACATGTGCGTGAGTGTTTCTTTGAATACCTGGCAACCTTTACATACCGCTGCACCTCGAGCCCATTCTGCTGTGGCCCACGCCACTGCTCTTCCTGACAGGTGGGAGATCATGAACGCCACCTGAGCCTATTCGGTGGCGAAGGTGGCTGGATCATTCTGGAAGTGCAGCTCACACTGAACTAGAAAGGAGCGGCATCTCCCGGATTCACCCGAAAACTTCTCGGGCAGGGCGAGGTGAACGGGACGAGGCGAACGGGACGAGGCGGAGGGGCTACTGGAGGCAGGGTTACAGCAGGTGGAGGTGAAAGCAGCCGCTCCAGACTTGCGGTTAACTGGCTCAGCTGCATGCTCAGCAGATTCACCTGCGCGCTCACGTCCTGCTGAAAGCGGTCCTGGCAGTCCGCGAGCTCCTGCACTTCCGTGACTAACGTGGATAACTGGGTGGCGTGAGCTTTGATCTGCAGCTCCTATGATTCAAGCACTTGGCTGATCAGACCTCTGTCCGCTGGGTCCATGTCTGGCCAGATCGTACTGTTAAGGCAATACTATGAACTGATAGACCCAAATGCAGGACAGAGATGAGAAGATCAGGATCAAGTGCAAACACTGATTCTTTATTAGAAACACGGAAAACGTGGAACATGAAACTGTAGATTATATGGCTGGATCGCGGTGCGTATACTGAGATACGTCCTCTCGCAATGACGGCACGAGCTCTTTCTGTGAAAAGCACAACGCACATGCAGTGACGGCCTACGTTCACTCTGTGAATATGCTACGCTCATACCATGACGACCAAGACGATTTGGCAACCAGGACAAGGTAAGCGGCCCCCTTTTATCCTCCGGTGGGGCTGAGGAACAGGTGAGCCAATCAGGGCGGAGCCTGTAATCAAACACACACACACGGGAGAGGAGAGAGCAGATCAAACAGACATGACTGGAGCCTTCGGTGGAACCTCACAGTATAGATAGCTTAGAAAAAGAATGAATGAATAACACATATACATAAATGTAATTTTTTTTGTTCTGTTTACACATTTTAACTATAGAATTGTGCCAGGAAACACTCTGAAGTAAAAATAAGGGAGAAAATAATTAAAAACTAAAGTGCTTCAAAGGCATTTTGACCCTTATCTAGTCATTGATTCCTACCTGCAGTCCACATTTATTGTCTAATGTGCAAGAAACGAGCGGGGCAGTGGTGGCCCAGTGGTAGGGTGCTGGATTACTGATCCCAAGGTCAAGCCCCACTATCACTGGGTTGTCACTGCTGCCCCCTCCCCCCAGTGTTAACTGGGTTATCAAAGGCCGGCCATGTCTCTCACTGTCTGTGGTGAGAGGAATGTAAAAGAACCAGTGCTGATTTTTGTCAAGAGTAGGCTGCATAGCCTGTGATGGCCTGGCGAGCTGTCCCGGGTGTACTCTGCCCTCACCCAGAGTCGGCTGAGATGAGCTCCAGCCTCCTCGTGACCCTAATTAGGAATAAGAATTTCGCTTCAGAAAATGAATGAATGAATGCAAAAAGTGTCCGAGTGGGGGTGTGAGTTGCGGGGTAGAATGGCTTTGCGTCCCCCATACCTCCAGTCACCTTTAGTCTTTTTTCAATACCTTACTCTTATGTCTGATATTATTAACATATGTAATATGTTTTGCGCAATGAATTATGGGAGTTGATGATGCTGGAGGAAGCTTGTAAAGCCAAATGATTATGAACAGTGTAGACACAAAACTACATGGTCGATTTATTAGGCGGAATAAAAAAATACTGTTTTCCTTAACCAGACCGACCCAAAAGTCCCCATGTCAAGACATCACCTCGAGTCCACAAAATAATTATTGGCATTCTTTTTAGTAAAAAGAGCAAATATTTTGTGAAAATACGACTCCATTGCATAAATATCGCTAATTTTAAATTTCTCACCACCTATGCTCCAACTTAGTTTTGAGAAGTTCTTCTGCATGTGACATAAGCAGGGAAATGTGCTCAGCCTTGACTATCATTTGTATGGTAGTATTTCCTGTGCAAATGTGCACAGAGCAAGCAGGAGGATTTCAGTATATGCATTCATAAAACGTTAAGTTTATTAATAGCTTACGTCCTGGCTCAGTGCTCTTGCCTTGAACGTGTATAATGGCAGAATGCAGCGAAATATCTGGTATTATATTATATAATATCTGGTAAAATAATGGTGTCTGGTATATATACTTGCAACATCCCTACCTACCCTATTTTTGAGCCAGTTAAGGGAAACACAGCATTTCTTTTTATTATGTCAGTGCTAGGCAGGAAAATTAACAAGTTATTACAGATGAACAGATGGAATTTGTCAGATTGGTGTGTTCTAAATGTGCCAAAAATCTCCAAGCCAGCCAATGCTTGCTGCATATTGCTACTAAATGGCAAATGTGAAAGAAAATCTCAATAATTATGCATGAAGCATAACGTACACTTAACTGTAAACCACGGACCTGCCGAGGGTAACAGCAATAATGTTTATTATGTTACATTATGTTTTATTATATTTGTTTGCCTTCCTATATATAATCTTTACACAAGGTGTTTTCAGACTAAAGCTTAGAGGTGTTCTTACTTAAAATTGACATATGTGCTGCAGTATGAGAAGTACAATGCATAATATTATGCAAAGATAAATGAGACTTAAGGTTCACTTAGATGCCCAGAAATGCTTTTTGTGGCACGATATATGCTTCAGCTTTAAGGGGCTGGGCCACTTTGCACCCTCACTGAGGCTTTGAGAAGGTCCTGGGTTCGAGTTTCTGTGTGGAGGTTGCATGCACTCCCTGTTCTTGTGTGGGTTTCCTCCAGGTACTCCGGTTTCTTCCCACAGTCCAAAGATTACCCCACTTTCTCTCAGTGTCTGCATTTTATTGGGTCTCCTGAAAATGTAATGTCAGCCAGTGGTTATGCTCTGTACATGCTGTGTCTCTAAAAAGTAACGTTAATTCGGATCACGTTCTGTGCATTGATTATAATGGCTAATACAAGAACTCAGGCTGTTATTGGCAGAGGTTTTGTTGGTGCTGTAAACATAATCCTGACCAGAATCTTTCACCAAACTTGGTGGGGAACCTACACTACCTGAGTCCCAGAGATGATTTGATTGTGGAATGTCTGAGTCAAAAGTCAAGGTCAGAAAGTTTTGGAGATTGACAATTCTCATGTTAAATTTAAATTGTTTATATCTCAGAACCAAAGTCATATTGTTCCATAGATACAATGAGGGATGGACATAAACCCACATACATGCTTTCAAATCAAACAATTAATCAAACAATTCGGAGGCAGCCATAGCCTTATGGTTAGAAAAGTGGCATTGGTACCAAAAGGTCGGTGGTTCAATTCCCGAACCAGCAGGAGAAATGTGTGGCAGTGAGGAAGTGAGCTGCACCTTTCCTTCCTCCACTTTCATGGCTGAACTGCCCTTGAGCAAGGCACCGAACCTCCAACTGCTCTCCAGACACAGCAGTGTGCGTTGCAACCCACTGCTCTGAGTGTGTGTGTGCTCAATGTTTACGTGTGCATTCACTCACATTGGATGGGTTAAATGCAAAGCCAATAATTTTCCTTGCGAGATTAATATAGCATAGCAAAATAAACAAAAAACAAAAATTCAATTCCCTTTGATATTGAGTGACCTTAAAAGGTCACAATCAAGGTCATAGGATTTTTGAATGCTCCTAACTTTGAAATTTACTACGGAACTCTAATAGGACACTACATAAGGACTTTACATCTCATAAGCACATGGCTAAATAACAGCAGTAGCATTCAGGGCCTGTTTACTACATTATCCATGCTGTGTAGTGAAGGTGTTTCACACTGTGAGCACTATTCTAGTGGTTATGGTCATTAAATGATGGTTCAGAAATGCACAGATTGAATTAGTATTTAAAAATATCTAAGAGAAAAGAATGATGTTCCTACGTTTCCATTTCAATGCAGTTTTATATTAAAAGATAGCAAAGAATAATTCACTGACACACAACATGGCTTATTAGTATCGCAAAGCAGAAAATTCATATACACAACGTTCATATTTACACGCAAGTACAACTAAACAAAGGAATTATAAATACATCCTAATGAACTTTACAACAGTTTTGCGTGTGCTGTTCTTTCTGAGACATAAAAGAGCACACTGTTAAATAACTGGCACATCATTGACACAGTGTGGTAAACAACAACAACAATAATGATGATAATAATAATAATAATAATAATCACAACAATCATGAAAAAGTGGTTGATTAATTAGTCTCCAGTGAGTCCAAACATCCTGTTCGATGCTTGTAATGAAAGGTGTGATTTTTAAATCACAATATCATTTGGAGTGCTGGTCTGTTTTATTTTTTCTCCGAGTGCAGAAACTGCTTTTAAATCAAAAACACAATGATATTTACAAACAGAATGTTTCTCCAGCTCATACATTAAAAAATCACAGAACTTTTTATAATAAAAACATGACCATAAAGTATTTGGTTCAAAATAAACGTCACAATTAGTGGGTTGGTAGTTCATTCTTATAAACCACGATAAAGTACAGAAATAAATCTGTACATGTGGAGATAAGAACAGCTTACGTACAATTTAACCTGTGATTTAAAGCAGCCTGATGATCCGAGAACTTTGTGTGAGGCTGGACACTTTCTGCTGCTCTGCATCTTTTCAGGCCTTATTCCAAAATATTATTCCTGGATTTGATTTAAATAAAATAATTAGCTTACAAAAATGGATTAATAAACTATAAACTGTATATAATGTACTATATAGTAAGATACATCTAAAATATATTTAGTATTATCATTATTAATATTATTATTATTATTATTATTATTATTGCTGCCGTTAAAGCTGCACACGGAGAAGAAAATAAAGCATGAAACGAAGCTGAATCCGTCTGAGTTTGTGTTAATAAATTAGAAAAATGTTCACAATCCCTTTAAAACAATTACAAAAAAATCCCTTTGTACAAATAATAATAATAATAATAGTAATAATAACAAAAGAACTACACAATAACACAATAAGAATAAAACATCTTTGAACATACAGGACTGCATCTGTACAGATGGGTTTAAATCAGTTGTTCTGAAATGTGAGGAGAAAAAAGGAGGCAGAGTCACACCAATCAAATAAACCGATAGAGGGGGCTGAAGTAGCTGCCGAGCCCATCCGTCAGGATTAATGGCCTCGCTCTGTGTGTGTGTGTGTGTGTGTGTGTGTGTGTGTGTGTGTGTGTGTGTGAGAGAGAGAGATAGAGAGTGTCAGTGGGCACATGATAATATTAAATCTTCACCTGTTTTGTTCAGATTTCTGTAAGAGTCATACACCGACAGTGACATTTCTGATCTCGAGAGAAACCACAGGCATTTTGTTGAACTCACGTGTTCCTCCTCTCATCAGCAAATAAGTCAACTTTCTCATCTCTTCAAAACACGACCCTTCATTCTCCCTACCGTCCTCCCCACACATGTTACAGATATACTGTGACACTGATTATCAACACATGCCCTGTGTGTGTGTGTGTGTGTGTGTGTGGGATAGCAGCAAATCAGCATGGTGCTGAATCTTGAGAGAGTGACTTCAATGCATCACTGATCCAGAGTGCCGTGTGTGTGTGTGTGTGTGTGTTCACTGAAACACGTGTGTGCTGCATTTAATACCATGGACACAAAAAAAAACAAAAAAAACAAAAACAAAAACAAACAAAAAAAAAAATATATATATATATATATATTTGTGTGTCTGTGTGTGTGTGTGTGAGAAAAGAAATGCAAAAAAAAAAAAAATACTGCAAAAATATACACTGAAACATCATCCATACAGCTTTTTTTTTTTTTTTTAAGTCCTCCCTATCCTTTAGCTATGTGAGTGTAACGAAGTGTGTTCGGGTTGTTGTGTGTGAGCGATATAGTTACAGAATGGATCAAGGTTCAGTTAATCTTTATGAAGAACTTCATGGGAGGCGGAAGGGGAAGAGGGGACGAGGAGGATTGGGGAGGGGAAGAGGAAGAGAAGGGGAGGAGTAGTAAGAGGGAGAGGGAGGAGAGGGGGAGGAGGAGAAAGAATAGGGGGGAGTAGAAAGAGGAAGAGGAGGATTGGGGAGGGGAAGAGGAAGAGAAGGGGAGGAGTAGAAAGAGGAAGAGGGAGAGGGAGGAGAGGGGTAGGAGGAGAAAGAATAGGGGGGAGTAGAAAGAGGAAGAGAAGGATTGGGGAGGGGAAGAGGAAAAGAAGGAAGAGAAAGAGAAGGGGAGGAGTAGAAGGGAATAGGAGGATTGGTAGAGGGGAAGAGGAGGAGAAGGAAGAGAAAGAGGAGGGGAGGAGTAAAAAGAGGAAGAGGAGGATTGGGGAGGGGAAGAGGTAGTAATTAGACTTCTGTAGATTTTACTTTTGAAATTGAATGAACTCATTGGAGTTATTTGATTTTTTTGTGCTGTTATTATTATGATCAATAACATGTCAGTCTGTCTCATGGACGTGCGCGTCAAGCATGATGCAGAATAAAGTGTATGCCCTGAAACCATATAAGGACTTGCATATTGTAACATGAGCATAATGTGAGCATATTATCAATGATTAAATCTATTAGCATAAAAGGCCTGTTTACTACATTATCCATGGGGCGGAACTACCTTACACTATCAGTGCTCCTCTATTACTTTTTCTGTGTTTTTGAGCACCAAGGCCCAGGTGCAGGGAGCAGAAAGACCCGTTTTCAAATTGACCCATCACCACTCACAGCAAACTGACCTCTGATGTGTTGCCTTATCGCACAACGACTGTCTGTGTATACAAAATTATAGCATCTTGCGTTGGTGTGTGGGATTCTCTTTTGGAGAAGGTGAGCCCGTTCTCTCTACATGTTATGGAGTTAAGCACCTTAACGGAAACACCTGAGAGGAGACGGATCAGATCTAATCATCAGTAGTGCTACATATATTTTATGCTCTCACTCTCTCGTGGACCTCACGTAAGGATGATACGTGATTCCACTTTTATCAGCGTGACTTCAGGAGTATTTGTGATGTTGCAGAAACAGATCAGAAAATAATAACTAACACTGTCTGGGGCTGAACCACACAGATAAGAGGAACGTGTGTGTGTGTGTGTGTGTCTGTCTCCGGAGGTTCAGAAAAAACCAGGACAGCCCTTTGTACATGTGTGCAGTCAGTTATCCAAATCCTGTGAGGCGTTTAGCAGTTTCAGCACTTTAAAATAAAAACTGGTATTTAGATAAATAAAGTGAGGATGCGTGATCAGGGGTGGAACTAACTGTTCGAATCCAGCCCGTGTTTACCATAAAAAAAAAAGATACTATACACAAGCAACTGTCTTCATTTACAAAAAACAAAAACAAACAGTTCCTACTATACTGATATACCATTATTTTAGGGTATTAAATAGTCTGTGTTCTTCTTTACTCCTGTTCATATCTCTCTTTCTCCAAAAAAAAACAAACAAAAACCAACAAAACAAACAAACAAAAGAGCTAAAGAGGAGCGGAGCAGCAGAGTAATGGAGTCGCACCGTCTGTCCACTGAAGGTACTGGAGGCTGAGCCAGTGCTGTGTGTGTGTGTGTGTGTACATGTGTGCGTGGGCGCATTACACTTGGCTCTCAGTGGAGGGTTTGCGATTTGGGACCCAGCCTGTGTCAGGGAGCGCACTGTGGCGTTTGGGTGTGACCACAGGAGCAGTGTTCAGACTCGAGCATTCCGATTGGTCGCCCTGAAGTAGCTGTTCAGTCTCGGTGTCGTCCAAGGAGGCAGAGCTTGCCTGAAGGGAGGCAGAGCTGGCCTGTAAGGACACAGTGTCAGTGCGCATGCATGTTTTAAAGGTGCCTCCTCGACACGCTTTCAGCTGCTTCAGATCCTCCCAGTAAAGCTCCTCCCCTGAGAGGAGACACACCCCCTCCACAATATGGATCTTCTCATTGGTGTAACTGCCATCCTGATGACACACACCCACACACACACACACACACACACACACACACACAGCTTTTCAGTTAGTGCAAGTACTGCAAGTCAACTTTGCAAAACAACTTTATATTAATATTTTAAATTAATAATTTAATAAAGTTTTGTATAAAACAGGTAAGTGAGAGAAATGACGCTGTATCTTAAAAATGCAGTGTGAAGGTTTGTGCAGTCAAGTTGGACAAAACAGACACCTGGTACTATCACACACTCATCAAAAACACAACATACAGAGAGGAAGACATGATTCATTCAGAATTATTAAACTCATTATTTACTAATAATTTGATTAATATTCTCTTGTAAGTCATATTTACAGAAGCAACAGTAAATTAGTGTCATTACACGCACGCACGCACACACTCACATATACACACACACTTAAACACACACGCGAGTGATTGTGAGCTTGTATTTAGCACTCCCTGGAACAAGTTCTCTGTTTCAATCCAATCATCTTGCCGTGCTGTTTAACTACCTTCAGTTCCGCCATGTTGGTGAAAGGAAACGAGGGAATTAGAAGATGAAAGGAGAAAGGGAGTTGTAGGGGTGAGAAAGCTGCAGTGAAGGAAGAGTGGAGGAAAGAAACAGAGAATAAATGAAGTGTGAACCGTTTGGAAAGCTCACCAAGTCCCTTTAATACACAAAGATGGTTCAAATCCCTTTAATAAACGCTACTGTGGTTTTAAATCTACAGGTGAGAATTAAAAAGCACTGCAGATTAAAACTCCACTACAGCATCTGATACTGTATAAATCTGTACACTGTGCTGCAGTGCATGATGGGATAGGTTAGTACATCCATAGAAACATGTCACCCATTAAACAGAAGGTGCTTTTTTACTCTTATACATACAGATTCATTTCCAGTGCTGTTTAGAACAATACAGACGTATGCGACGTCTCCGAGACACAGCGCGGTGGTTACACTGTAAACACCACCGTCACTGTTAAATCACCAGAGTGTGTATAGATCACACAGAGCAAACAGATCTTAGAAGTAAAAACACATTAAAAGGTCAAGCATTAATCATACCTCTTTTTTATATCGTAGCTGGTTGTATATCGGTGGTTTTTGCATGGTTTCGATTTTCACTTCCTGTGTTGATGTTCGGTAGGAGGGATTACTGTACGTTAGGTTGCTCACTCCAGGATCAGCAAACTTGGATTTTTTGTGCCTGAGAATAAAAAGATAACATTTAAATACTCATTCTACAACGTAATGCCTCTCCTGTACCCCTCAATTTCCCCACCTCTCCTGTTCCTGTCTGGTTTTCCATCTTTTCTGTTCCACCCCTCCCCAATTCCCCACCTCTCCCGTCATGCCCCCATCTTACTCCTCACATATTCAACTCTGCCACCTCCTGTTGCCTGCTCTCAATTCCCCATCCCGTTCTGCCCCTCTCCCATTCCCTGCCTCTCCTATTCCACTCCGCTCTCATTGCCCACCTCTGCCATTCTGCCCCTCTCCTCTCCCATTCTGCCCCTCTCCCATTCCCCACCTGTTCCTTGCGCTCCCATTCTCCACCTCTCACGTTCTGCCCCAACTGCTTTTCCTGCCTTTGCTATTTTATCCCCCACAACTGTCCCGTCCACCCGCCCTGCCCCTCTCCCCTACCGTCCTGCCCCCTCCCCTTCCGTCCCACTCCCGTTCTGCATTTTATAAGGCTGCCATCATTCTGAGTGTGTACTTTATCTAAGAATACGAGGATGATTCAGTGATTACTCTGAATGTAAGTGAGTCACCTGTAAATGATGAAGACAACAATGAGGATGAGGATGGCCAGCACCGTCAGTGCTCCTCCAATTACGTAACTGATGTGAAGGCCTTCACCTTTTCCAACAATAAAGAGAAAATACAATGATATCTCACACACACAATCACAGTTTATTCTCCTCCAGCAGTAAATAAAACACTGTATTCAAGTTGCTTACCATGAGGCGCGGACACTACGTTACTCTGAACACAGCCATCCACAGCGGCGCTCTTCTCTGTGCAGCTGGAAGAAGAAAATCTGCATCAGTAAACTAGTACAATGCTTAAAAGTATAAGCAATTATATGTGGATGTACATGCATGGGTGCATGTGTGTGTATACATGTATGTACAACTTAACATTTTAAATATATATTTTGTAGAATTTATGTACATATTGTAGTATTTAGGTAGATGTTGTAGTATTTATGCACACAAAGTATTTATGTACATAGTGAAATATTTATGTACATGTTTATGTATGTATGTCTTGTAGTATTTATGTACATGTAGTATTTATGTGTGTGTTGTATTATTTATGAACATGTGTTATTTATGTACATGTATTTATGCATGGTATTTATGTACGTCGAGTGTTTATGTACATGTAGTATTTATGAATGTGTTGTGGTATTTATGTACATATACAGTGGGTCAAAAAAGTATTCAGAAGGCCACCAATTATGCAAGTTCTCCCACTTAAAAGATGAGAGTGGTCTCCAATATTCATCATAGTTACACTTCAACTGTGAGAGACAAAATGGGGTGAAAGAGTCCAGGAAATCACATTGTAGGATTTTTAAAGATTAATTGGTAAATTCCTCGGTTAAATAAGTATTTGGTCACCTACAAACAAGCAAGATTTCTGGCTCTCACAGACCTGTAACTTCTTTAAGAGGCTCCTC
>JAOUQZ010000004.1:25492853-25505173 GCA_028564935.1 Neosilurus hyrtlii
CACACACACACACACACACACACACACACACACACACACACACACACACACACACACACACACACACACACTGTCCTTGTTTCTTCCTTAATGATGATTTCCTCGTCACACTACATTCTGTCCTGATGTACCTTGATTATATTTATAGTGTATATGAATAAACACTGGGTTTTGCGGTGTTGGCGCCGCTGTACAGAATGTCCTTGCTCTGTCCCCACCCACTTTACCACTCAACACGTCTGTTCCTTGATATCATCTCCAATCCAATTTAAAAGTTTGCACCTCACCTTTTCGGACACTAAGTTCATTTGTGTTTGTGTTGTGGTGAAAGTCATAAGAAGGCTGTTGCTAAGCAACCAGCAAACATGGACACCTAGTATATGCAATGGCCAACAATTTAACACACTAACATGAGATCTATGTGAGGGCCTTGTTCATAACGTGTATTCATGAATCTCTGAAGTATCTACACAAACGATGTGGAGTTTATGAGATAAACAAAGCCTGACGGAACGGCAGAGCACTACGGGATGTGCGACAATGATCAGGCTGGGCAATATCACAGTATGCATCAAGTGACAACAGA
The DNA here is from genome assembly GCA_028564935.1 of Neosilurus hyrtlii. Taxonomy (NCBI): domain Eukaryota; kingdom Metazoa; phylum Chordata; class Actinopteri; order Siluriformes; family Plotosidae; genus Neosilurus; species Neosilurus hyrtlii. Next base: position 25,493,440 of record JAOUQZ010000004.1, read on the forward strand.
GGAACAAATTAGTAACCACGCCTCTCACCTGAAGTCACATGGGAATGACGCCAACTTATTTGCAGCACTGAGATACACCCAGCCTTTATTACTGTGTTGATTTGTGAGTTGTTGTTACTATTATAATTATATTATTATTATAAGAATATTATATTAATATTATTATTATTATATTATGTTATTATTATTTTATTATTATTAATATTATATTATGTTATTATTATTATTATTATTATTATTATTATATTTATTATATTATTAGTAGTATATTATATTATTATTACATTATGTTATTATTATTATTATTATTATTCACATTATTATTAACATTATTATTATTATTATTTATTCATTTTCTGAAGCGCTTATCTCAGCCCATCTCAGCTGATTCTGGGCGAGTGAAAAGTACACCCTGGACAGCTCACCAGGTCATCGCAGGGCAGAAAGATGCTGACGGCTATGCAGCCTACTCTTTACGAACGAAAACAGTGGTTCTTTTATTTTATTTAATTAAATTAAAATTAAATTATATTTTATTTAATTATTAACTTCTTTGATTAAGAGGTTGGAGCTGAGTTTACTGAATATGCTGCCCACTGCTGGCAGATCAGAAAGGCAGGAAGGCACTACCTTACAAGGACTCTGATTGGCTGGGTGAGATTTTAATCCTGTTGCCTGCACACACAGCTAAACTGGTGCGATGTCACCTGGACAAATTACTCATCACTCATTTGCCGCTTAATCCTAATGCTAGGGCTGAGTCACATCTCAGTCGACAGTGGGCAAAGGCAGGGGACACCCTGAACAGCTCACCAGACCATTGCAGGGCCAACAAACACAACCATTCACAGTCACACCTAGGGGTAATTTGGAACAGCCAATTATCCTGATGTGCATGTCTTTGGACTGTGGGAGGAAACTGGAGTACTGGAATAATCTTGGCACTGCCTAAAGTGTGGGTTTCATTCCTGATCCCAGAGCATAAAACATACCGGAGTGACCCGTCCCCTCCCAGCTTTCATCTCAGTAACAGCTGTCAGAATGTACAAAGAGCTTCAAGTAAGTGTGAACACATGCGCTCTCTCTCTCTCTCTCTCTCTCTTTCCCATCTCCATCCAGGTGGTCATGGAGTGCCTTATTTATATGATCTTATCTTTCGGGAACGTGACACATGGATGGAGCTGAGTACTCCCTCTCCCGCTCCACTTCTCTCAGTGCTTCCTCATATTTCTGTGGGTGTGTACTCACTCGTTTCTTATCCTGCCATCGCTCTATCCTTACATTTTTCACTTCACTGTGAAGCCCTTCTCTTATTCTGTCATGCAGATCTAGGGGTTTTTTCACAATAACAGCTGCAGAAAAGAAGAATGAATCACACAGATGTGATTTACCTGGCCACCAACAAGAACACACACACACACACACACACACTTCTCATTAACCTCACCGCATAATCCTACTAGGGCCACAGGGAGTCTGGAGCCTAACTAATAATTAATATAATTAATCGTAGGAGCTGTACATGCTGAACAGCTCGCCAGACCATTGCAGGGACAACACACATAAACATTCACACTCAAACCTAGGGGCCATCTGGAGTCTAATGTACATGTCTTTGGACTGTGGGAGGAAACCAGAGAACCTGCGGGAAACAGACGCAAGCACAGGGAGAACATGTAAACTTCTCATTTACCTTCTTAGCCAGAATGTCTCAGACAATAAATTCATCTAAAGTTAGTAAATACTGTAGATCTATACACTTCCTTAAGGTGGTGCTCCTGATAGATATCTCTACTAACAGGTGTCTGAGGATAGTGTTATAAGAGTAGCGCGGCTCCTTTAAGGGATTAACCAACTTTAATCCTGAAAGAAATAAATAAATGATTCTCCCCTGCATTTCCTAACTATGTTCTGGAGTGAAAGAAGGAAGGGTTAACACCTTCTGTTCAGTTTTCTGTTTACCATCATTCACTCAGTGATGTCCGCCTTCATCATCTCTCTTATAGGTTTCATTATATATATTAATTATTATGTACCTTTCTTATTGTTTCACCCAGTGATAGTTAGTTCAAAGTAACCTTAGTTAAACTGTGTGTGTTTATTCTGTGTGAGTCTGAGTGGTGGTGTATGAGCCTCTATTTCATTTTCATCATTATTTTATATATGTGTGCGTGTGTGCATGCGTGTGTGTGTTATTGGTGAAGCTGCTGCCTTATTTAGTTTCTTGTGGTGGCACTGACATGGGACAACCATCCAAGCCATGTCACATGGAGTTCCACTCAGGAGCTTTGCTACAAATTCATGCGGGAACACTGTGTGCATTAGCACAAAAATAAAGCTTTTTGGACATGTAACTGTAAGAACTGACGCCATACTGCAATGGTGGTTTAAATAACCTGTACTTTTCCACTAATGAAGCATGGATTAGGTCTTGGGTTGCTAACCGTCCCTTGAAAATACACATTTACACATTCAGACAGATAGATAGATAGATAGATAGATAGATAAAGGTAACATGCATAATTTGTACTGTTATTGCAGTTGATATACTACACATAAACTATACATATATATAGTAAGATCTCTTCTTTTTCTAATTTACAGGTGACTGCTGCAGAGGTGGCCCATATCTACCACATTGTGAAGCATGCTTTAAGTTACAGCTCAGCTGCCTGTGCAGTCAAGCTGACTCTCCGGATCCTGAATTCTTATTCTGTGAAGTGCCCAAGAAGGAAATTTATTTTATTTTGTTAATTTTGTTATTTTGCACAAAAAATAAACTGCTAAATAATAAATTGTTTTCGAAGTATTTGTATCACTCAAAAACATGCATCTAATCAAATACAGGTTTAAGTAAAATAGTTTAAAAATCATTTCACACACAAAAAGGCAAATAAAATTCACCACGCCGAGAGGGGTAAAGATAATCGGGTCAGCCAGCCCTGCCGATGAGGTGTCCCTTATTTATTTTTCAGGGAGTTTGCAACCCTGATTAGGTCTGTGTGTGTGTGTGTGTGTGTGTGTGTGTGTGTGTGAGTGTGTGTGTGTGTGTACTAGTTACATGGAATATGTCTAGACGTGCCTGTAGGATACTGAATGAAAACACGAAATGTCACAAACATGGAGAAAAGTCTTGGAAAATCTGGAGCTGACACAGATTTCATCACCTTTTCTTCATCTTCTATTTATTTATGCCAACATTATTAAGTGAATTTGGGTGTTAAATTGGGTAACCAGTGTCTGCATGGCAGTGTGTGTGTGTGTGTGTGTGTGTGTGTGTGTGTGTGTGTGTGTGTGTGTGTGTGTGTGTGTGTGTTCTTCCTATTAGATTACAGTGAAGGGTCACCCGAAGCAGTCCTCACCCCTTCTCCCACTTCCCTTCCTGAAACTATCTTTAGTGTGCCCCATATTTTGATTACTCTTAACCATCCTGCTCCCAAAATAATGTAAATACTCAGTGTTCTCCGTGACGTTAAATCGCAGCTCAAGCAATATTACAATACTCTATTGAGTGCTAATGCTATAAATATCCCGCTCACTTATCCACATACAGATAAAGAAGACGAGAGGTTAAAATAAGGCTGTGTCAGAGTAAATGTGCTCTGGATACCTGAAGCTCTGATTGGTTCCGCTGGTTTCACTCTCGCTTATGCTGAACTGATCTCCTGAAACTCTATCGCTCACCACAGGCAGTGTGATTCACTGAGCTGTTTAACTTGTGTCTCTTTTTAGTTCTGGAGATTTATTTCATTATTTTAATCATCTGTAGAAATTCTCAAATGATCTAAAAACATTCAACCTAAAAATAAGGTATGTTATATAAATTCATGTAAATATTATAAACATGATATACTAAAAAATTTGTGACTTTCTGTTAGAGATCTCCATGGCATTGTTGCTCCAGTTGGTCCGGTCGAGGCTCAGCAACATTATTGTGCCAATAAAATGAAGTCAGCTGATGATCTGAATGTACTGAATGAGCAGGATTTCACATAAATGAATTTTTTCTTTCCGGATGGAACGTATATCAAATGGGGACTCAGATAATGAGTGAGTGGTTCAGGGAGCACGAGGAATCATTTTCACATGTATCGGCACCCCATAGAGTCCTGACCTTAACTTTATTGAAATTTTCCGGGATGTGCTGAAGAAGACTTTATGGAGTGGATCAGTTTTAACCTCATCGATTCAAGATGAAAAATTAACCCAAATCTGGATCGGAATAGATGATGTGATGTTGTTTAAGTTTGTGGAAACGGTTCTATGGAGGTTACATGCTGTAATTAAGGCTAAGGCTTGTGGGACTTTTTTAGGCAGTGTACATTTGAAAAACTGTTCCTGAAGTTCTGCCCTCATGATCTTGGTTGGCCCATCTAGTGTCTATAAAATAACAGAGAGGAAACACTTCCAAACCTGAAGAGTTATTTTGGAGCGGAACTCCATTTTCTGTACAGGTTTTCTCTTTAAAATGAATAAAATGCTTTATATAAGCATACAGTGGGCTGGTCTCTGTCTCAAAACAAACAACGACAGTGCAATCACATGTATGACACGCAGCACTCATGATCATGTGACACAAATTAATTTCATTTCATTTATAGCAAGTCTCTTATACTTAACAACAATGTTATAAAGAATTAACAGTAATTTTTTTGCCCTGACTGACCAATCAGAATTGAGTGTGTAATACAGTCTGTGTTTGGTGTACAAACCTTGGCTGATGACGGCTTTGCGGTTTTTCCCATCCAGATCGGCTCGCTCAATCACATGGTGCTTGGCATCCACCCAGTACATGCGATGGCTGGCGTAATCGATGGTGAGTCCGTTTGGCCAGAATAGGTTGGTATCAGCGATGACCTTGCGTCCTGAGCCGTCCATGTTGGCGTACTCAATCCTCGGAGTGTTTCCCCAGTCCGTCCAGTAAATCTTCCTGGGACACAGAGCAGTAAAATATGAAGAAGCAGGTTATGGCACTGCTGCTGAGGTGTAAATTACTGATCAGACCTAATCTCAGAGCGGCAACTACTCTGCTGCACACATATACACGCATGACCATTACAGTCAGAATGTACTTGTTTAGTAAACACACATATTTAACGTATGTTTATACACAACAGTCGCATAAGTAAACAGTGAACTGGATTTCAGTGTGTGATATTATTAGCTTTACCCTTCGATGGGGTGCAGGGCAATCGCGCGGGGTTTCTCCATACTCTCCCAAATCAGCACTTTACGGTGCGAGCCGTCCAAGTTGGCAACCTCGATGCGTGACGTCCCTGAGTCAGTCCAGTAAAGCTTATCATGAATCCAGTCTATTGCCAGACCTCCTGTATGGATACAGAGAAAAGGAACACGGGATAAAGTCACCAGAGATTACAGTATCAATAATAAACTTTCTGCAAAACAAACAAACAAACAAATAAATGATTATTTGGGTGGTATACCTGGACTCTCCAGCCCGGTGGACACCACCTCTTCCACGTTGCTGCCATTCAGGTTGGCTTTCATGATACGGTCAAGCGTGACGTCGGACCAGAACACCAGCTCCCTGCTGTGGTGAAAGTCGAGCGCGATGGCGTTCTCCAGATTATTCAGCAGTAGAGTGTACTCGGAGCGGTGAGGCAGAACCTGACGGATATCGATCCGATTTGCAAACAATAACACCGGCTCTGGACCTGAAGGAACATACGCATCGTCTCTTTACACTGACTGGTGGACGAAGGAACGCCTGTCTCCCTGCTTGCTAATGCACTGATCCAATCAGCCAATTATGACAGAGCAAGGTGATGCAGATACAGGACAAATGCTTCACTTCATGTTGACATCTGCTGAATCTACAGCAGATGACTACAACCGCTGATAAAAATTATGAAATTGAACACGTAAAGGACCTACACCCAGTATTTATTACTTTCCCCTTAAATAAACTAATCACAGATATAACAGATATAACAGACCCCTCCTTGAATCGCCACCTTATCGTGATGGAGGGGTCTGCATGTCCTAATGATCCTGGGAGCTATATTGTCGGGGGCATTATGCCCCTGGTAGGGTCACCCAAGGCAAACAGGTCCTAGGTGAAGGTCCAGACTAAGCACGGTTCACAAGACCTCTATGAGCATAATTATTTCAAGGACAGTTTCTCTTGCCTGGATGCAGGTTACCGGGGTCCCCCTTGGAGTCAGGCCTGGGGGAGGGGCTTGAAGGCGAGCACCTGGTGGTCGGGCTTCTGCCCATGGAGCTCGGCTGGGCTCAGCCCGAAGAGGAGACATGGGTCCGCCCTCCCATGGACCCACCACCTGTGAGAGGGGCAAGAGGGGTCAGGTGCAATGTGAGCCAGGTAGCGGCCGAAGGTGTGGGCTCTGCCGGACCTATCCTCGGCTACTGACTCTGGCTCTTGGAACATGGAATGTCACCTCTCTGGTGGGGAAGGAGGCTGAGCCAGTGCGTGAGGTTGAGCAATACCGACTAGATATAGTTGGGCTCACCTCAACACATAGCTTGGGCTCTGAAACAGTGGTGGCTTAGTGGTTAAGGCGATGGGTTACTGATCCGAAGGTCAGCGGTTCATCACCACTGTTGGGCCCTTGAGCAAGGCCCTTAACCCTCAGTTGCTCAGTCGTATAAAAAAATGATAATTGTAAGTCGCTCTGGATAAGAGCGTCTGCCAAATGCTGTAAATGTAAATGTAAATGGAACCACCCTTCTCGAGAGGGGCTAGACCTTATTTTATTCTGGAGTTGCTCATGGGGAGAGGCGGCAAGCTGGTGTGGGCATCCTTGTTGCCCCCCGCCTTGGTGCCCACATGTTGGGGTTCTCTACGGTGGACAAAAGGGTAGCCTCCCTCCACCTTCAGGGGAGGGGGGCAGGTCCTGACTGTTGTTTGTGCTTATTCATCAAATAACCATTCAGAATACCCACCCTTTTTGGAGTCCCTAGGGAGTGTGCTAGAGAGCGCTCCCCCCTAGGGACTCTCTCGTCGTCCTGGGAGACTTCAACGTCCATGTGGGCAATGACAGTGTGACCTGGAAGGATGTGATTGGTAGGTACAGCCTCTCCGATCTGAACCTTAATGGTGTTTCGTTGTTGGACTTCTGTGCTCGTCACGGTTTGTCCACCATGATCACCATGTTCAAACATAAGGGTGTCCATAAGTGCACATGACACTAGGACACCCTAGGCCGCAGTTCAGTAATCGACTTTGTAGTCATGTCATCGGACTTGCAGCCGCCTGTTCTGGACACTCGAGTAAAGAGAGGCTGCCCTCCAGACCTGGGAGACCCAAGCGTGTAGTGAGGGTCTCCTGGGAATGTTTGGCAGAGTCTCCTGTCAGAAGGGCCTTCAACTCCCACCTCCAGCAGAGCTACCACCACATCCCAATGAAGGCCGGGGACATAGAGTCCGAACGGGCCTTGTTCCGTGTCTCCATTACTGAGGCGGCAGCCCAGAGCTGTGGCCGGAAGGTCATCGGTGCCTGCCGTGGGGACAACCCCTGAACCAAGTGGTGGACACCTGCAGTGAGGGTGGCTGTCAAGCTGAAGAAGGAGGCCTATCAGGTCCTTTTGGCCTGTGGGACTCCCGAGGCAGCGGAGGGGTACCGACAGGCCAAACATGCTGCAGTCTGGGCTGTCGCCAATGCAAAATCTCAGGTATGAGAGGAGTTTGGTGAAAAGACTATCGGCTGGCCTCGAAAAGTGTCTGGACCACCATTCGGTGCCTCAGGAGGGGGAAACAGTACTCCACTAACACTGTTTACAGTGAAAGTGGGGAGCTGCTCACCTCAACTAGGGATGTTGTCAGGAGGTAGAAGGAATACTATGAGGACCTCCTCAATCCCACCAACACACCCTCTGTGGAAGAGGAAGAGCCTGGGGGCTCAGAGGGGGGTCTGCCTATCACTGGGGTGAGGTCACCAAGGTAGTTAAAAAGCTCCTCGGTGGCCGGGCTCCAGGGGGTGGATGAAATCTGCCCTGAATACCTCAAGGCTCTGGATGTAGTAGTCTTGGTTGACACATCTCTACAATATTGCGTGGTCATCGGAGGTCGTACCTCTGGCAAACCGGGGTGGTAGTTCCCCTTTTTAAAAAGGGGGACTAAAGGGTGTGTTCCAACTATCGTGGAATCACACTCCTCAGCCTACCCGGGAAAGTATATTTAGGAGTACTGGAGAGGAGGATCTGGCCGATAGTTCAACCTTGGATTCAGGAGGAACAATGTGGTTTTTGTCCCGGCCACAGCACTCTTGACCAGCTCTACACACTCTACGAGATCCTGGAGGGGGCATGGGAGTTTGCCCAACCAGTCCACATGTGCTTTGAGAACTTGGAGAAGGCTTTCAACAGTGTCCCGCTGGCTATCTTGTGGGGTGTGCTCCAGGAATATGGAATACCGGACCCGTTGCTATGGGCCATTCGGTCTCTGTATTGGCAGAGCTTGGTCTGCATTGGAAACAACATGTCGAATTCATTTCCAGTGGGGGTTGGACTCCGCCAAGGCTGCCCTTTGTCACTGGTTCTGTTCATAATTTTTATGGGTAGAATTTCTAGGCGCAGTCAAGGTGTTGAGGGGTTCTGGTTTGGTGGCCATAGGATCTCGTCTCTGCTTTTTGCAGATGACATTGGCCTTTTGGCTTCATCGAGCCAGGACCTTCAGCTCTCGCTGGAGCGATTCGCAGCTGAGTGTGAAGTGACTGGGATGAGATTCAGCACCTCCAAGTCCAAGGCCATGGTTCTCAGTCAGAAAAGGGTGGAATGCACCCTCCGGGTCTGGAATGAGGTCTTGGCCATAGTGGAGGAGTTCAAGTATCTTGGGGTCTTGTTCACGAGTGAGGGAAGGATGGAGCGTAAGATTTACAGGCAGATCTGTGCAGCCTCTGCTGTAAAACGGAGCTTGTACCGGTCTATCGTGGTGAAGAGGGAGCTGAGCCAGAAGGCAAAGCTCTCAATTTACAAAAAAAGCTGGAGGAAGTGGCTGGGAAAAGGGACGTCTGGACCTCACTGCTTAGGCTGCTGCCCCCACAACCAAACCCCGGAAGAAGTGGAAGAAGATGAAGATATAACAAAAACACAACTATAATTTGATAGCTGATTCTGGCTTCATGAAATATATCTTAAACACTCGCTCACTTATTTTCCCAACCCTTTATTCCTATTAGGGCTGCAGAGAGGTCAACACTGGGCGATGGCGTGGTACCACTACACCACACAGGCAGACATGCTAACCACTACTCCACAGTGCCACCCTACCTCAAACAAACTTACATGACATAAAATTATTTTGATGAATGGCATCCATTTTTCTGAGGAGAAGCAACAGTGATAATATAACAATAACACGCCATCAATAATAATAATTCTCCCATGTATGTTCAGCTATTAAACAGGAACTGGTTTGGACTTAATCCGTGATTTGTGTATTTAATAAAAAGTAAAAATTCCTGTGGTGGCCATGTTGGATATCAGACCGCGCCGAAAACCAATTGTCAAGTTAGTGCACAGAATGCAACTGTGGACAAAGACAGACGGACATCGTGTCAACGATACCCCTCATGGATATTGGGCCAAGGGGTAGAAAGAAAGAAAGAAAGAAGGGTAGGTGGGGAAACTTAATTAACTGATTAACTGAGACAGGTTACTGTTCAAAATAAATATATCAGTAGAAGATTGTGAAAGGGTAATGTGGATTGGTGTAGAACTCACCCAGAGCTTTACAGCTGCGTTTGTCAGGTCTGAGCTCATAACCCTGAACACACCAGCACTGGAATCCCCCCTCTGTGTTGGTACAGCCCTGACTGCAGTAACCTTCCTCACCACACTCATCTATATCTGGAACAGTCCAAGTCAGGAGAAAGTGATATACACATTTACAAAGATCAGGGCAATTTAATCTAACTTACTCACTGTCACAGTCTCACATCTCTCCTGAAGGGTCATGGGGGGACAAGATAGAAGAAGCAAAAGTGTCTCTCTTTTCCTCCCTCATCCTGCCTGTCTCCCTTTGTCTTTCTCCCTCCCTCTTTCTGTCTCTCTTTTTCTCCCTCTCTCTCTTGCTGCCTCACTCTTTGTCTCTGTCTTTTCTCCTGTCTCCCTTTGTCTCTCCTTCTGTCTGATTCTGTCTCTCTCCCTCCATCTTCCTGTTTTTTTTTCTCCATCTTTCTCCCTCCCTCTTTCTGTCTCCCCTTCTGTCTCTCTCTTTCCCTTCCTCTTCTCCCACCTGTCTCTCCCTCCCTCATCCTGTCTCTCTCCCTCCCTCATCCTGTCTCTCTGTATGTCTCTCTTTCTCCCTCCCTCTTCCTGTTTCTCTCCCTCCCTCTTCCGGTATTTCTGCCTGTCTCTCTCTCCCTCTTCCTGTCTCTCTTCCTCCCTCTCCATCTGTCTCTCTCCGTCCCTCTTCCTCTCTCTCTCTTCCTGTCTCTCCATCTGTCTCTCTACCTCCCTCTTCCTGTTTCTCTCCCTCCCTCTTCCTGTCTTTCTGCCTGTCTCTCTACCTACCTCTTCCTGTCTCTCTATGTCTCTCTCCCCCTCCCTCTTCCTGTCTCACCATCTGTCTCTCTCTCCCCCTCCCTCTTCCTGTCTCTCCATCTGTCTCTCTCCCTCCCTCTTCCTGTCTTTCTGTCTGTCTCTCTCCCTCCCTCTTCCTCTGTCTGTCTCTCTCCCCTTCCCTTTTCCTGCCTCTCACTCTTTCTCTCTTTCTTTCTCCCTGTCTTCCTCTCCCTCTGTCTCACCGTGGCAGGTCTTGCCATCCTCTCTCAATCTGTATCCGGTGTGGCAGCTGCACTGGACCAAACCTCGAGACATCTGACACTTCTGAGAGCAGCCGCCATTCCCTAAGTTACAGTTCCCCTCAGTCGACCTGGGCCCTACACACATCCGACAGGACACACTGTAGCATGATTGTGATGATTGCTTATGTGTATATGTGTGTGTGTGTGTGTGTGTGTGCGTGCGTGCGTGCGCGTGTGTGTGTGTGTGCGTGCGTGTATGTGCGTGTGTGCTCTTACGGCATTCCTGGTGTGGGTGTTCGTCTGTTGAGTCTCCACAGTCATTGACGTCGTTACACACTTTGCGCTGGCCGATGCAGCGACCGTTTCCACACTGGAACTGATCAGATGCACAGGCAGGAACAGAACCTACTGACCACCACCACAGGAGAGAGAGAATCAGGGTAAGACAGAGAGAAGAGAAGGGAGAGGAGAAAAAGGAAAGTAGAAGAAAGGATGAAGAGAAGGACAGGAGAGGAGAGGAAGAAGAGGAGGAAAAAGACAGGAAGTGAAGGGAGAGGAAGGAGAGGAAAAGAAGAAGAAAGGAAGAGTAGTGAGAGGAAGATGAGGTATAAGAGAAGTGTAAAGAGGAGAAAGAGGGGAATAAAGGAAAAAAATGAAATAAATAAAAAGGTATTTGAAGAAAGAAGAGAATGAACAGAAATGGGAGAGTTTAATTTACTAGTGTGCCTGTGTGTACATATGTGTGTGTATGTGTGTGTATAGACGTGTAAGTATGTGTGTGTTTGTGTATACGTGTAAGTATGTGTGTGTATGTGTAAGTGTGTGTACGTGCAAGTGTGTGTGCACGTGTATGTGTGTGTGTGTCTGTGTGTACATGTGTCTACGTATAAAGTATGTGTGTGTGTGTGTATACATGTAAGTACGTGTGTGTACATGTGTGTGTCTGTGTGTACATGTGTCTACGTATAAAGTATGTGTGTGTGTGTGTATACATGTAAGTACGTGTGTGTA
>JAOUQZ010000004.1:25523315-25539762 GCA_028564935.1 Neosilurus hyrtlii
TTGTGTGTGGGAAAAAATTGTAGTACTGTTATTTTTTCCCACACACACAATATATATATATATATACATATGAGTATATATATATATATATATATATGAGTACATATGAGTATATATATATATATATATATATATATATATATATATATATATATGAGTATAATGATTCCATAACATGCATATATGCCAGCCCTTACCCCCAATTCAGCTAAAGGAGTTTTGGTATGGGTCACCTGCCAGCATGGCATGTCACCGAGGCAAGTGGCTCTTTAAGCTTCAAGTATCCTCCAGTAAACAGCCATGTCATTATAATCACACTGCAGGATGAAAGATATGTTTTGACATGTCAATCACAAAGCTTCCAGGCAGTGGGACATGGGCAAGAAACAACACTGATAATGCACGCCATGCAAGGAATGATATCATAAAGGTTTTTGAAAGCATGCATAGACTGGAATGCACACATAAGTAGAAAGTCTTGTAAGTGAGTACACAGACCATAAATACAAGACTGACAGCCAAGAGCCAAATGACAGATGGAAAATATAGACCAATAAATATATATGTATATAACACTGTTTTCACGCTATGTACTTATGTGTCTTGCCTTGACACACCTCAAACTCGTGCAAAACGTGGCCGAATGACTGAAGAAAACTGGCCAATGACAGCAATGGAGATGAGAGAGAAATAGTTTAAAGAGGAGTTTAGAGAGGACTAATTAATCTATATACAATTATTTGTCAAAAGGTAGTTGTCAGTTAATAATAAAGTAATATGTACATAATATGTATATATAAAATACTTTTAATAATTAAATATAAATAAATCAGTTTTACCACTGCTAAAATATTCTAAATAATGCCTCCTTACCCATCCCACATTGTGCCTGGTGCACCATTCTTTTAACTAGGCAATCATATTGTAAAGTTTTAAATCAGTGAATGCACTGATGCAAATAACTGAATCTTAACATCCCTACTGTTTAATCAGAATGTAGCAGACAAATAAATAACAGTAAAGTACAAATCAATAATATCAGTTCTCAGAATGGTGACAGCTGAAATTATTAAGCAAATGTGCCAATAGAGGCACAAGAAACACAGGATTCTGCAACCCACCCAAAGAGGTGCCACTAACATGATAAAATTAAAAACTACGTAACAGCACAATTTGGTGATTAAAAACAATTATACATAATTATGTAAAAGGCTGTAAGAAATTGGAAGCCAATTTGGGATCTAAGAATATAATATAATTTCACCACATGGTACTGTATCACATCTGTTAGCTTGGTGACATGGATTTCATTAAAGTTTCATTAAAGATTGGTGGGGGGAAAAAAGTAATGACTTTGAGTTTAAAGCTGATTAAGCCGCAGTGGCTTGTCTCCAGCCCTGCATTGCGAAAACTGTACAGATGATAAAGTATCTGTGGGCATTTATGTTTCTGTGGCCACCCTGGTTCTTAATTATTTATCTTTAAAATCTGTACAGTGTATATATGTCCACATATCAATGCCCAGGTGTAGTTAAGGTGTGTTTTTCCCAACATTGAACCACAGTCTTATTTATGTGTTTTTGGAAAATTCTTTTGCCATTTCAGTTCTTCTTCTCTCCCATGATGATATGTAGTGATATTTTATATTTCCTTTGCAAATTTGCCCTCTTTGCATACTTCTCAGGGGAAATTTGGTTTCAGCAAAGATGGCTATTTATTTTACTTAAATGAGGCACTAATTCATTCAGTTTGTGTAATTAAAACAATGCACACAACAGAGTGGCATTTTATTTAGCATCTAATTGTGCTGACACCAGGGAGCAGGGAGTTTTATGTATTCACTTTCTAGGAGATTGGAGTGGAAAATCTTCATAGATCTCTGCTTGTCTTTAATTTGTATTCTGATTTTTAAACAGTCCAGAGTTAATCAGAGCTCTGCTGGGGAATATCACATTACCTTTTAACATCACAGATGAATGTATAATTACACAATGGATTCCCCATTTCGTCCAACATAATGAAGCTCTTGTTTACAAACAAATGTTTTTAATATGAACAAATCAATTAAGTAAGTTGTGCTAGCAAACATTCTATTGTCTTCATGGACCAATTTACTGTAACAGGTAAGGTTACACCACATTTGCTCATATATATGGAGAGAGAGAAAGAGAGAGAGAGAGAGAGAGAGAGAGAGAGAGAGAAGTATATAATATGTTATTGCTTGCTACTGTTTGACAGTTAACATAAATACTAAATAGACCAATTTTCCAAACCATTCACTGCCCTGTTGATTTTATAGAAATCTATAACCAGTTGTTAAATATAATCTTCATTATTATCCATACAAAACATCTATTTATTTATTAAAAGGGCAATACACTCCATCTACTTATGTAAATTAACATAAATTAGGACTCTCTGAATTAATGTAAAATAATTCAGCTAGCTTTCAGACTTCGATCCTAACTTTCACTATACTTTATAGTCATTGGAGCCAAAAAAACCCTGAACAGTAGCCAGATTTAATTTTATGATGGAATCTTTTTCTTGTATGAAAAGAGATCTCCTTTGCCTCGTGTTTATTATGAAAAGGTTAAAGAGTACTTACACATTAGGACTGCAAGGCAATCTGGGTCGCGCTGCTTGAAATCCTAACTACTTATCCCGAGGCTGAGCTTTTCTCCATGAGCCCCTCGCTGCTGGGGATCTGCCAAGCAGAGCAGAGGAAAATTGGATAGAGAGCGCTGTCAGTGATAGCGGAACATCTTGCTGACACTTTGGGTAATGTATTTTGAAGTCTCTGTTATTCTAATGACCTTGTGAGGGTTTTTTTAACCACCATCACAATTACATTTTACCTTTGGTCACAGATTTCTACTTCGATGTCCCAGGAGAAAGACATAATTGCTCAAATCGAGTCCCTTTTTGAGTGGCACAGAAGAATCAAGCTCCTGGCAGATTTCACTTGGATATATATATATAAAGAATTTATTTTATTTTATATATATATATATATATATATATATATATATAATGTGTGTGTATATATTTTTTTTTCTTTTTTTTTTTTTTTTAAATAAAGACTTCATTTTCATAGAAATTAGAAAGCTGTAGTTGTGAAATAAGCAGTGATACTTTGGAAAGCTTGCTCAAATTACCTAATCACACATTATCAGTGCTTGACGGGTTGTTGAAACACAGATATTTTATCATCCAATTTCACATGTTTAGTAGGAAAAATGTGACAAATACTCAATGAAAATGTGAAGTAAGATTTCCTATTAAAGCTTAATCTCACATAAAAGGAGTTTATCATCAAAAGGAGTTGATTCCTATCAAGTATTGTGCTCTCTTGTTCGGGTATATCACATCGTTGAAGGATGGTTATTTGTCACTGAGAGCTGTTTGCTCAGTGGACTGAATGAGTTTCATTTCACCTAGCAAAATACATGGGCCTTGGTACCTTTTAAAGTTCAATTTCAAAAGAAATGGACAGGGAGTCAAAAGCACTCCTCAAAACATTGTGAAATAAAGTATTTCTCTTAAATGTCGTTGCTTCAAAATTCAGTGGCAGGGCCTTTATGGAGGTCTTTTTTACATCATAGCATTCTCAAATTAATTTTAAGATATTGTGCTCATTAAATTTCTACAATAGAACAGCTCTGACAGTAGTACCAGTTCTAAGCAAGTCAATGATTTAAAATAATCTGCTTGTTCTAATACATTATAGTTTTACAGAAAGAGCTCTTTTGTAAAATTTTGTGGAACGTTCACTCCACATTATCTAAGCCTCATAATAAATTAACAGTAGAATGCTATTTGTAGAGAGTCGACAACCTTATGTGCAATGTTGTAGCTACAGATTGCTGGGAAGCTGCATTTTGTGATTCCGCAATACACAACAACAAGCATTTCTTTATCTTATTAACTTCTAGAGAAAGTGAGAGAACAATTGTTTAGAACTCAAATTTCCGGAACTAACTCAGATGTTCCACATTATTATCCTAAAATTATGCACCCTTCCTTAATAAAACAACAACAATAACAGTAGTAGTAGGTAAAATGTATCACTTTAGATGTGTTATTTGATGGTGCTTAGCATTGGGCCACATCATACCATCCAGTATTTATACTTTTCCAAGAACTTTTCCAGACCATATAATTCTAATGTATATTAGATATAATAATATAATAACATTTCCAGATTCATTTTCATAATGAAAAAGAAGCAGGAGAAGAAAACTAACTGACTGATGTGTGTTACAGGGAACTGTGTTGTCATCAGTGGTGGCATCAGGTCTGTGAATATAGCAGTCAAAATTTCATATACATTTACGTCATTATCAGTAAAATGATTTGTTATCTAGTCACTCTGCTTCTTTATGCCTGAGCAAAACTGAATCTTGTATATCAGCAGTTCTCATAATATAATAGAGCAGAGGTCACCAACCTGTCGATCGTGATCGACTGGTCGATCTCAGAGACTTTCCCTGTAGCTTCCGAAATAACATAAAAATTAATACAGAAATACATGGGTCTATGCATGATTAATGTTTGGTTTAAGCGGCTCTCTTTCAATCCAGCTTGTGTATTTTTTCAGTGTAGCACTGCATTAAATGAGACATATGCCACGTGTCAGGACGTTTACTGTCGCAAATGTCAATATACGGCACCCCTGTGAGAGTGTGCATCGTTGTTGACACGCAGTAAGCTAGCATGGTGGAGGCACCACAAAAGAAAGCATACCTACAATTTTCTTTCAGAACGGGAGGAGGAATTTCTTTTTACCTTGGTAAAAGACAAGTGTGTGTGTATGTTGTGCCACCAAAAGCAGGCACTGTCTAAGCGAGGAAATTTGGAGCGGCATCACAACACAAACCACCAGAATTTCAAAGCTAGCTTTCCACCAAAGAGCTCAATCCACGCTAAGAAAGTTCAAGAGCTGAAATCAGAGTTGAAGGCTCAGCAGTCGCTTTTCTCCAAATCCGCTTCTCTAAATAAGGCTGCAACTGAAGCATCATTTCGTGTTAGCCACATTTTGGCTAAACGCAAGAAGCCTTTTTCAGATTTGTTTAAGGAAGCAATGACTGTCACTGCAGGGACTGTTTGCAGCAATTTCAAAAACAAAGAATTAAAGGTCGCACTCCATGCCGTACCACTTGGTCCGGCAACAGTGACTAGGAGAGTCGAGTTATTGTCAGAGGATGTGGATCAACAGGTATTAAAGGACTTGTCACAGTGCGAATATTTTTCACTGCAGTTCGATGAATCGCTGGAAGTAATGGACACAGCTCAGCTTGTTGTGTTTGTCAGAATGGCGTTCCGGGATTATACAGCCATGGATGACTTCCTCACTCTTCTCCATTTAAAGCAGAGAACGAGAGGTGAGGATATTTACAATGTGTTTAAAAGCTATGTTCGTGAAAATAACATCCACATTCATAAACTGGTGGCCGTTGCTACCGATGGGGCAGCAGCAATGTGCGGTGTACACAATGGTTTCATAGCACTGTGTCGTAATGATCCAGATTTTCCCGATTTCATTAACTATCACTGTGTGATTCATCAACAAGCTTTGGCTGGCAAAGTTGTGGACTTTTCTCATCATGAAACTGGTGGTGAAAGTGGTAAACTTGAATCAAGCAAGAGCACTTCAGCATCGTTTATTCAAAGCATTACTGGATGAGCTCGAGTCCGCATATGGAGACCTGCTTCTCCATGCTGATGTCCGGTGGCTGAGTCGCGGCAAAGTACTGTAGCGTTTTGTTGACTTGCTGCCTGAAATAAAGAGCTTTCTATTGACAAGGAACGAGAAGCACGAGGAAGTGTCAGATAATGCGTGGCTACTTGACCTGGGGTTTAAATAGAACCTAACAGCAAAATGGAACTCCCTCAACAGTGAGCTTCAGGGAAGAGACCGACACCTGCCCCACATGATAAGCGCAGTTAATGCATTCAAGGCCAAGCTCAGTGTCTGGACCACACATCTCAAGAAAGGGAGGCTGACACACTTTCCCAACTTGGAGAAAATGTCACGGGCCATCAACGACAACTATGAGTTTCACCCTGAGCAGTACTGTGCACACCTGGACAAACTGGCAGCAGAGTTCAGTTGGCGTTTTGGTGAGTTAGACATCATGGAAGATATTGCTGCATTTGTCTCAAATCCATTCCTGCCTATTGATATAGAGGAGGTAGCAGGTATTTGCTCTGCCATGTGGAGTTGACATGGAGATAGTTGATTTGCAAAACGATGTGGAGCTAAAAGCAAGATCGCGGGACAGTGACTTTTGGGGACGTCTCAGCAGAGAGAAGTTTCCTCTCCTCAGTGCATGTGCAGTAAAAGTGAGTGCCTACTTTGGATCAACTTACCTCTGTGAAATGGCATTTTCACAGATGAAAATCATCAAATCAAAGTACAGGAGCCGACTTACAGAAAGACACCTCTCAGACTGGCTGTTTTTACCAATAAGCCAAACTACAAGGCCCTCACAGACAGTATTCAGTCACAACCATCACATTGACTTAGTAATGATGCATGAGATGGGACACAGAACTGCACTTACCTGAAGGATCAGTTGCTGAACACAACAATATATGGGTAAGTTGTATGATTTGCTCACTGTGTATTTTTTCTTTATTGTTTGTTATTAACATTCTTATTTAATAATTTCCTCAGATGGGAAATAGGTCACATGTTTTTATTTTTTTTTGTGAAATACTGATATTTAGTGTTTAAGAATGTATTTCGTTTAATAATGTATCACTGTGTTTACCAAATTCCTAAGACATTAATTTAGTTTAAAACTGTCAGTAACTACGAGTTTACTCTCTGTGCACGTGCACACACACACAGTGTGCTGGAACTTTAAAAAGCACGCACTTCTCTCTCACACACATACACACACCTCCCTTCCATTCCCGTAAAACAGTTAGAGACAGAAAGAGAGACAGAGAGAGAGACAGAGGGAGAGAGACAAAGAGAGCGAGAGAAACAGAGAGAGAGACAAGGGGGAGAGACAGAGAAACAGAGAGACACAGAGAGAATGAGAGAGAAACAGAAAGAGAGACAAAGAGTGAGGGAGAGAGAGAGACACAGAGGGAGAAAAAGAGAGAGGGGGAGAGAGAGAGAGAGAGAAAGGGGAGAGGGAGAGAGAGGCAAAGTAAGAGAGAGGGAGGGAGAGAGACAGAGAGAGAGGGAGGGAGGGAGAGAGGAAGAGAGAGAGAGAGAAAAAGGGCAGAGAGAGAGAGAGAGGCAAAGCAAGAGAGAGTGAGGGAGAGAGAGAGACAGAGAGAGGGAGGGAGGGAGAGAGAGAGGGAGGGAGGGAGAGAGAGAGGGAGAGAGAGGGAGGGAGAGAGATGGGGAGAGACAGAGAAAGAGGGAGAAAGAGAGAGGGGGGGAGATAGAGAGAGAGAGAGAGAGACAGAGAGAGAAGGAGAGAGAGGAAGAGAGAGAGAGGAAGAGAGACAGAGAGGAAGAGAGAGACAGCGAGAGAGAGATAGAGAGATGCAGAGAGAGACACAGAGAGAGAGAGAGAGAAAAACAGAGAAAGAGAGACAGCGAGAGAGAGAGAGAGAGAGAGAGAGAGCCAGAGAGAGAGACAGCGAGGGATTGAGAGAGAGAGACAGCGAGATTGAGAGAGGTAGAGAGAGAGAGAGAGAGGAAGAGAGAGAGGAAGAGAGAGAGGGAGAGAGTGGGAGAGAGGGAGAGAGAGGGAGGGAGAGGGAGAGAGAGATAGGTTGGGGTGTGGATGAACACACTCATGCTGAAATCCTGAAGAGGAATAAACGTGATTAGAGAGGAGAGACTGATATTTAAAGTACACGCCTGTGTTAATGTTCATAAGAAAGAAAAACGGTGCAAATACATCAGCATGACAGAGAGATTTGATGGATGATGTTCATTTAGTTGTCATGGAAACACATGGTAAAGCTATTTCTTTCATTAATTGATTCTGGAAAATCTTCCCAAATCTCTTCCTCATTTTATACACATTAACATACATCATTTATTAAAAAAAACGCCATCACTCATTCTCTTCAACTCGTCGCTAAAGATGGATCAACTCTTCCATCTCCGCCAAGCGGAAAAACTGTGGGACAGACCGCCGTGCTGATGTTCACTGTGACGAGCGCGTCCTGCTGGGTGTTTATTGTGCATCTCTACGCTCAGACAAAAGCACAAAATAAGAGAAAGAGTCGGAGGAAAATCCCTCATGAGAGTTCCCACCGTATTTCACCTGTCAGGAAGTTACAAAACCACAACTCATCTGCGCTCCACCGTGGCTCCAGACGTCACCTCCTGCTAGGTCAGACCCAACAGTTATTGTTACGCATTCTATCTGCCCTATGCCTTGTCTCTGCTTGATTTCTTTCAGCCCCAACACAAAACTGGGTGAAGGTTGAAGTATGCTAAGAAACACAGGGACCAGAGGAAGTTAGAGCTGAACAAAAGGACTCACACCCCTCCCCCTCCACCTCCCCCGTCAATCAGAAGGGCACTAGCCAATCAGGGCATCTGTGAGCTCATATATGTGGAAGAGGGGAGACAGCGCCTTCATCTCATTGCGTTGCACAATCATGATGGCATTTATATAAGACGTGATTGTCCTCACATGTCTTCATCCTTTAAAACACGATCTGCAGATTCTCCTAAAAGGTCGAGTCTTACCTAAAACATTTAGTCATGTTTTTGTTGCTAATAGTTCATGGAGACTAAATAAATCAAACCTTAAAGTTCCAACATTTATCACAGATGTGTGTACTGTGATATGAGTTCAGTTTTGTCAACTAGATCAAGTCAGGTCACGTGAGGTCACGTGGTACGTGAAACGTCACACACTGGACTTGCGCGGAAATGTAAACATGTCCAGTATGACTGAAAACTGTCCTCACTCGGGTAAAAAAAGGGAAAACTAGACACATATGCTCAATGGCATTTTGTAGCAAGTAAATCCAGGATGGAGTGAGCCTGCAGAAAGTTCTCTCGAGAGGACTGGATCCCTGTGAGACACTTGGTCCACAAAACAAAATTAAAGATTAGCAAAGATGCATATTGCATCCACAGAGTGCCACACTGTGTCCTTATTTCTTGATTATTGTACCGTTTTCCATGAAACTTGGTGGAAGGGTGGATCATGAGCCAAGGACGAACCCAGTAAATTGTGAAGCGGACCCACAATTCGTATTGTGAGGCAGAGGTCTGCACTCTACAAGTTCACTTCTAGCTTCTCTGCCAAGATTATGTTTTTGGTTAGGTATGTGTGTGTGAAATTTCTAGCAAAGAAAGAGCTTTGGACGAGGAAGATTTCGAAGATGATTCGAATGAAATTCTGAAAGTAGAAAATGATTCTTTAACGTTGTGAGGTCCATTTTTTGGAAGTGTGGTAATACAGCAGGCTCGGCAGGGGTGTCGTGTCCTTTTTTTTGGCTTGGTGAAGTTTTGTGCTCTCAGAGTGTTGGAGGTTATTTAAAGAAGTGGTCAATCAGGTCATATCAAATAAAGGTCGTCCACCATACTGTATGAGATCACCAGATTGCCCATCTCTGGCTGCAAAACGCTAGCAGTTGGGTTTGCGGTGAACCACTAGGTTCATTTAAAATGCATAAGACCAGGCTGATTGTGTTAATAATTGAAAGACTTAAGACACTAAGAATCCACTTCAGTGTTTCACTCACTCAGTCGGGTCATTTATAAAATACAGGAGGAATAAAACATGACAATAAATAGGTACTACATATTCATAACCAGCCTCTCTCTTTCTCTCTGAAGTACCCTACGGAAACGTTTCAGACCTCGAGGCGGCAGAATGTGAAGACGAACTGATCTAAGCTGGGTGCTGAGGGGCCTGTACCTCAGCAGCACATTAAGGTTACACAGAAACGGGTGTACTGAGTTTTACTAGCTTGCCACATTGCTGTAACAAAAACAAAAAGGTTTTCAAGTACACCTGCTGAACATCGCAAGTTGCTTTTATGAAGCATGTGTGATTAAAGTTGAAGGTTTTTTTGGATTAAAATAGTGTTTAATCTTTGAGGAGAATGAGGCAGGATGGGAACAAGCCACTTCTAATTTCACTCTCTGCTGCCTGAGAAATTTTCAGGTGCAAACCCTTCATGCTTTCCGCTCGACTGCTGTCCGTTGTTCAACGCTCCTTTACACAGAGTCTGCCTTGTAATTGTGGTGTTTCACCATCACAGACTGGCACAGGACGTCTTTCATTGTTACCAAGAATGGAGCTGGGAATTTTCACTCAGAGAACCTTATATAAGTAAATGAATTTCTGCAATCCTCTCTGACTCTGGAGAAGAACTTTAGGTTGCTTTCTAGATGGCTAATGGACAGTTACAGAAGGATTGGTGTGGTTTAAACCATGAAGAAGATGGTGTGGAAAGTGTAGCAGCAGGCTCACGTTAGAGAAAGAGAAAGTTTAGGGATGGCAGAGGTGTCTGTAAGCTTGTAGAAGGTCATTAGAAGGTCAGAGAAGTTTCGGAGAGAGTCACAGTGAAAGAAAGGGTATTGAAAAGTACAGGAGGGTAAGAACCATTTGGAGAAGGTCTGGAGGTTTGGAGTTTTTAGCTTATAAGAAGTTGAGGGAAGGTCTGAGAATGTTCCGCTGCTGCAGCTTTTGATGTGTTGTGCGATGCTGTCGTGTCTGTGGCTGAAAGGTTTGCATCAGTCCTTCTGCTATGGTTCTCGTTAACTCGAGCTCTAATCTGTGAAAAACACTTTGTTTTGTGTGAAGTTGGGAAATTGCAGTGGCTCTGATGTGAACGAGGAAAGAAGCTAACAATGAGATACATTTACTCGAGGCTCCCACATACATTGTAACAGGTATTCAACAGGGCCAGGATAGAGCATGCAAACTCCACACAGAAACGTCCCCTCTGAGCCCAGAACGTTCTTGCTGTAAGGCGGACGTGATAACCACTACGCCACCCTGCTGTCTAAAGAACACAGAGGACTAATTTCCAGTATGCAACTACAATCTCACGGTGTTGACAAGTGGAGAAGCCATCTTGGATTTTAAGGTCAGGGACGGTGAGATTCCCCTAACTTTCCAACTGGGATTTCCTTTTTCCCAGTTCAACTGGAACGCACCACTGGCTAGACTGAGGACTGGAAGCGAAATCGAGCAGAGTTACATGTTACATTTTTATCTTTCTCTCTTCATTTCTTAATATTTATTTTTAAATATATCAGTATATAATATTTATTCTGTTCACACAGAAGCTAAAAATAAATCATGTTACAAACTGATAATCAGGTGACTGATTGATAAGGAGTGAGATATGAGGTTTGGAAGTGCAGCTCTGTAGAACAGAGAGATAGACACAGTGAAAGAGCAGGAGCAGATCAGCACCTAAAAAGAATCTCATTCAAACACGTTTCTGTTTGCCAAAACACGAGCCTCGTCCTCCCACGGGCCATCGCACTGAGAGTGCTCTTCAAACGAATTCACAAAAACACTGAGCAATGAAGGGGTGAAGCGAGGGAGGGCGTGAGGAGGTTCTGCTGTACGCCGCTGGCTCTATTGTCCTGTACGTGTGTATATATCTGTGTTTCCTACGTGAGTGTATGGATGTGATTAATTAGGCAGTTATTAGCACACTACAGTCAGAATGGTGCTCCGCTTCCATTCTCTCCCTCTGCCCTTCTCCTCTTACAGCCTCAAAGGCCCAATTTGCTTGTTCCAGCAGGGATTAGAGGGCGGAGTTTAAAGAGGGGGATGAAATCCATCTAACAGCAAGAGGGCCCCTTCGCTCAAGGGTCTTTAATTACCATCGTACCCCGCTTCACCCCCCCACACTACCTCCATTCTGTTCTCCTGACGATGAACTTGAGACGGAGTTGGCTCACATCAGCTTTTGTACACACTGCTAGCACGAGTTACGTTTCCATTCCGTCTAGTCCAAACTGTACGCCAATTTTCCAAAAACAAGAAGGAAGAAGAAAATGTAAGTCGCTAAAAAATAAGAACAGGTCAGAAACACTCTCAGCTTCTCACACTTTGCCTGTTAGGACTTTACCTCTACACTGGTGGGTTAGGGAACGGCACAGTTCTATAGCAATTAAAATCAGCCAATCAGAGCACAGCTTTACGCAGAGGACAGACTTGACCAATTATAATCTGCACCACTCAGAAGACCTGCTGTAGAACCTCACATCAGAGGAGGAACGTGTGCAAGCTTGATCAGCATACCAACCTCTTAAACATTTTGTGGCTTCACAGTATCCTTACGCTTATTAGTGCTATCATGAGGGTGGGTTTAATGGGAGGACTTGGACAACAGCATCTCCTGAGCATGGTCACATCAAGCTAACCTGATCTCCTGCACTGACTAACGGACTGCAGTGCTCGAGCCTTACCCAGCCAGAGGATCACACTTTATTCTCCTTTTCTGCCCTGGAGCTAGTCGGATTCCTGGGGTCCCTATTTGTGCACCACTCCATTGATTTTGTCAGTCTTGATGAGTGAGCCCACGGACTTTCCCACAAGCCCCCACTGAGGAAGGCCTTCTCCCACAATGCCCGGCAGGGGTGCTGGGGGCCCAACAAAAGAAGCACAGCAAGAAAGTAGCACAGTGAAATGTGCTGAAAAAGCAATGGTACTTTCTCCTTATTTATCCATCCCTGCAATCCACCTTAAAAAAAGGAACGAAGGGAAGAAGCACAGAATGAGATGGACTGATTGGACGCTGAAGTAAAACACGCCGGCATCTCGTGCCAAAACACTGACGCAGACCGAGACGGACCTGCTGAATGCGCAAACTCTGAACAATGTGTAGATTGTATCTTAAAAGTCAATATGGTTTAGTTTAGTAATGTTACTCTGTCGTGATTCAGATGTTGTATCTTTACATCCTTCACTGTCGACACTGAGATTAAAAAATATTCCGCTTTTTTGTCTCATTGATTAAAATAAAAGTACTTTAAGTCAACGTCACACACACTTTTTTTTCTTTATGTTGAATATTAAATCCATCGTCCATCCTGACAGTCTACAATTCAAACATTTGCACATAAAGGTTTTCTTTTTCACTCGTAACATTCCGGCATGTTCCGTGCCACTACAGGCCTTGTCCTGAATCAAAGCTTTTGGAAAAACCCTGTGTTTGAAGGCACAGGAATGTGAACAGGTGGAGCGTTGGCTCCAGTTTACAGACTTGTGTGTAATCGTGAGGATTTACCCCATGGGCCTGACTCTTTCTAAGATGTGTCACTTGATACCTCGCAAAAGGTCTGACAAGAGCAGCAGGTAAGGTTTCATGACTGCCAAAGCCTAATGTTTACAGACTTCTCTCGAAACGACACCGTGCTGCCTGCTGGGGTTTTTGGAAGGGTTAAAATACCAACAGTAAATGCACTAGATACAAATATACATATATTCTGACCTAGATCACTGGACATTACCAATACTGCACTCTGATCTTCCATTAGGATATCAGCTCATACACGGTGACCTCAACATGGCCAGTGAAAAATACAAGACGGAAATGGTCATGACTTTTTTTCCCTCAAGAATTACACAGTTGTTTTTTCCACTAAACTGCTAGCAAACTGGAAGGGCCGCTAAACCTCGATGTTCAGCTTCGAATAACACCAGAGAAGCAACAAAATATAGAATTAAAGTATTCAATAGTAAGAATGCCTTTCTTGTTAATTTTTAAGAATTAGGCTGTTTACCACCAGGAAAGATTTTAATCTACTAGAGGCTTTCAGCTCATCAGCTAGCTTCATGCTAACCATAGCTCCACAAAAAGCAACTAAATATGGAATTAAGGTATTTGAGAGTAAGAATTAAGTAATTAATTACTTAATTGCATTAATTAAAGTAATTACTAAGTAATTTCTTTTAGTTTTAGGAATTAGACAGGAATTTTTCCACCAACGTGACTTTATTTTATTGCTAAAGAAGCAGACCTTCAGCTAACTAGCTAGCTCCATGCTAACTAGCGTTCCTGTATATCACGGTAAAAACATATATTTAAATAATAAAAATGAAATATTTCTTACAATTCAGAGGAGAAAATAAAACTGATATTCTCAGCTTCGCCTCACAAGTGATCTGAATTCATATCCAATCAGAAGATATGACTGATATAACTGTTAAATATTTATACCTTACTAATTATAACCATATAAATACTATCTCCAATCACGTAGCAGGAGGCAATGCAGAAACAGTTGAAACTGAAGATCTAATCAACATAAAGTGTGAAATTAAACCATGTACTGTTAAGCGTAACATGATTTACCCTCACATTTACAAGCAGAGGAGAAGATTTCACAAATATCACACCACATTACATTTTAATACACTTTTATAACACATACAAGAACATGCCCGTCACAGAATACAGGTGAATGTTGGCACCAAAAGGGGGGGGAAAGCTGTAAAAAGACAGATAATCAGGTTTTATGGGAGCGAAGTATGGCTTTCCTTCTCCAATCCCCTCCCACTAATCTCCAGAAGATAACCTCCCTCTAATCACAGAGACAGTTTTACCTCGAGGATCGTTTTCACCACGAGGCTGAATAACTCACAGATTATCACCTGCCCATTCATGCATACAGGTTGCGTTCATGAGGTTTGGCCTAGAAAGTAGCAGCTTGTGAATTCTTAAATCATCTTAAACTAAGACATGCTATAAATCCTCTTTCCCAACAATATGTCTAGACCAAAGAAAAATTCAGGACAGGCTTTACGGTCAACATGCGAGAGAGAGATTGAGCATCAGATGTTCGCGCCGATTCGGACAGCTTCAAGGTAAGCTGAATTTATGTGTCTGTCTGTCCCAGTTTCCAAAGGCTCCGAAGAGTCACAAAGGCTCAAGTCAACAAAACAATAAACAGCTGGTGTGAGATGTGGAGGGTGAAACTTATGGGCTTCCCACGTCTGGACGCTTCTCATACAGCATCTTGACACAGATGAAGGATGTATTTCCCATTGTGAGCTGTGAGATGGTTCCTTTACAAAATCCAGTGGCTTGTGGAGCAAGTAGCAGGGACAGATGAGTGACAGTGCTACAGCGCTAATGATTCTGTTCCCACAACTCGAAGACCAAAATCTAGTTTTATAACAACGTGTCTACGTCACCTGATCCTCAATGTAGCGTCACGGTCACACTCCCACAGGTCACTGCGAATCTCGAGTTCAGACTGCTGAAGCAATCACACCCAGCTCTTAAAGCGGGGGTTGGTAAACGTTTAGCTGTATACACAAACTGTTATTATTGATTCAAATAGGTTTTATACCTTACAGCAATACGTCACTAATGAGATCTGAAAAAGGTACAAAAAAATCCATTTTGTGACTCTGCTTCAATCCTGTAAAAACATCAACCAATCACTGCCTCGTGGTCCACTGGGAACTATCCAATCAAATGCCTGCAAGTCTCCCTGCTCGTGTGTGACCCTACCATGCGCGATGCAGCAGTCAAATGGTGCTCATTCATGTGGAGGGGGTGTGGTTTTTGAAGGACATCCAAGAGCCGGAGCCCTGAAGAAATCCTACTTTCAAGTTTTGCTAGCGTTCCAGAAATCCAACCTTAGCTTTAATTATCTTGACAACAGGAAGTAAAATAAATAAAACTTCTGTTGAAATCTTGTGCTGGCAAAACAAAACCCAGGAGCAAAACACTATCACAGAATGTTAGAGACCAGCGCCTGGGTTCACCGCCCTGTGCTGTCAGCATTATAAAAATTTCTAAATAAAATAAATGTTGCCTGGCATACACAGTGTGTTGCTGTGAAGTCCAGAAGCTGAATAAACTGCAGATAAAGAAGATTAACACAATAAAACAACAAACTACACACACACACACATACACACATCAATAAATCAATAACATCAATAAATCAAACACGTATCTGAATTTCACACATTCCTAACTAAAGTTTGTTCATATGCCTCATACAGTGAGCGTTTTCCATACATCCCTACATAAACCCTTAAAACTTTCATCACTACAGAAGCTCTTCAACATATAACCACCTCAGCAGACATGCGTTTCGAGATGTCTGGAAACCAGAGGCTCAGCCAAATTGCTCATGGTGCCTTTTTGATAGTAGCAGGACTATAATGGCATGGATGTGCTGGGTTGGTTGCAATTGTTGGCTGTACACCCATATCCAAACATATCTGTATCAGAACCCACCTATATCCAAACACAGCTGTATCAGAACTCACCTATATCAAAATACACCCATATCAGAACCCACCCCTGACCAAATACACCTGTATCCAAACACACATGTATCAGAACCCACACATATCCAAATACACCCGTATCAGAACCCACCCCTGTCCAAATACACCTGTATCAGAACCCACCTGTATCCAAACACACATGTATCAGAACCCACCTGTATCAGAACCCACACATATCCAAATACACCCGTATCAGAACCCACCCCTGTCCAAATACACCTGTATCAGAACCC
>JAOUQZ010000004.1:25539862-25551096 GCA_028564935.1 Neosilurus hyrtlii
ACCTATATCCAAACACACCTACATTAGAACCCACCTATATCCAAACACACCTGTATCAGAACCCACCCATATTCAAACCCACCTGTATCAGAACCCACCTATATCATAACCCACCCATATCCAAACACACCTGTATTAGAACCCACCCATATCCGAACACACCTATATCAGAATCCACCTATATCAGAATCCACCTGTATCCAAACACACCTGTATCCAAACACACCTTTATTAGAACCCACTTGTATCCAAACATACCTGTATCAGAACCCACCCATATCCAAACACACCTATATCAGAACTGTCGGAACTCAGAGCCCTCTCTGAGTGGACATACGCCGGGTGGATGTTCTGGTCCCTTCCTTTATCACTTAAATAGTACAGTAGTCAATTATAATAACTTAGATATACTTAATAAAATCAAAAACCTCAACACAGCAGATGAGCAAAGGCACTGGTTGTTTATTCCAAGTCACAATCCAACAACAAAACAATTCAAAGAGAGCAGCTGGTCTCAAAGGTCTGACCCCATCAACAGCAGAATAAGATCAGCTAATTCCCCTCTGAAAAAACCCTTCTTTTATACTCTCTGGCGTTCCTACACCATTCCCTTTTATTTTGCATATGCTCAGCAATTTCCCTTTATTTTTAGTTTTCGAGTCATATGACCCCTCCTACACTAATTTGCATGTTTTTCCATTTCCCATTATTTTCCATCGTGATGTCATATTGTTCCTCCCCTGATGTGATCTCATACTTCCTGCTGTGACGTAGCCCTAACTATTTTCCCTTTATTTCCAGGCATTTTGGGGGGTTGTTATAAAAAATAGGCGCTTTTTTATAAGCACCATTGTCTACGTTACTTTTATCATTTCTGAATTTGCTCTCTGTGTGAACCGGTTCATTGGAATTTACTACACGCTACATTCTGATTCATCCGTCAAGTGTAAGTGTCCTCAACTTCCTTTTTCTTATTCTATGTTAGTAAAACCACGAGTGTATTATTTCGTAATATGTCAGTTTGTTTTTCTACTGTAAGCTTTTTCCACACTGACCTTGCTAGTTTAGATGCCTGTCATGGGTTCTTTGGCCTTTAAGCGTTGTTATTAAAGCTGAGTTGTGCTGATGATATATTTTGGATTAACTAGTCTCATGACATACATCCCTTTTCTTTCTTAGCTCAGTCAGCCCGTCGTGCTATTTTCCAAAGAAGGAGAACTACTCATCATCAACAACTTCATTATCATCTGACCCATGTTAACCCCAACCTTTTGGATTTTCTGGAGTTCCTTTCTGCCACCTGGTTTCAATCTGGATTTCCTGGGTCCCAATCCAGGTCCCCTTGTTGTCCTTCTCACCACACTCCGGTTACCACCCATGACCAGACTGAGCCTGAAACTCAAGATCAGTCTACTCCGGTGCGCTATTGGTGTTTTCCCCCAAGGCCAGAATCTCCCTATCTTCTCTCACCTTCTCCGGAGTATAGTTCGGGGTCTCCTTCACCAATGTTTTCACCAGGCCAATGTGTGCTTCTTCTCCAAACCATACTTACAAAGTCATTGTATGAGGTGGCATTCCAATTTCCCCACAGTGGAACTAAGAGACCCAAACACTGTTCCACAATGACGATGTTCCTGTACACATACCGAGCTCCATGAAGACATGGCGTTTTAAGATTAGAAAAAACTGGAAGAAGTCAAGCGTCCTGCACAAAGTCCTGACCTCAACTCCGCTGAATACCTTTAAGGTGGTCAATACCCTCCTTACCTAACATCAGTATGTGATCCTCTGCAGAAGAGAGGCTTCACAACACAAGAGAATAACTGGAATGGGTCGCTGAACAAACACATGGTGACCAAATGTTACCAAACTTTTCAATGGTTTCCATGATATAGTATTAACAAAACCAAGCACTCATGGACCTAAAGCCGGTTCTCAGACTGTATCAGAAGCATCTGATTTTTATTGGGCCATCAGTGTAAATATCTGACATGGCTACTTGTTTGTTTAATATTCACTCTTTAAATACACCACTGAACCTTCCACCCTTTAAGGAACCATTTGGGTCATTACAAAGCCCGACATCAATCTGCTGCTTTTGAGAGAAGTGTAAAACTTCTTTTGGTGTCAGGTTGGGGCAGTGATCGATAGTCCTGCCAAGCCCCATTACTCCCCCAAGGAGATTTCATCTGTCTCCATGCACAACAGCGGACGGAATAAAACTTTGATCTTATTTGCAGGGGAACAAAAGAAGGAGCGCTCGTGGAGTCCCTCAGGCACACAGTGTTCCAACAGAGGTCCAGTGTGAGGACGTTCCCAAAGCGGTCCCCCATGGGCTGTTACAGAGCAGCTGACAGGTCAGCACAGAGTAAAAAACAGGAGTGGCCAGAGTTTTTTTTACTAGGTCCCCAGGAGAGCCAGAACACAGACAATGTGGTCAAAGAAGCTCAAGTTGATCCTGTCTCTTCAACCAGCTGTCCTACCACACAGATGAACGAGTGGAAATTTACCCAGGGGAAGCCCCTTTCTCCAGCCCCTCTCGGATACAAATCAAACCAACCCCCCCCCCCAAAAACAGGTTCCAAGACATTGTGACTTCTGGACCTTTAAAAGAAAGTAATGAAAGAGAACAACACGCAAATGTACGTACAACAAAACTGCACACTCCTACTAGGAAAAAAACTTAAAAGTAACTCACTTAGATGCAAAGAGATGCAAAGGGTCAAACAATTTATGGTATGGACTGACCCAGAGTTAACCCTTCACCTCACATTCAGTGACCTGGAAGTTATTTCCTGTTTTGTGCAACCATTTTCTAACTCTATAAAGTATTTAAAGGAGCAGAGGGAGAGGGATAGAGAGAGAGGGAGAGGGATAGAGAGAGAGAGATTGGGGGGGGGGGGGGGGGGGGGGGGGTGGTTGTACAATGGCCCCAACTGTGTACCAAGATCACAGGGGGATTTCAGAGGTCACTCTCCTAATCTTGTAGTGGTGACTAATTCAGATGAGAGAACAATATGACTTTTAAACTCCTGAGACTGAAAACAAATATAATTCCGAACAACATAGTGAGGGATGTGTTTTTTCATCGCTCAGACCGAGAGGCCAGAGCATTCTATAATAATTTACTGTTGATAATAAACGTGTTAATCTCACATCAGCTCGAAGAGATTTAGTGCCTAGCCTGAGGTCTGGTGACAGCCTGTATTCCAACTCCGATCCCGTGAAGGTTAAAGTGGTTTTGTCTGCACTGCAGACAGGAACAACCTTTGGCTAACGTTCAAGCCATACTCCAAATTATCTCTCTGACTGAAGTCTAAAGAAGCTGATAACATTCATGTCTCTATATCAGCCATGTCCCAGCCCCTGTTTCATTGGGTCTGGGCACTATGCTGATAAAACTTTAACCAGGTAATGGTGTAGAACTGATGCACAAGTCTCAGGACTGCTGTTGAAGAAAGATGAAAAGAATTTGTCCAGTGCCAGGAGTGAGTGAGTTTATGGGTGTGCAATAAGTAAACTTTTACCCAGTATATAAATAAAATAAATAAAACCCAGACTAGACTTTCTGTCTCTTAAAGGGAAATGAAAGGAAAGCCTTGATGAACTCTCCTGTCACACTGAAAATATGTAGATTTTCATCATCAAGTGGTTTTTATTTACAGTCTGATAAAATGTGTTGGATAGTTTAGATTAGCCTGCTTGAAAAGGCTGCATTTGCTTGCGAGTGTGCGAAATCAAGAGAATAAGTTCCAATAAAGAAGGATAATGGCAATATTAAGAGTATACAGATATTAAACTAACAGATCAGACGTAAACAAATGAACTTCTGAATAAAATGGAACTCATAACATCAATACTCATAACACATAAAACTACATTATATTTACACGCATCACACAGGCTTGTTTACATTAACACGCGGTATACCCCTCAGTGCATGTAATGCACAACACTTCGCCGGTTACTGTTTATTCAGTTACTTCTGAACCATTTTTTGTTGTACAAGCCCCCCCACCCTTAAGGATTTATTACTTGATTTCTTTCACATGTAATAAGAAAATTTTTTAATAATTTGGTTGTAATAAGAATAGTGCGTGTGATGGACATGAATATAGACGACGTATGCAAGTTTTTATTAATGTTGGGTTTAATTTGGCTTTAAGGTAGACAGTAGGGGAGCTCTGACTCAGAACTGATGAGACATTAATAGCAGTTTAATTAGCATGAGTTATTCAGAAGGATGACATCTTTCAGTGGAATGAAACCTGACCTGATCTCACCAATAAAACAACACAAACAAGCTGGAGTTTTAATAACCAGCACCAAAATAATTACAGCAAAACCTGATGCTACATTAATGATTGAAAAGGTTGAGGGTTTATATTCAGTGCTTCCACGAACCCTACACTGCTCCCTCTCCTTGCATAATAACCTCTCAGCAAATTTAGTAAAAGTTAAAATGAAGACCGTGTGGAGGCTCAGTGGCAGGTCATGAGATTTCCAGCTCTAGCTGGAGGTTGGCCAGAGATAGCCCACTTTTGTTATCACTACTGAGATGTTTTTTCAATCTTGCATGCAAGAGACGTCAAGCCCACGGGACACTGAAAGAATTCAGTGTGCAAAAGCCAAAGGGTTTGTTTGATCTTTCGCTCTTCTCTCGTCGGCCATGTGATGGCTGACACAAGGTCTTTATCTGCTTACTGTCCCTTGGCTACAACAGTTAAAGTCATGGGGACATTAATAAGTGGACCAGCAGGAAGAAAAAGAACAAGAAAATAAAAAAGACATCCCTTTTAGAGGAATAATGAACCTGAAAAAAGCCTGGAGTAGTTCAGAGCGAGTTAATCCGAATGGAGATTTATTACAAAACACTGAACGCTTTCAACAACTTTTTACAAAGGTCTGCACGTCTCAGAATTCTTCTGTGCTGAGAGTCATGTACTCACGCTCCAAGACCGAACTGGGCTTCATTTTTAATCTGTATGTTTGAATTCGAGAGGCTGAATGTTGCTGTTCCTCCACAGTCCTCCAGGTGACGCACTCTAAACTAGTCACATATAGGCAGAAAAGTTGGGATTGAGTAATTTATTGATAAGTGCCATTTCCAAATTTATCAAGTGCAAATATCATGGTTCAAGTAACTATTTTTGAAAATATATCATTTTTCTCACATATTTTCATCAGAAAACTTCTTACATGTCGACGTTACAGCTCTGAATGTTAACTTCCTTTGCGTTTTGCATGCAATGTGTTCAAGGGATTGTTTGTATTTCCAAATTGTATTTTCTAGTGGCAGCACAGGAACAAAAAAGTGTAAAATATCGTGATATCGAAGCAGAATATTAAACACGATACAGAATCACAATACAAATCATACTGTCACCTGGATGTTGTGATGATATTGTATCGAGTGATCCCTGGTGCACTAGAATCGGTGAGTAAACAGGAATGGATTTAACTGAACTTGCTCACGTGCGTGGGGTGTGTGTGGGTGAGTGGGTGAGTGTGTGTGTGTGTGTGTGTGTGTGTGCGTGGGTGAGTGTGTGTGTAATGACTTTCAGATATCAAACATTTTTCTTCCATATCAAAGCAGGTTTATAAGGGTGTGCACCATGCCATGTGAGTATTTTTAGAGAGATATTAAGAAAGAAAGAGATAGACAAAGAGAGAACAAGAGAAAGAGATGAAGGACAGAAAGACAGAAAGAGACAAAGGCGGCAGAGAGAAGGAGATAAAGGACAGGGACAGAAAAAAAGAAAAAGGAGAGAGAGAGAAAAAAATGAAGGAAAGAGAAAGAAAGATGAAGGAGAGAGAGACAAAAGAGAGAAAGAGACAAAGGAAAGATGGAGAGAGAAAGAGATGAAGGATAGAAAAAGAGATAAAGGAGAGAGAGAGAGAGAGAGAGAGAGAGAGAAAGAAAGAGAAACAGATGAAGGAGAGAAAGAGAGGAGACAAAGAAGAGAAAGTGAGAGAAAGATAAAGGCAGAGAGAAGGAGAGAGATGAAGAGAGAGAGAAGGAGAGAGAAATAATGGAGAGAAAGAGAGGAGACAAAAGAGAGAAAGTGAGAGAAAGAGACAAAGGAAAGAGTAAGATCAAGGGGAGAGAGAGAAAGAGATGTAGCAGAGAAAGAGATGAAGGGGAGAGAGAGAGAAAGAGAAGGAGAGAAAGACAAAGGAGAGAAAGAGATGAAAAAGAGAGAGAAAGAGAGAAAGACAAAGGAGAGAAAGAGAGAAAGATGAAGGAGAGAGAAAGAGACAAAGGA
This sequence comes from Neosilurus hyrtlii, assembly GCA_028564935.1. Classification (NCBI taxonomy): domain Eukaryota; kingdom Metazoa; phylum Chordata; class Actinopteri; order Siluriformes; family Plotosidae; genus Neosilurus; species Neosilurus hyrtlii. The sequence goes on from JAOUQZ010000004.1 coordinate 25,546,129, forward strand.
GAGAGAAAGAGATGAAGGATAGAGAAATTGACAAAGGAAAAAAGAGAGAAAAAGACAGAAAAGGGGAAAGGAGAGAGAGAAGGAGACGAAGGAGAGAAAAAGATGAAGGAGAGAGAAATAGATGAAGGAGAGAAAGAGAGGACACAAAGGAGACAAAGTGAGAGAGACAGAGATGAAGAAGAGGCGAATAAGAGATAAACGAAGGGGAGAGAGAGAGAACGTGATGAAGGAGAGAAAGAGGAGACAAAGGAGAGAAAGTGAGATAAAGAGACGAAGGAGGCAGAGAGAAAGAAACAAAGAAGAAAGAGCAAGAAAAAAGAAAAAGGAGAGAAAACAGAAGAGAAAAAGATAAAAGAGCGAGAGAGACAAAGAGAAGAAGGAGAGAGAAAGAGACGAAGGAGAAAAAGTGAGAGAAAGAGACGAAGGAGGCAGAAAGCTAAAGAAACAGGATAGAGGGAAAGAAAAAAGAAAGAGGAGAGAAAGCGAGAGAGAGAAAGACAAATGAGAGAAAAAGATGAGGGAGAAAGAAAAATAGACAAAGGAGAGAGAGAGAGAAAGAGATCAATGAGAGAGAGAGAGAGACAGCAAGAGAGAGATGAAGGAGAGAGAGAGATAAAGATGAAGGAGAGAGAGAGAGAGAAAGGGAGAGAGAGAGAGCGAGAGAGATAGCAAGAGAGATGAAGGAAAGAGAGAGAGCGAGATAGAGATAGCGAGAGAGATGAAGGAAAGAGAGATAGCGAGAGAGATGAAGGAAAGAGAGAGAGCGAGATAAAGATAGCGAGAGAGATGAAGGAGAGAGAGAGAGAGAGACAGATGAAGGACAGAGAGAGAGAGGGAGAGAGAAAGGGAGAGGGAGCGAGAGCGAGATAGAGATAGCGAGAGAGATGAAGGAAAGAGAGAGAGGAAGATGAGGAAGATAGAGAAAGAGAGATGGAGATGAAGGGGAGAGAGAGAGAGAAAGGGAGAGGGAGAGAGAAAGTGAGTTAGAGATAGCGAGAGAGATGAAGGAAAACTAGAGAGATGAGGGAGAGGGGGAGAGAGAGAGAGTGAGATGAAGGGGAGAGAGAGAGGGAGAGATAGAGATAGCGAGAGAGATGAAGGAGAGAGAAAGAGGGAGAGAGAGAGAGGGAGAGAGAGAGCGAGAGAGAAATAGCAAGAGAGAGACAGAGAGAGAGAGAGAGAGAGAGAGAGAGGTATGAATGTGTCAGGTTTAGGAGATCTGTAGAATCCAATCAGCGGTTCAGTCCCACACTTTCGGCTCCTGTCATTCCTTCAGTAACATTATAACATGATTATAGAGGATACAGAAATGTCACGTCCTTAAATAGACACCCTGTTGTGCTTCCGCGGATCACTTTCCAGTGGAAAACAGAGTCGCTGCTATGAATAGATAAAACAGTACAGGGAACAAGCGGTGACAGGCTGCCAGGCCCTTCAGGACACGGCGCTGAGCGACCATACGCTTTAATACCTGCTATCCCAATCATCCTGCGCTTCACAGTGTATGCGTTGTCAAAGCGCTGAGCTCCGGTTGGCAGGAATGCCATGCATGCAATGAACCATGAATGCACCGTCTCGTGTGTGTGTGTGTGTGTGTGTGTGTGTGTGTGTGTGTGCGCATGTGTGAGTGTGTGTGTCCCCGCATGTGTGAGTGTGTGTGTCCGCACCCCTCTCTCTGTCTGTCACAGAACTGTAATCATTCATTACAAGCCCAAAAAGTAAACATTTGTACAATTGAAAAGCAATCACGACATGTGTGTCTCTAGAAATAGAGAGCGCCATGGGCGGAGGACGTGTTTAAAGAGTCCGCTGTAACAGTCACCTTGAAGCTGGGATGACATTTTTCTTGCCAGAACCTCCGTCAGAGAGAAGAGGCGTGGCCCAGGTGGGTTATTAATCGTAGCTCATATTACTGGGTCATAGTCAACCCTCTGACACGCCGCGCTTTAGCCTCTCACACGTTACGGTCTAATGCCGCTCTAAAACCAACATCACCATCAGGGAGGAAGATCCGATCATCATCATCATCAGGGTTCGAGTCGGTTTCTGTGTGGAGTTTTCATGTTCTCCCTGTGCTCGTGTAGGTTTCCTCCAGGTACTCCGGTTCCCTCTCACAGTCCAAAAGTGTGTGTTGGCCGTGCGATGGTCAGGCAAGCTGTTGAGGTTCTACCCCACCTTCACCCAGTGTCAGCTGAGATGGGCTCCAGCCCCTCCTCTACCCTAGTAGGAATAAGCGGGTTGGCAAATAAGTGAGTGATAATAATAATTGTGGGATGTCACGTGTAATGGGCAGACCACTCAGGTGTGTGTCACATGACCTACACACTCAGTGACATTACCGACTGATGTATTGTTCTTTTCCCACAGTGACAGAAAGATGTTCCAGCTGAAAATGGGTTTAAGAGAACATGTGCGTGTTATGTTTACAGCTGGGTGATGAGTTTACAGAAGGGAAAAGACAGTGTCAGTGAGAGTTATGGAATGGGAGGGCAATGTGGAAACAGGCCAAGGGGAAATATCTGACCACAGGCGCCGGCTCCAGAACTGAGCCAAGCACCTGTTTCACACACACACACACACACACACAGCTAAATTCTGAAGACCCTGGCAGCTGTCACGACTGTGCTTGTGGGTTTTGTGACGCCTCTGATGTCTGTGTGTGTGTGTGTGCTGCCAAGGTCTTCAGAATTTAGCTGTAAATGTGTGTGTGTGTGTGTGTGTGTGTGTGTGTGCGTGCGTAGGGACGACACACATTCACCACGTTCCAAATCCCCCAACTTGCTTTCATCCCAAAAATCAGAATGGCCTGACAGTAAAACCTGCACACCCCGGCTGTCACTCAACCATGGCCAGCGAGCTAACAGATCCGGCATACACAAAACACATTAGCACCGATACGTTCCACCACCTCAGGGCCTGCATCCAGTCTGAGCCCCAGGGTAGTGTTAGGACAGATATTCAACTCAGGTATACCTTTAAGTATATCCCAACCTCCGTACCATTTCAACTCAGAGTTCCTACTCGGGAGTGCACCAAGTGATATCAGATCAACATGGCCGCCCACAGCACCGACAGTAAACATCGAGGCCCTTCTTCACCATTGATACAACAAAACTAGAAAATCTACAGACAGTGGTTAGGACGTCCGCCTCACAGCAACAAGGTTGTGGAGTCCCGGGTTCGGCGACAGCGTGTCTGTGTGGAGTTTGCATGTTCTCCCATGCTTGTGTGGGTTTCGTCCTGGAACTCCGGTTTCTTCCCACAGTCCAAATACATATACTGCCCATAGGTATGGATGTAAACGTGAATGGTTGTATGTGTGTTGGCCCTGCGATGGCCTGGCGAGCTGTTCAGGGTGCACCCCGAGACTACAGTAAGCGGTCTGGCAAATGAGTGAGCGAATGATTAAAAAAATCTACTGTACATACATGAATTTAGTACACAGGAATCTGATTGGCCCACTATCAGGGGTTAACAGGTATTATCCCGAGTGGATAATGCTTGAAGCGGCATGAGTGACAATCACGGTTTGTCATATTCACTTGGAGTAAGCAGCGTTATCATCACCCTTTAAAATAGAAAAAAAAATCTCCGTTTAGTTGTTTTTATAGTATATACTCTCTGAACAAGTTTAAAAAGACATTGTTGGTTACACAGCGTGCTCGAATCCCACAGCTCCTCTAAGCTAACCCTAAGCCTCTGCTACAGTTGAATAAACTGAAAATCCCATTTTAGTTTGTTTATGTTTGTGTGTAGTGTACACTAAAACAGCTATTCGCCTCAGGCTTGATGTCAACGTTCGGTCTCAGGGACTGTTCAGTGATATCCACTTGGCACTGAGTGAATAATTGTTAACTGTAGAACACTGACGGTACACTTATTTGTTCTGAAGATGAATATGTGCACCACCCATCCCCGCTAGCTCAGTTACTTTTTAGCACGAAGGTGAAAGTCACATGTGATTTAAAAAATCTTGCTTATATAAGAGTACTAGACCTGATTCACACGTAAGCAATCGTGTCCGAAATTACAAGCAAATTTTATTTAGAAGGGAACTCTAATTCGCAAATTTTCAGGAACAGTTGGTTGAATTTGAGCTAAATGATGCGTATTTGCGGTCTTGGTGAAAATTGTGCGAAATTAGAATTTACAGACGTGATTATTAAATATTCAAGATATGCAAAGGTTTTCAAGAGACCAAATTTCAAGCATAATGACGGTACTTTCAGCTGAACCCAACTGAAAGCGGCGTCGCACGATTTTGCAGCTAAATCGCTTACGTGTGAGTCAGCTCTTGATGAACACGACATCGTTAAATTCCAGTATCACAACCATTTCTTCTTGCACCGCACGCTACCAGTAGAAGCAAAGCCGAGCCGACACGCCTGGCTTTGTTTCGCAGAGTGACCATGTGTGACGGTGTGTGTGCTCTTTCTAATTTAATGCTGCACACAGACTGGCTCATGTATGCGCAAGTCTTTGTTATATTTGTGGGTGCTGGTCACCCAGTGACCCCGAATCCCAGGAGCCAGACTCGGCCTAATGAGGAAGCAGGCAGCTGGCGAGCAATTCGGCTTATTACTGAAATCACACGCGCGCGCGCTCCTCAGCCCACAGCGGCGCCACTTAACTACATCATCACTCCGAGGGAGGTGTGAGAGAGCAAGGGAGGAAGTGATAAAACCCACAAAACGCCTGGCTTACTGCCTCCTTCCCACACACACACACACACACACACACACACACACACACACACACACACACACACACACCCCAAAACACAGACTATTGATCAACCTCTCACACCCACCAATCTTACTCTGGTAATCAGTTACACAACACATGAGTCAAACAAGACGCTGAGTGCTCTTCATGGTGTGGGCACAACTCGCCCAGCCACACACACACACACACACACACACACACACACACACACACACACACACACACACACACACACACACACAC
>JAOUQZ010000004.1:25558972-25572727 GCA_028564935.1 Neosilurus hyrtlii
TCTGGGCCTCCCAGTCCTTTCTCCTCGTCCGTGGACAGGTATAAACCCGCTGTGTATGCCTGTCGGCACACACACACACACACACCACTCACACACACACACACACACACCACTTAAACACCACTCACACACACACACACCACTCACACACACACACACCACTCACACACCACTCACACACACACTACTCACACACCACTCACACACACACACACAGACACACACACACACACCACTTACACACAGACACACACACACACTCACACACCACTCACACACTACTCACACACCACTCACACACACACACATACCACTCTCACACACACACACACACCACTTACACACCACTCACACACTACTCACACACACACACACATACCACACACACACACACACCACTCACACACCACTTATACACTCACACACACACACACACACACACACCACTCACACACACACACACCACTCACACACACACACCACTTACACACCACTCACACACCACTCACACACACACACACACACACCACTCACACACACCACTCACACACACCACTCACACACCACTCACACACACACACACACCACTCACACACCACTCACACCTAGAGGCAGATTGAAACAGTCTAATGTGCATGTTTTTGGACTGTGGGAGGAAACCGGAGTACCCGGAGAAAACCTATGCAAGCATGAGGAGAACGTGCAAACTCCACACAGGTACACCCTTGACAAACCTGGGACTCGAACCCAGGACATTGCTGTGAAGTCTTACCTGTTAGGTAAAATTCCCTTTAATGTTTTCTTTTGAGTTTATTAATTTTCTCTCTCTTTCTTAAGCCTACCCATTCACGAGTGAAGATCCTGTGTATGTTTTATCTTCTATTATCAGTTCATTCTGAATGAATATAAAGGTTTCCTGGTGAAACCACCCCAGCTCACAGGCTTAGTATCTCTTATTCACCTCTTTTATTTTTAATAACGATAACAAGACAGCATGACCATGTGGACGATTTTGTGCATGTGTGATAACTTGGCAGCGCAACAGCGATTGGTAGAAAGTGGTAAAGTCTGAGATCAAGTGTTAAGAAACAGAAGAGGTTAACGATTTCAATAGAAATAAAATAGATGGTGAAGTTTATTTAATATACCTGGGAACTGAATGGGAAACTTTAGCTTCCTTAATGAAACCATATTTAGTACTCCCCAGGTGTATTAAATAAAGATGAAGTACAGTGGTGTCTCTGTGAAATAAAATGGAATCGGATCCACTATGTCTTTCGGAAACCATTAGTTTCCTCCTGTACACGAGTGTTAATGACCCCTGCACCGGCCGCCATCATGTTAATAACATCCCCATCGTTTTATTTCTCTTGAAATCGTTTCCCTTCTTCTGGCCCTTAAATGGGAATTAAACCCAAACGTAATAAAAGCTTGCATGGATAGTTTATGTCTGTACCTATCAAAAAAACACTATTCTTGATAAAACCTTCTTCATGGAAAACAAGTAAAAAATTGTCACACAGGGGGAACCATGATACTATCAAAAATGGGATGTCAGTGATGTTAATAAACATGGAAGTGTTGCGCATTAAATGTACCGTAGTCTAAATGTAATATAATATTATGTGCAGAGCATAGCCTTATTCAGACTTTTACTAGTCTATGTCTGATTTTTTAGTTTGATATCTGTATACAGTTATTAATGCCATTATCTTGCCTTATTGGAAGTGACATCTAAATTCTTGTGATTTTGTAATATCGCAACAGTAAAACGGTCTATAAATGGTGGATTTTCCAAACAGGCAAATGCAAACTATTACATACAGTTTAGCAGAGTGCAACTTCCTATGTGTAATAAAATCCTTCTGATTATGAAAATATACATATTTTTAATGTAACCAAAGAATCTGGTACGCTTTCCTTTTGTTTCACTTTAACAATTAATCTCAGTCACTGTGTTTTGCTGCCAAGTTATCATGCACACTTAAGATCGTTCCTCCGGTCACGCCGTCTCGTTATTGTTATTGTAAACAGATACAGAACCAAATCAAGATGTAGAACAGGTGAATAAGAGATACTACGCGTGTGAACTGGGGTGGTTTCACCAGGAAACCTTAATATTCATTCAGAATGAACTGATAATAAAAGATAAAACACACACAGGATCTTCACTAGTGAATGGGGAACCCTTAAGGGTTAATTATTGAAACAACTATACAGTATGTTTACGGAGCCAAAGTGATCTGATGAACACATTACAGCTTCTCACTGCTTGTGGAATCTGCATGAGCTGAGAATATAGTGCGATGTTTCAGTCTCAGACCAAAACAACCCTGACTGTAAGTCCTACTCGGGATCCTGATCGAGGTACAGTCTAATTAAGGCTGAGTTTTGTCTTGGCTCTGGCAGCCAGATTCGGATGAGTTCATCACCATTGCTCTCCAGCCATATGGGGGCCAGATGAAAGTGGAAACCTGGAGCAGGGCCATCGCTCGTTTGTTATCTGAGCTAAATGTACTAGCAATTAAAGTTAGAAATATTACACATCAAAAAGATTTACCTGCACAATTTAAATATAGTAATGTAGTACCTACTGCCACACTCACCCACACACACACACACACACATCCACACACACTAGTGTCCTTTCTTTACCTTTATTGCCTTCACTTTTTAAATATTATATTCATTCTGTAGTTTATGATTTTATGACCTTATATCTCTTGAGTTATATTTTATGATCAATTGTCTGTGCTTTACTGAAGCTTGCTGGGGGTTTTTCAGTGCTGCTTATTCAGACAGGCCTCAGTGCCACATAAAAATGTACTTTTAATGACACTCATATTTATGTGAAAAGAAGTGGAACCAACATGGACATTCCAATATAAAAAATCTTTCTGAAGCATTCTTTAGAAAAGAATTAAATTGAACATGGCATGAAGCAGAGTTTATTTGGTCATCAAGACCCTGAGTTGCTGTTCTGTAATCACAAAATCTGTTTGTTTGTGAACAAAATCCCAACCACATCTGTGCATGGATTTTCTCCAAACTTGGTGGGGACCCCACCCTACCTGAGTCCCAAACATGATTTGATTTTAGAATATCTGGGTCAAAGGTCAAGGTCAGAGCAAGACCACAAAGTTTTGAATTGCTTATCTTGAAACGATAAGCTTGAAACAAGTGCCAATAGATATGCTGTAATTATGGAACATGAACAGGAAGCCATAAATGGACTTTCAAATGAGACAATTACCTTTTGACCCTGAAAGATCAAACCCCAGCCATCTTTTAAAACCCTCAAAAAAATATTTTTTTTTTATTTGGTCACGTCCACGTGCTACAGAACATATCGCAAAACATGAATGTGAGTAAATTATTATAATTATTAATGTTTTAAGTTCTTTTCTTTATCTTTGTTATATAATTTATGGAAGACCGACATCAACAAACAAATGAGTGTGTGGGTCTCTTTAATCTGCTTCAGGTTTTTAAATAGAAATGGGAACAGGATACTGAGTGCTCCGCAGTGAGATACAGATTTAGAACAGAAAATAGACACATAAATAAAAAAATATAACTGCGTTACAAATAAAGAACATATTAGTAAAACTGCTGAGGATAGAATCTTTATAGAAGAGAACAACGACAAACTCACTCACTTATTTACAGAACTGCCTAAACCTGTTAGGGTTGCAGGGAAGCCTATTTCTCTGGCCGAGGGCATAGTAGATCCTGAACAGCTCACCAGACCATCGCGGGGCCAATACACGTACAACAGTTCACACTTTCACTCACACCTAGGGGCAAACTGGAGCAGTTAGACAGCGTAATGTGCATGTCATTGGACTGTGGAAAGAAACTGGTGGAAATCCACACATGCACGGGGAGAACATGTAAACTCCACATCGAAACACTTGAGTCTGGGAATCGAACCCAGGACCTTTGAACGCGCTAACCACTGCACCACCGTGCCTCCCAGTACAAAAACTTTAATTCATCACTCATGTGTACACCTCTGCGTTACCTGGATGTCCTGATCAAAGCTCAACTAGCAGAGAAAAACAAACCCAAAACATAGCAGTACAGATTTAAAGCCACAAACCGTCAGAGTGCTAATTTGTTGTTGTGGTAAAGTAACATGCTCACGTGGAATGTGGGACGTAGTAAATTTCAAACCACTGCGGTCTCTAATAGCTCCATCCTTCGTGCTATTTTGAGCAGGCTGCAAATGCCAAACCTGTCCATTGTTCTACACAGAGAAGGACAAAGCAGTTTCAGTGCATCATACCAGTAACAACAGCATGCTTCATCTCTCACACAGCTGTGCAGAGCTAGCTAGGTTAAATCAGAATCATATTTAAAATTTATAGCATCCACATGCTGTTAGTGAGAACAACACAGCGGAGAAGAATAGCACTATAGACTGTTGTAAGTATAAATAGACAGAAAGCTATGAAAAAGAGGCTGGGTCTGATTTATTTATAGCCCAGGCTGTAGATGTACAATGGGGACAGTCGTGTCAAGTGATGGCACCAAATCAAAGCGGCCCTGAGTTTTAACTGCCTTTGGACTGATTGATCGAATCCTGCTTCACTGACACTTTCATAACACATCACCAACAGCAATCATGGAAACTCACCAAACAGGAAACAAGAAGTAAACAGACGAAGTAAACATTTTAGATGAAAGTACACATTACATAAAACGACAAATCACAAAAGTATAAAGGTTTCTTTGTATGGTTTAGCTGAAGAGCTTGGCTTTTCTGTTTAGTGTGCTTGATATTCAGAGAAGAAACAACATGTATACAGATTTAAAATGCTCAAAATGTCTCGTCCGTACCGGTTTCACAGCAATAACACAGAGTTCCTGATACTCCATCTCACTTTATAACACACTTGAACTCAATATGATGAGCAGATATCACTGCAACATTCTGTATACCGTTTAAAAACACAGCTTAGTGAAGAATTCAGCTCATTAATGTCAGAACACTCCGGATCAACAGCAACAACTGATCAACCGTAGGGTCACGGGGTAGGCACTAACTCAGACAACACTGGGTAAAGGCAGGGTACATTCTGGACTGCTCACCAATCCATAGCAGGGCAACACACACATAGACGCACACACACACACACACACACACACACACACACACCTAGGGTCAATTTGGAACGGCCAATTAGCCTTACGTGCGTGTCTTTGGACTGTGTGAGGAAACTGGAGTACCGTTACTGAGTCCAGGACACGAACCCAGAATCTTCTTGCTGTGAGGCATACGTGTTAACCACTATCCCTCCACACCACTATCCCCCAATGCCACCCACAGTTGATCATCTGTTTACTAAAAATGTACTTTTAATTCATTATAATGTGCGCCAAAGTGTAGTGCAGCCAGAGAATGTGGGAGTCAGTTGGACCATTGTACCATCTGACACAGACACACACACACACACACACACGCGCGCGCGCGCACACACACACACATTCACACCATGTTATATTTCTTTGTAGGGACTATTACTGACATAACTATCCATCACAAACAAACCCTAACTTAAATTTAATTCTAACCGAAACCCTAAAACCAGTCTTAACCCTCAAACTGGCCTTTGAAGAAGTGAGGACCAAACTAAATGGATTCACTTTCCAAAAAATGTCCTCACTCTGTTGGTAAAAGGGTAATCAAGTCCTTAATATGTACCAAGTATACACACACAGAGACACACACACACACACACACACACACACACACAGAGAGAGAGAGAGAGAGAGAGAGAGAGAGAGAGAGAATCTTGTATTTCTATGTGGGGACTTTTGGTAACATTCCTTAATCCCTCACTGTAACCTTATCTTAGCCCTTATCACAAAACCATCAAAATGTTTCCTTCACTGTCTCTTGGTTTACTCGGAAGTGTTTAGTCTTACCTTTCTCTCTTCACAACTCACAGTCCAAAATATCACTAAAATCAGACCTGCTGAAACTCCCCGCCGGCGTGAGAAGATCTGCAGTATTATGTTGTAATATTTGGTAGCGATGATGGGAAGAGGTTTTTCTTTATACAGTGAAAAGCACTCTGTTTATCTTTCACTCATAGTGTGGAGGCCAGAGATTTTCCTTCCTTCTGAAACATGGCAGATCGGCTGAGGTTAGCGTCTGAAGTTTGTTTTATTTGAATCTGAGCTGCGAGAGTGGATGGAAGCTTGGTCTACATTTACAATTATGCATTTTGGCAGACGGCCTTATCCAGAGCAACTTACATTTATTTATTTTCATTTTAATACAGTGGTAGCTTGGTGGTACTGGGGCTTGAACCCCCAACCCTCAGATCAGTAACCCAGAACCTTAACCTCTGAGTCACCACTACCGCATTGGCAGTATTTGACTCAACATCAGGTTTTTCAATTGTGTGTTTAATCCTAACTCATTTCCTCAGGTGTGTGTACTGTTTATGATAGTGAGTGTGATCTGCCTGATGATGTGTCTCCACCCTGTTCTGAGGCTAAATGTGAAAATTCTTCCACTTTTTAAACCTTTAAGCCTGAAGGAAAAGCTCATGTGACTCTGAGAATCTGATACCTTTCTCTCATCAGTTTCTTTTCATATCGTGAAGTTCAAAGATGCCAGGTGTCGGATTCTCTCTCTCTCTCTCTCTCTCTCTCTCTCTCTCTCTCTCTCTGATTTATTATTTATTTCATGTGTGGACTAGTTGGATGAGAAGTATTAGTGTATTTGACCCATAATCAGTGGTGCTGTTTTAATTAGTATTAACATTAAATAAAAAAATTGTGGCAGATTTTTTTTTCTCGGCCCCAGAGTGCTCCATGGAACTATTCTGGTCCTGCTGACCAACACGTGCCCTCAATGACACAACTCCATCCAAGAATGATTCATCTGGCTAGGCCCATGTTTCAAAAAGCAGCGAGGCTTTAAATTAGGTTTGGACGCTGAACTCATTCGAGAATAGAAGTGGACCGAGGTTATGAATCGAGCCTGAAAGAACAATGTTTTTTTATACTGACTGCTGTTTCTCTTGGTTAAAGGCCTGTTATTTTTTCCAGGATGGACCAGCAGTGGAGGTCTGTGGAGTTAAAAAAAAAAAAAAAAGGTGGGAAGCAACACAGGAACAGCTGTAGGGTGATTTTAACATGAGCAAAGCGTCTGTAGCTTTTTTTGTTCTTTTAGTCTCTACCTATTTATCTACAAAGGCAAGCAGTGAGGAAATAAAGGTTACACTGATATACATAGTGAGATCCCTTTCTTTCTTTTTTCTCTTTCTTTTTTTTGACATTTAAGTATTGAAATATTGAATGGTGGAGGAGGGAGAGGTACAGTGGGCTGATTGTACTTCTGAAATCACTTTATTATCAACAATATAGATTTTTTTAAAACTCAATTACCACATGAGACGTGACAAGCCGGCTGCGTGATGAGGACACAGACTTGAATTGCTTTGATGCAGCGGCTGCTTCAGGTTCATTCACCTGCAGGTCTTCTGTCCCTTTAGCCATTTCAAACCAACCCTTCTTATTCATTCACCCATTCACTCATCTGCCAAACCGCCTAATCCTACTGGGGTTCGCGGGGAGGATAGAGTCTATCTCAGCCAACTCTTGGTGAAGGCAGGGCACACCCTGAACAGCTTGCTGGACTAACACACACACAACCACTCGTACTTACAACTCAGGGCAATTTAAAGCAGCTACTCAGAGGAAATCCATGCAAGCACAAGTACTACACCACTACACCACTATACAATCTGATGTTTAATACAAGGCATAACTAGAAGCAGTGCGTTAAGCTCATCGGGTGGGACGTTCCAGGTTGGAAATACATGCCAGCTTGAATCTCACAATTTTTCATTCATTTCTATGGGATTTTTTTAATTTACTTTTTGGAATATAAGCGCTCCTCTCTCTGACATTATTACAGAGTGTCATGTGACCCACTGGCAGGACTGACATGCCCTTAAATGGAGCACATTACATGGGATGTCCCACAATTATATTCATCATCATCTCTGTGCAGTATATTATACTCTAATACTGATATACAGGAGTATCTTCAGGCTTTTAATGGTTTATCTTGACCCATATGGGGCCCAACCTTTTCCAGGGAGTTGCTTTGGTAACAAAGGACCTTCAGAACACAAAGCCAGAAGAAGGACAGAGGTCATGGTCTCGCACAGTCCACTCTTCATATTCACACATTACTGATTCAAGGATCAATGTGTGTGTGTGTGTTGTCCTCTCTGATTGATGTGGTTCTTCTTTTCTCCAGGCTGGGTGTTACTTCACCAGGCTTTAAAACAAGTACTGAATTGCTGCTAGAAGTTAGAATGACAAGCCTAGGCACTAACACAAAACAATTATGTAGAATTTTCGGCTGCACTCTACAATTTTTTTTCATCAGGAACATAAAGCAGCTCATCTACACCTTAAGCGATACATTAATAGAGAGCCACTTTCCCTCAACAAACACACACACACACACACACACACACACACACACACACACATACAGAGAGAGAGAGAAACATTGCATGCATTTTTCCGCTGAATGGAACTCTTACAAAGGCACATGTATATTGCAGCATGTGTATACAGATGTGATTTTTTTTCTTCCAGCGCATTGAAATGGCATTTCAGTGTAAGTGGTACTGCACTGCTTTAAAGCTCTTACACATGATTAATGTGTAGTTCACACACACACACACACACACACACACACACACACACACACAAACAAACACACACACACACCGTTTAGGAAGGTGGAGTTTTGCAGCTGTGTCAATATGCTACCATGCAATCAAAAAGCTTTTTCCTTTTCAGTCCCAGCGTTGGCATCTTCACACGGCCCTCTGCTTTTGTGTGTATACAGTACATGCAGTGTTTGCACTTACCACGCCTTATGATCACACAGCGCTTTCGCTAAGGCTCCTACCTTCTGCAGATTTATTGCAATAAAAGCAAGACACAAAGACACTGATTGCATTTGTGAAAGGTTTCTTCACTCAGATGAATCATTTTCAACATGAAAAGAACTGAATCAAGAAAGGATCTCACCAGGGCTGGTGACAGGAGTAGGCTTGGCTATTCATCACTCACTATTGGTTGAATAAAGTATCCCCACATAACCACGACCACTCAACCATCTCTTTTGTGCCTTTTCTTTTTCTTTAATGTAATTTTTATTTTTGGCGGCACAGTGACATAGTCATGAGCCTGTCCGCCTCACAGCAAGAAGGTCCTGGGTTCAAGTCCCGGGCTTGTCAAGGCCACTCAAGCATGGGTTTCTGCTGAGTACTCTGGTTTCCTCCCACAGACAAAAGACAGGCTAATTGCCTGTACCAAATTGACCCTAGGTGTGAGTGTGAATGGTTGCATGTGTGAAGGCCTTGTGATGGACTGGTGAGGGTGTACACTGCCTTTGTCCAGAGTCCGCGGAGATGGGCTCTAGCCTCCCGATGCCCCTAATAGAATTTATCAGTTCAACAAATTAATACATTTATATATTTATAAGCATTTGTATTTGTACTGTCTTTGTTGAAGTATGTCCATGTGCTTATGTTCTATTCGGATTCTGGTTTGAGATTAGTTTTGACACTTGGTGTGCAGTGCTTTAAATGCTCTATCACAAATCACAGGCATCCTAAGTTAACAATAGCTGATCACATAAAGTTAGCATCCAGAATACCATTACAGAAAGAGACTAAAGAAAAGCGTTAAGTTGCATATGGGACATCCCAAGGTGGAAACACAATCCAGCTTGACTCTCAAAATTTATCTTTCAATTCCATGGAATTTTTCTTGTGACTTTTTTATACTATATCAGGTGTAAATTTGGCAGACCAAGATTTATCACACCCAGAAATATCACACTCAGATTTACCACACCCAGATTTACAAAGCCCAGATTTAACACACCCAGATTTATCACACCCAGAAATATCACACTCAGATTTAACACACCCAGATTTATCACACCCAAAAATATCACACTCAGATTTACCACACCCAGATTTATCACACCCAGATTTATCACACCCAGATTTATCACACCCAGAAATATCACACTCAGATTTACCATACCCAGATTTATCACACCCAGAAATATCACACTCAGAATTAGCACACCCAGATTTACCAAGCCCAGATTATTCACACTTAGATTTATCACACCCAGATTTATCACACCCAGAAATATCACACTCAGAATTATCACACCCAGATTTACCAAACCCAGATTAATCACACTCAGATTTATCACACCCAGATTTATCACACCCAGAAATATCACACTCAGAATTATCACACCCAGATTTACCAAACCCAGATTAATCACACTCAGATTTATCACACCCAGATTTATCACACCCAGAAATATCACACTAAGATTTATCACACCCTGATTTCTCACCTTCAGATTTGTCACATTCAAATTTATTACACCCAGATTTATCACAGTCAGAATTATAACATTCAGATTTATCACACCCAGATTAATCACACTCAGATTTATCACACCCTGATTTGTCACATTCAGATTTATCACACCCTGTTTTATCATACTCAGATTTATTACCACCAGATTATCACACCCAAATATATCTCACCCAGATTTATCACACTCAGGTTTGTCACACACAGATATATCACACCCAGATATATCACATTCAGATTTATCACATTCAGATTTATCACATTCAGATTTATCACATTCAGATTTACCACATTCAGATTTATCACACCCAGATTTATCACACCCAGATTTATCACACTCAGATTTATCATACTTACATGTATCACACTCAGATTTATCATTTCCTAGATGTAATACACTCAGATACATCCCACTCAGATTTATCAAACCCAGATTTTGTAACACTCCGATTTATCACACTCAGATATATGACATTCAGATTTATCACACTCAGATTAATCACACTCAGAATAATCACACTCAGATTTATTACATGCAGATTTATCACACTCACATTTATCACACCCAGATTAATGACACTCAGATTTATCACACTCAGATTTATCACACCCCGATTTATCACACTCAGATTATCTTACTCAGACTTATTACATTTGGATTTAACACACCGAGATTTATCGCACTCAGAATAATCACACTCAGATGTATCACATTCAGATTTATCACAGTCAGATTTAACACTCCCAGTTTACCACATTCAGATTAATTACACTAAGATTTATCACACCCAGATTTATAATTTTCAGATTTATCACACCCAGATTTATCACACCTATATTTAATACACTCAGATTAATCACACTCAGATTTATTACACTAAAATATATTACACTTAGACATATCACACCCAGATTTATCACATTCAGATTTGTCACACCCAGATTTATTACACCAAAATAAATTACACTCAGATTGATCTCACTCAGATTTATCACATTCAAATATATCACACTCAGATTTATCACATTTAGATTTATCACACCTAGATTTATCATACTCAGATATATCACACCCAGATATATCACATTCAGATTTATCACATTCAGATTCATCACACTCAAATGTATTACACCCAGATTTATCACATTCAGATTCATCACACTCAAATGTATTACACCCAGATGTATCACACTCAGATTTATCACACCCAGATTTATCACACCCAGATTTAGCACATTCAGATTTATCACTTCCAGATTAATGACACTCAGATTTATCACACTCAGATTTATCACACTCAGATTTATCACACCCCGATTTATCACACTCAGATTATCTCACTCAGATTTATCACATTTGGATTTAACACACCGAGATTTATCGCACTCAGAATAATCACACTCAGATGTATCACATTCAGATTTATCACAGTCAGATTTAACACTCCCAGTTTACCACATTTAGATTAATTACACTGAGATTTATCACACCCAGATTTATCATTCTCAGATTTATCACACCCAGATTTATCACGCCTATATTTAATACACTCAGATTATTTACACTTAAATTTATTGCACTAAAATATATTATATTTAGACATATCACACCCAGATTTATCACATTCAGATTTGTCACACACAGATTTATTACACCAAAATAAATTACACTCAAATTGATCTCACTCAAATTTATCACATTCAAATATATCACAATCAGATATATGACAATCAGATTTATTACACTCAGATGAATCACACTCAGATTTCTCACACATGGATTTATCACACCCAGATTTAGCACACTCAGATTTATCACACTCAGATTTATCACACCCTGATTTGTCACACTCAGATTTATCTCACTCAGATTTATTACATTTGGATTTAACACACCAAGATTTATCACACTCGGATGTATTACATTCAGATTCATCACAGTCAGATTTAACACTCCCAGTTTACCACATTCAGATTAATTACACTAAGATTTATCACACCCAGATTTAGCACAATCAGATTTAGCACACCCAGATTAATTACACCTACATTTAATAAATTTAGATTATTCACATTCAGGTTTATTACACTAAAATGTATTACACTCAGACATATCACACCCAGATTTGTCACACCCAGATTTATCACATTAAGATTGATCACACCTAGATTAATCACATTCAGATATATCACATTCAGTTAAATCACACCCAGATTTTTCACACTTAGATTTATCACACCCAGATTTGTCACACCCAGATTTATCACACCCAGATTTATCTCACTTAGATATATCACATTTAGATTTATCACAGTCAGATTTAACACGCCTAGATTTATCACACTCAGATTAATCACATCCAGATTTATTACACCAAAATATATTACACTTAGACGTTTCACACCCAGATTTATCACATTTAGATTTGTCACATCCAGATTTATCTCACTCTGATTTATCACATTCATATATATCACACTCAGAATTATCACACACAGATATATCACATTCAGATATATCACATTCAGTTTTATCACATTCAGACTTTTCACACTCAGATTTATCACACCCAGATTTATCACACTCTGATTTATTACTTTCACATTTATCACACTCAGATTTATCACTTCTAGATAAATGACACTCAGATTAATCACATTCAGATTTAACATGTTCCGATTTATCACACTTTGAATTATCACACAGATATATCACATTCAGTTATATCACATTCAGATTTATCACATTCAGATTCATCATACTTACATGTATCACACTCAGATTTATCATACCTAGATGTACTACACTCAGATACATCCCACTCAGATTTATCAAACCTAGATTTTGTCACACTCAGATTTATCACACTCATATTATTCACACTCAGATTTATCACACACAGATTTATCACACGCAGATTAATCACATCCAAATTAATCACACTCACATTTATCACACCCAGATTTATCACACTCAGATTTATCACACTCAGATTTATCCCAATGAGATTTATTACACCCAAACAAATCAGACTCAGACATATCACACCCAGATTTCTCACACTTAGATTTATCACATTAAGATTTCTCACACTCAGATTTATCACGTTCAGATTTATCACACTCAGATTTATCACACTCAGATTTATCACACTCAGAATTATCACACCCCTATTTATCTCACTCAGATTTATCACAGTCAGATTTAACACTTCCAGTTTTACCTCATTCAGATTAATCACAGCCAGATTTATCACACCTAGATTTATTACACTCAGATTTATAACGCCCAGATTTATCACACCC
>JAOUQZ010000004.1:25572827-25591095 GCA_028564935.1 Neosilurus hyrtlii
AATAAATGTTTGCCCGCGCCTGTTTTGAATCTGCCGTCTCACCGGAACTACGTCACTTACCTTGCGTCACTTACCTGAGACATCATCCCTGTGGTTACTCTAACAACAAGAGAGTATTAACCACTATACAAGGATGAAACATTTTGGCTGGTGCTAAAGTTCTTGTGAAAGGGTGCTAGAAGTTTACATCGTGGATGAAACATGGGATGCACTGTTACACATTCTGCTTGAGAATCGGCTTAATTCACTTTACCACAAAAGAAAAGATGAGGGATAGAAACAATTATCAAAGTGCAAGAGGAACACAGAAAGCCCATGCCATGGTCCTGATTCAAGCCAGGGCTGCTGCGGTCACAACGCAAAGTATGAACCACTTCGGTATCTTATGGAGATTTCATCCCACTAGCTAATTGGCCTAATTATCAGTTTATATATAAGTGACACAAATAAATCAATACATTCCAGGTAAAGCCTGCCAGAGGACACGGCACTGTTTTAATTCCTCACAAACACATCTGAGCTGAAATTGGTTCTATTTAAGGCTTAATGTTTGCAGCCCTTTCAAAAATTTTAAACTGACAGACACGCGAAAGCATGCTAGCTCTCAACTCACTCCATATCAAGATGTCTTCTACGTGCCGTGGGTTTTGGAACTTTTTCTAAAATGGCTGACAATCTAGTGAGAACAGATGGGAATGTTTGGGACAGAGTGCAAATATATACTTGAGCTGAGCATATTGGCATGCTCAACCATGACCTTTGACCTTTGAAGCATTGTCTGTGTTGATTTTATTCTCATGAGCAGATTAGAATGCAAACAAAGCAGCGTATACACTTTAAATCTCCTCTAGTTAATCAGACCCACATGGGCTGAGCAGAAAATAACGTAAAGGAGATTTTCCTCTGAAACCGTCGGAGAGTGTGCTTGTTTAAAACACAGTAAATATTTAAGTTTCGCTCACCAGTGCAACAGAAAGAAGATTCCTCCTTTGTGCTTGCACAAACACGCACGCACACACACACGCATGCACACACACACACACACACACACACACACACACACATCTCATGACATGTTAGCTATTTGCTTGCCGCCGCCTATCGTTTCATTAAACAGTGACCTGAGTTCTTAATCCTGAATAAACATGGGGCATGGGTTATATTTCTGCTGTTCAGACTTAATTAGCTGTTTAATGCGTGGGTGACAGAATTTCATGATAAAATATGTTTCATTCGGGAGACAATTAACACAATGATGCATCAAGAAAATATGAGGTTTTCAATAAAGCAGTAACGTTATTATGTGTGTTCTAGTAGCAGTGTAGAGAGAGATACACTCCCACACACACTGTTCTGTATGAAAGTAATTTTATGATGACAAAATCCTAAAGATATACTCACTAAGAGAACAGTAAGCCACGGTTATTATCTCCATTCGGAATGTAGGGGCTCTGGCGTGTGAAGTAATGATTACGGACATTTGCATGTTCAACCTCTGCTTGTGTAAGTTTCCTCCAGGTACTCTGGTTTCCTCCCACAGTCCAAAGACATGCACATTAGGAAAATTGTCTCCAGGTGTGTAAGTGTAAATGGTCATGTGTGTGTGTTGGCCCTGCGATGGTTTGATGAGCTGTTCAGGGTGCAACACACCTTCACCCAGAGTTGGCTGAGATAGGCTCCAGCCTCCCCATGGCCCTAGTAGGATTAAGAAGATCAGCAAATATATAAATTATTTAAATGTATTATTTATTTCTTTCTTTCACACAGGACCTCAGAAGCAAATACTGTAATAAGTAATAAAAGTCTGCCCCATTCTTTTCCAAAACACCACCAACAAAAAATGCCCACATAATCAGCTCAAACCACATGCAGCACTAAAGTAACGCCAAGCATGTGGTTGGAAATGCACAACGACTTACCGTAAATGTGCAGCTAGTGCTATGTGGGCAGCCTTCACACAACTGGAATCACTTGTATAGTTAGAAGAATTTTGAGATGATTCTGTTTCTCTAGGTGCTGAATCTCTAAAGTTTAAATGGTTTTGTCAGAAAGACTTGAAGCCCTGCATGAACATGGTGTCTAAAGTGTCAGGGAACTGATATGAACATTTTGAACAAATATGTCAAGCAAAATATGATAAAGCATGATGTAGTGGCTTAGATGCACAACAGTCATCATTTAGAGTGAACATCATGATTATAAATACAAAATCCACTTATTACTGAATAAATCGGTCCAGCTAATTTTCTGTTAATAGCTGCATAAGGAATGAGTTGATTCTGCTTCCACTTACAAAAATATATATATATATCACTGTAGGACAAGTCACTGGTGAGAGAGTCAGAGGTGTTCGTTGTGTCTGTGTGGGTTTACTTCAGCCTTTCCCATATCACTCCTACTTCCATGTCATGACTGGCTATGCTCAGTTGGTGTTATCTCATCCTGGGTGAGAGGCTCCAGCAGAGTAAGGCACATAATCAAGCTCAATGAATGAATCATGCCAGTTGAACTGGCCCTCATAGAAATGGGTAAAAACTGAGGGCATACAATTTGACAGATGTGAATAAGCATGTGTTGTAGTTTCCATGTTTGACCACTAGGTGCATAAATAACTGTATGGAACAAAATGTTTCATTATATAATTAACAGCATTTATTATCACTGTAAAGGACCACAGGATTGTTAAAGTGTGAATGGGAAAAGTGTAAAAGACAAGGAAGGACAGAGAGCTGTGCCTGATCGCTGATGTTTATTAAAGATGTAGCCTATATTGTTTCTAATAAAATAACTCAACTTCTGTGACTTACTTTTACTTTCTCAGCGTCCTGATCCTCATCTTCATTATGTGTTCATTGAAAATTTTTTTTGTTCCTAGCTATCCAGGATTTCAATGCCATATGGTAATGATGCACCATACTTTATCTCACCATTGCCGTCGTGAAGACTTTCATGAAGGTTGTTGCTTTTCGACAGCGACAGCCACCTCCTGTCAAATTAGGCATTTCCAATTAGCACCTTCACATAAGTAAGAGGCAGGAGCAGAGCCACTGATCAGAGCCATATGTAGATATGAATATTCATGATTCTTACTGTGAGTTTTTTCAGCTCAGTGATCTGATTCCAGTGTCCTCATTATGCTGATCCTCTGCACAAAGGGAGACAAAGTTAAACGGGAGAGAAAGGGGACGCCGTGACTCAGCTTTGGCCAAAAGTTAAATGATCTTAAAGTTAGATGATAAAGAACATCATTGTGTGTGTACATTTAAAACTGCAGACATTTAACTTATATAATTTATAACATTTTACATTTTGCAAAGTGATCTCAATCTATGTCTACATTTAAGGGGTGTTTCTACTGATTAGACATGAAACATGATTAAAAACATTAAATATTAGTATTTTATTCCATCATTTTGTGTGCTGCTTTAACTTTAATTAAGGCTGTGGGGAGCCTGGAGCCCTTGGAACCACAACCGGGTCTATAGAAAGGTTGCCAAACAGCTTGCCAGTCCATTGCAATGCCCACACCCACACACCCACACCCACACCCACACACACACACACACACACACACACACACACACACACAACCATTCATGCTCACACCTAGGGGAAATTAAGAATATCCAACTTGCCTAATGTGCATGTCTTTGGATTGTGGGAGGAAACCAAAGTATCCAGAGGAAACCAATGCAAGCTGGGGGAGAACATGCAAACTCCACACAGAAACATCCGTACAAGGCACAGGGCTTGAATCCAGGACTGCAGAGGTCATTATAAAAGAAATTAGTAAAGTTTTTACAGATTGTCTGCGTATAGCTTGCCTGCTCTCACTCACTCATTCTTTTGCAAAACTGTTTCTTTCTTTCAGGGTTGCGTGGAGTCTGGCACCCATCTCAGCTGACTTTGGGCAAGTACGGGGTGCACCCTGAACAGCTCACCAGACCATTGCAAGGCCAACACCAACCATTCACACTCACATTCGCACCTAGGGGCAATTTAGAACAGCCAGTTAGCCTACTGTGCATGTCTTTAGACTGTGGGAGGAAAACCATGTAAGCATGAGGAGAACATAGAAACTCCACAACGCAACAACCTCGTCGAGCCCACGACTTGAACCCAGGAACTTCTTGCTGTGAGGCGTATGTGCGAACCACTATATCACAGTGCCGCCTTACCTACTTTCCAGTTAAATTACTATTGATAGATAGGTCACTTCTAACCTAATAGAGACTTTATAGTTGTCACATCGTCATGACTTCTGACCTTGATTTTGCTTTTCACTGTCCCTCCTGCACTCAAGTTAAGTAAAAAAGCTCTTGGTATCCCCCAGGATTTTATTAGTTGTCTATCTACTTGTCCTGTATTTCGTCAGCTTAATTCATTTTCAGTTGTTCTTTCACAGAACTAATATTCTGTGTAGCAGTTCATAAAGATGCGGATGGTAGCATTATGCCATGTGCCTGCTCTCGCCTATCCTTGGTCGGTAATGGTCATGTTAAAGAAAACCAATTGGCTATGATTAACTGGAGGGGAAATTTTCCTATAAAAATATTTTTTTTTGTTGTGACCTGTTGACTAAATTACAGCTTGAAACCTAGATGTTTTTAGTTTTGGTGACAGACCTTTAATGCTGCAGTTTTGTAGTCAATTAAACGATTTATGTTCACACACAGCTAGTAGGTTCAGTAATATATTCTGGATTATATTAGCTCTTTTTTTAAGTATTCGACAATATATTAGCCAGTTAAAAGAAAATTAAGTCAACACTATCTGATGTACTCCAGCCAGGATGCATAACAGTGGGTAAGAGTGCATAGTGTTTTGGGAAGAAGTCACTTTAGGAAAATGTTCAAGAATGTTTGCGAACCGATAACTCGCTGAGTCATTCGCAAACCGACAACTGAGTCATTCGTGAACTGATAACTCCCTGAGTCACGTGCAAATCTATAACTTGCTGAGTTAACTCGATGTGTCGGTAACAAACCAATGCTTTGGTGAGTGCGAACTGCTGAGTCATACAATAAACCGCTAACTCATTGAACGTGAGACTAGATACCCCTACCTTAATAAGAAAGAAGCCATAGCAAATCTTGAACAAACAACAAGGCGTATGTAGTGATCTGCAGTCAACAATTTTTGTAATGTTTAAAATTTTTAAGTATAACTGCAAGAAAACACACTAATAAAATAAAATTAAACACACAGACCACTAAGTTGTTTTAAGCAGCAAACAACACTTTGCAGTAAAGAACACTTTATAACTGATACCTCATATATGTCTTGCAAACCAATGATGTGGGTTTAAGCCTGGCAGTGTCATTTTATTTATTTATTTGTTTGTTTGCTTATTTATTTGTTTATTTGTTTATTTATCGATTGATTGATTGATTGATTGATTTAAATGAAGCGATATGAATCGATTCACTACTATCGAATGAACGTAAAGGATCGAGTTAGTTAAAAGAATCGGACTTCCCATCACTACACCACACACAACAAGAGAAGATATTTTATTAGCTCCTCCCCACAAAGTGGCACAGGAGCTATATAAATAGGTTCCATCCATCTGTTTGTCTGTTCAGCACACTTTAGTTTCCGAACATTTACTTGCCATGAGCTAAAGCTGGGGCTTTAATCTTGCTATGGTTGTTCTGTATTGGTATATTATGAAATGGTCCTTTCAGTGGGAGCGTCTGGGCCCCGGTGGTCTATTTTTGTTGTAGGGGCCATTACTCCAATGGTGCATGTCGCAGTTTTCTCTGCTATTTCTGTCCAAGCTTTATTTTATTGTACTAAAGACTGAATGCTGACACACACCTGCACCAAGTTGAAAATAAAGTAACTTTAAAGTAATCTCTGTGGAACACCATCATCATGGAATATGGCTTGGATGGTTGTCCCGTGACCGTTCTGTGTCGGCACGTTGCTATATATTGAACTATGTCTTGGATACCTCTGCCTTACCCTAATTAAAAACGTGAGCTTTGTCTGCACATTGCATCATCTCTGCTCTTTGCTTCTTCATAGTGTGACAATAATAATTATATATACATGCACATATACAGTCTATAAAAACACATATACATAAAATGAGCTGTGATAAAAGGTTATTATGAGATTAAACCTACTACTTTACTGTTGACACGAATATCATTACTGCATGCCTCGCCATGTTCTGTAATCCTGAGACTCATCAATTATGCCCTCACTTAGCTCTAGACTTTTCCAAACAGACATTCAGTATAAAACAGCCTCTAATGCTTAAGCCATTGTACAGATGAAGAAAGCTGTTACACTAAGCCCGCTCAGGAGGAACAACAAGTCTTGAGCTGTAGAATGAATCTGCAGACATCTTACTTTTACTTTTACGGAAAAACAGCTGTGATCTTTATCCACAGACTACACACAGTCACAGGGAAATCAGAGACACTTTCAAAATAACTGCGCTGAAAGGAAAGTGTTTCAAGCTGCTATAAGGAAAAACTCTATTAACAAAAACTTTAGTGTTAGAGAAGTGTGCATAAACTCAAAGGAAGAATTCATAAGATTTTCCATCAGCCATAACGTTAGCAACACTTGATGGGTATGTATGTAGACGGCCCCTACACAGCGAGCTGTGACTCCTTTCTATCAGATCCATCATTATCAGATTCTGTAGTTTGTGCTACGGTCGCTCTTCTGTGGGATCAGACCAGATGTACTCGTGTTATCTAGTCTTTCCGCACACATCATACTCTACCCATTCACTGGTTCTCCTTTCTTGGACCACCTTTGGTAGGTACTTATCCTCGTATACAAGGACACACCCCACAACACCTTCTGAACAGATCCAGTCATTTATCATCAGAGTGTGGCCCTTGTTAAAATCACTCAGATGCTTGTCCTCGCACATTTTTCACATCAACTTCGATTTTTCAACATTAAGCCTGAGGTGAATAATTGTTTTAGTATATATTACTTTGGAAACTATGAAAAGCAAACTTAAACAGTGATGGTGCATGCTCCATTACAGCTTCTTTTGAAAAACGCCAAGGCCATACTGCATATCTTTCTCTAAGATTTTTGGAACAACATTTTATTGAATTACTGGTATTTTAGAATCAGTGACTGTCACAAATTATGAATCATTTGTCCTCCATTTTGATTCAGGTTTCTAACCCAAGCTTGTAAGGTGGATAAAAAAAAAATTACCCAAGGTGATGAGAATAATCCCTGAGGCGAAACATCATAATTCGGTGTCATCCAGCAAGCCTGAGGTGAATCATACTTAATCATGCTTTTTACACGTGAACTCTGAGCTCACATGCAAGTGGGTGTATCAGAGCTGTGCAGTTTTAGTATATACTACGAAGAAACACAGAGGAAAAAAACTGAAATAAGGTTTTATTCTTAATAATGTATTATTTTCTTCATGACAGAGGCAGGGTGCTCTCAGCAAAAAGAGGTTAAACGCTGTGTTGTGAATGGTGTCTATGTGGCCTACTCTTTCAGTGTTGAGAACTAAACTAAACCAACACTTTTATGTTTTTATTTATTTTAAAGTCTGATAAAGATGATGCTGCTCGCTTCAAGTGGCCATGACAAACTGTGAGTGTCCGAAGTTTCGATTCAACAGTATTCACCCAGAATAATTATTTTTTGTATCCCAAGATAACACACCAATCAAATTAGAAAGTTTTTAAGGTCATGCATTCATTAATTTTCTAAGCCACTTAATCCTAATTAGGGTCACGGGGAGGCTGGCTCCCATCTCAGCCAACTGCTGGCGAAGGTGGGGTACACCCTGGACAGCTCGCCAGACCATTGCAGGGCCAACACACACAGACACACACATACACACGCATACACACACACAAACACACACACAACAATTCACACTCACACCTAGGGGTCATTTGGGACAGCCAGTAAGCCAACTATACATTTTTTTGGACAGTGGGAGGAAACAGGAGTACCTGGAGAAAACCCACACAAACACAGGGAGTACATGCAGACTCTACACAGAAATGTCTGAGCTCGGGAATCGAACCCATGGCCTTCTTGCTGTGAGGCAGACGTGCTAGTTTTAAGATGGAAATAAAAAAAAAACTTTCCACACTGAACATACAACTGAGGTCTCCAACCCGATGCCCCACTCACAAACCCTTATTCACATGAACAATCACAGCCTACAAACATGGCTACCCATGACTACATCTCCCAGTGACATGATCTTAATTACCTGCCCTAATCATTCCTACATGCAGCTCATTACATTTTTTAATTAGTGCCTAGATTATTTTGGTCTGTATGTTGATCGCTCTCTCCGCTCTTGACATCAGTTCTTCAGTAAAGGTCTGAACTGCACCTTTGCCTGACAATCACATGACCCTAAATGTTATTTTTTGTACTGTATAAGTTGCTTATCCTTTAAATATGTGGTAAACATCAGAAATATGGATGTCTGTGAATACACCACTCTCCTCTGCTCTCATCTCGTCAAGATGATGGCTTCATTCATAATCATGTATCTCACATCTTCCAAATATAACAAGCTGCTAGCTTTTCTGATCCACTGAGTGAGTTTATTTTGTATTACTGATTGCTTTAAAATGATAATATAATAGATATTAATATTTATAGTACTCTTTTAATGTAACACAGTCTTCTCCTTGTTTGGCATGGGCATGCTGTTTTCCTGATATTTAAAAGATTCTCTGGAGTTCTTATTATTGAAGGTGTATGTTTTATTTTTAATACCCTCATGAAAAAAAACCTAAAATAATGAGTTTAAAAGAAGAAAGAAAGTTATAAACCATACTAAAAAATTCCTCCTGAGGGTATGTATTCATATTCATTTTTATTAATTCAGTTCTTTGGCTGTTTGCTGCTGTATTCCTTTTTTTTTTAATTACAAGTTTAATATAGGTTTGCTTTTCAGTGGCAGTTTAATTGGGCAACATTTACAACTGGACATTAGCATATTTATTTTTGCCTTTGTGGACATTATAGGAAGTACAAAGTCAGGTTCATGCATGCAATTAAAATGTTTTGCTTCAGCAGTGCTTCAGCCAAATAAACAATATTTGGCAGGTGGAATGTTGAAGATGAGGAATAATTAGAGCCGGAAGTGCCTGAGTATGGGTTTCGATAATGAAATCCCGAGTGCTCACATACAGATATATACAAAAACACCCACCCACACACACACACACACACACACACACACACACACACAGAGCAAAATCCATGGAAAGTTTCGTTATGAGGTAAAAATTAAAATGATCCCAGAGACCTGTTGAGAGTTTGTGCTTGTTAAGGTGAAAATTGAAAACTACATGTAATTAATCGAACCTCTTACCAAAAACAAAAAATAAATAAAAAAATGTAATAACAGCCCATGGGAGACTTCATCATGGACCTGACAACCACACACACACACACACACACACACACACACACACACACACACACACACACACACACACTTTTCTCTTGCTATTCGTGTCAGGATCTTCCACATCGCAGTTCATTCTCCTTTATCTAAACCTAACCCTAACTTTAACTTCAGAAACCTAACACAGCCTTGTGGCTCTTCCACTCTTCCCTTCACTCATTCGCTGAACCACTTAATAACTGGAGCCTCTCAGCCGACACTGGTCAAAGGCAGGGCACACCCTGAACAGCTCACAGGGCAACACACACAACCATTCACACTCTCACTCAGTCCTAGGGGCAATTTGGAACAGCCAAGTAGCCTAATGTGCATGTCTTTTGACTGTGGGAGGAAACTGGAGTACCCAGAGGAAACCCATGTAAACAGGGGAGAACATGCAAACCACACAGAACCACACTCACCATGCCAGGGACTCAAACTCAGGACCTTCTTGCTGTGAGGTAGATGTGTCAACCACTACACCATCATTCCACCCTTGACTCTTTAAAGTTTCTTTTTCAATTTAAAAAAAAATGTTTGGATCAGTCACATATCCCCCCTACCCAGCTAACACACAACACAGTGTAACATTATTGCGATGCTGCATAAAGCTCATAATTTGTTTGGTTGCACGAAACCTCTGAACATTGTGACATTATTGAATTACAATGTTATTAAACACATGTACATTTCTTCAACATTGTTTTATTGCTGCCAAAATGCCGCACACATCCAGGCCTCCATTACAGCGGCATCTAGGGTCAGACAAAGACACTGAACAGCCATACAGGAGTTTCCTTTTAAGGGAATCACGCAGGTACTAAAAAGAAAACCTCACACATGCACACAGTCCTTACAGTTTAATGTTACTGTAACATCTCCAATCAGCAATGTGGTGTAGAGGTTAGCATGTCCACCTCACAGTAAGAAGCATGTTCTTTCTGCACTTGTGTGGGCTTCCTCTGGGTATACCAGTTTTCTACCACAGTCCAAAAACATGCACATTAGGTTAATTGGTGGTTACAAATTGCTCCTAGGTGTCAGTGTGAATGTTGGCCCTGCAATGGCCTGGCGAGCTGCTCAGGGTGTAAGCCACTTTTGCCCAGTGTTGGCTCAGATGGGTTCCAGCCTCCCTGTGACCCGAGCAGTATAAGCGGTTAAACAAATGAATGAAAGAGTGTAGCATCTGATAATGTTTTTGAGACATATAATGAAGCGAATGGGATAAGAATCAGCACCTCCAAGTCTGAGGCCATGGTTCTCAGCCAGAAAAGGGTGTAATGCACCCTCCGGGTCGGGAATGAGGTCCTGCTTCAAGTGGAGGAGTTCAAGTATCTCGGGGTCTTGTTTATAACTGAGGGAAGGATAGAGCGGGAGATAAAAGTTCTCAATTTTCCAGTCGGTTTATGTTCCTACCCTCATCTATGGTCACGAGCTTTGGGTAGTGATCAAAAGAACAAGATTGCGAATACAAGCGGCTGAAATGAGTTTCCTCCACAGGGTGGCAGGGCTCTTCCTTAGAGATGGGGTGAGAAGTTCTGTCATCCACGAGGAGCTCGGAGTAAAACCGCTGCTCCTCCGTGTTGAGAGGAGCCAGTTGAGGTGGCTCGGGCATCTGATTAGAATGTCTCCCGAACGCTTCCCTGGTGTGTTGTTTATAGCATGTCCAACCGGGAAAAGACCCAGGGGGTCGACCCAGAACACGCTGGAGGGACTACGTCTCTCGACTGGTCTGGGAATGCCTTGGCGTTCCCCTGGAAGAGCTGGAGGAATTGGCTGGGAAGAGGGACATCTGGACCTCACTGTTTAGGCTGCTGCCCCACGACAATGATGATGATTATGATGATGATGATGATGATGATTTGAAAAGTATATCATTGTCCTTTGTAAAGATTTAGCTCATGACGGGAACAGCAATGTTTGTAATTCGGTGTCTTGTTATAATTTTAATTAGCTAATTAATTAATTAATAAAATTAGCCTGTTAATAAGTTAGTAGATGAAACCTGTTTGTGATCTGTTATTCTGTATAATGATTATTAATGGGTTAATGGTGGCAATGTTGCAGTTTAAAGTAAGGATAAGTTGAGTAGCGTTTTAATTAAAGGCAAATGTACCTCCCTCCACCAGGGGTAAATTTCATGTGATCAGACAGATATAGACTTAGATAAAAGGACTTATAATAAAATTACACATTATAAAAATTACACATTTATGCTACATGATTCCATACACAGAAGAACACAATAACCATTTAACTGAACCCTGCTGAGCTCTCAGCAAAACAGACATACAAGTATGCAGCACACTGTCTCTTCTTTTTGACGGAGACCACATGGGCCAAAGCCACGTCTAGGCCACTTAATCTATCCTGAAAAGTTGCTTTAAATCTCTGTACTATTAAACACTTCTAATACAGTATGTTAGAGTAAATTGCATCAGTTGTCTGTCAAAAACTGAGTGTTTTTTTATGTTCCTGCCTGATGAGTTAAACTGCAGGTCATTCACTGGAATGTCTATGGAATAGAATCACGATAACAACTTTATAACACTTTCTAAAGAGATGCATAGAAATATAATTTACATTTTCACTGAAGGCACTTTAGGGCAGCATGGTAGCCTGTTGATTAGCACGTCCTCACGGCAAGAAGGCTGTGAGTTGAAGTCCCAGGCTGTTTCTGTGAAACCATGTTAGATAGGAAATAATTTAATTAATTAGTACAGCATCAACAACACAGAGATTTTTATTTTACTAGTGCTCATTAAGTTTGTCATATAATATAATATCATATTATATCATACTAGCCTTGTGATAGATTGGTGACCAGTTCAGGGTGTAAACCCACCTCTCACCCAAAGCCAGCTGGAATTTATGACCCTGATGAATAACCCCTACAGATAATAAATGAATGAACATCAGTTTCTCTTACTAATTAATGCAAAACATCCTGACCATACGCTAGTCTTCAATATTCTTTAGCTAATTGTATTGTACAGTAGAAGGTCTGTGGGGGTCAAACAAGCAAACGAGTTGAAGGGTTTAACTTTAGCAATTTTTCATGATGACCAGAAGGGTCGGGGTGGAGGGATGCTACAATGGCACTGAGTTACATATTCAAATAATAATTTTGCCCACCAGTGACAGCCAACCTCGGTTCAGCAGAGGAAGAGTGTATGATAAAACCATTATATTCAACCAATATTACTATTAATTCTACAATACTGTATATCAGTGTTTTTCAAATATTCAAATATTTTACAATATTAGCTACTTGAAGAAAGCCATGTAGTAAAGTTTTCAGCTAAAAATAATTGAAAATGCATGCAGCACAGTAGTATAGTGGTGAGTATGTCCATCTCACTGCAGGGAGGTCCTGGGTTCGAGTCAGAGTCCCAGGCTCTACAAGTGAATTTCTATGTGGAGTTTGCATATTCTTCCTTTGCTTGCATTGATTACCTCTGGGTATTCTGGCTTCCTCCCACAGTCCAGAGACATGCACATTAGGCTTATTCATTCATTCATTTTCTAAGCCGCTTAATCGTAATTAGGGTCGAGGAGAGGCTGGTGTCCATCTCAGCTGACTCTGGGCGAAGGTGGGGTATACCCTGAACAGCACACCAGACCATTACAAGGCCAACACACACACAACCATTCACACTCACACTAACAGCCAGTTAGCCTACTGTGCATGTTTTTGGACTGTGGGTTGAAAACGGACTACCCAGAAGAAACCAACACAAGCACGAGGAGAATATGCAAACTCCACATAGAAACACCAGAATTTAATCCAGTTTTTACTTTGAGGCGGTGGTGCTAACCACTACTAAACCATATTGCCATATATATAAATAGACACACACACATATACACACACACACACACACAAAGACACACATACGTATACATAGCTTGTGACAATACTTCTGTGTAGCTGCTTTAGAAATTGACTCATTTTTGCAGATGCTCCATAAATTACATTCTGCGTCTATAAATTACCCCCACACAGTAGCCATGAAAATAATGAGACATTCCCAAGACATTTGTCTTTTGTGGCTCCTCATCCATTTTTGTTTCTTATAAAGGATGTAGGTTTGATTCAATCCACAGAGGAGTGCCAATTAAAAAGTGCCCTAGAGCAAAAAACCATCACCCAGGGAGCAATGTTTGCAGTTGAGTTTGAGATTTTTTCCGCCATGACATCAGTAGGTATATTTTCATCTTGTGCATTTGCCAGAAGTCAGCAGAAGAACAGCTGTTACCCTGAGCTACTGTTCTGCTAAATTTTCTCACCATCAGCGATGAGAGGATGATCTATTTAATGTGTTCTACTCAAATACTGAACTGTATGATCAATATTACTAATAATCTCAGCACTGATCCTGAATAAAAGTCTGAATAGTCAAGTCAATTTAGGATCCAGCTAAACCTTTATTAGGAGATAGGTACATGCTCTGTCATATATGTATATTATATTATCATATTTATACAGTTCAGAACTCAATATTGAATAAAAAAAAGAAAAGAAGAAGGGTTGCAGGGTGGCGTAGTGGTTACACAGCAAGAAGGTCCTGGGTTTGAGCTCTGTGCCCAGGAAAGGTGCGTTTTTGTGTGGAATTTGTACGTTCTCCCTGTGCTTGCGTTGGATTCTTCCAGGTGTTCCCCCCCACAGTCTAAAGACATGCACACTAGGTCAACTTGACCTTGCTTGCGTGTCTGTATGCCATCTCGGGTCCTGAAAGGAAGGCCATGGATGAATACATTGAGAGCTTGCTGTGGGCCGGTATCATTCGCCCATCGTCTTCGCCGGCAGGAGCGGGTTTCTTCTTTGTGGGGAAAAAGGATGGCTCGCTTCGGCCATGCATTGACTACAGTGCCTTGAACGACATCACCATAAAGAACTGGTACCCGCTCCCACTCATTTCCTCCGCCTTCGAGCTGCTCCAGCAGGCTCGAGTCTTCACCAAGTTAGACCTACGGAACACATACCATCTGCTCAAGATCCGTGAGGTAGACAAGTGGAAAACCGGGTTCAACACTTCCACAGCCCATTACGAATACCTCATCATGCTGTTCGGGCTGACCAACGGCCCGCTACACCGCACTAACCTCTCCCAAAGTTACCTTTTAACTTTAGTGGGGTCCAGAGGCTGAAGGAGCGTTCCAGAAATTAAAGAGATCGTTCACCATGGTGCCGGTCCTAAAGATACTCAACCCCAAGCGTCAGTTTATCGTGGAGGTGAATGCCTCCAATGTGGGATTGGGTGCGATCCCCCAAAGATAATAGGATTTATCCATGCACCTTCTTATCCCGCAAGTTATCGCCAGCAGAAAGGAATTACGACGTTGGCAATCGGGAGCTGCTAACCATGAAAGTGGCCTTGGAGGAATGGAGACACTGGCTGGAAGGGGCAGATCCATCTTTCCTGGTGTGGACGGACCACAAGAATTTGGAGTACCTCAAGTCAGCCAAGAGGTTGAAGTCGCAGTAAGCCAGGTGGGCCCTTTTCTTTAGTCGGTTTTGGTTTACACTCTCCTATAGGCCGGGCTCTCAGAACACCAAACCAGATGCTCTGTCCTGCCTTTATGAACCAGAGCCAGTTGCCAAGAAACCATACCCTATCTTACCTCCTGACTGTGTGGTAGTTGCGGTTCCCTGGCAGATAGAAAGCAAGGTCCAGCAGGCGAGTCAGGGGGTACCCACTCCAGAGGGCTGTCCTCGAAACCAGTTGTTCGTACTAGAAGTGTTGCACTCTCAGGTGATACATTGGGCCCACACGTCCTCGCTAATCTGCCATCCTGGTATCAGAATGATGTTTGTCGTCAAACAGTGATTTTGGTGGCCCTTTGGTGGCTCCGTCTGTGTCAGAAACAAAGCATCAAAGCAGGCCCGAGCAGGCCTCCAGCCGCTACCAGTGCCTCACAGACTTCCAGTTCTTGGTGGACTGGGAGGGTTAGAGACCTGAGGAGCGCTCCTGGATACCTGCAAGCTTCATCGTCTACCACACAATAATCGACGACTTCTACAGACAGCATCCGGAGACACTAGGCCCGTCAGGAGCCGGCCCTAAGGGGGGGGGGTACTGTGATGTCCCGTGAGAGGATTTAAGGTCATGCCTGTCTGCTGATCTGTTCTCTCCTTTCTTGTGTGTGCTTTGACTGCAGGCTCCACCCTGATGATCCCACCTGTTTCCTATTTCCTCCTGAGGAAGGCCTGCAATTCTGTGGTCCCGTTGCCAGATCATCTTGTGCCATCATAGAGAGCAAGCATATCTCACAGTTCACACCGCGATATAGCGGCTGTTCATAGTTCAGCTTTTGTTCTAAGTTGTCTTCTGTATTCAAAAATACCCTGTTGTGTCTGTCCTGCTTTTGGGTCTGTTATTCCTTGGTGCCAACGTAGCAGCCCCAAATAGAGGAGAACATAGTATAACTTGACCTTATATTCTGAATAAAAGACTGAGAACATTCAAGTTTTGAATCCTTCCTAATAATAGTTATTATCATTAAAGGGAAATGAAAGCAACACCTGCCAGACTCTTCTGTTACACTTAAAGTAGGCATATTTTCATCATTAGGTGGTTTTTACTTACCTTTTTGAAGATGTAGTCTGCTAAAATGTATTTAATAGTTTGTATTAGCCCGTATGAAATGACTGCTTTTTCATTTTTACAAGTCCATGAATTCGCAAGAATAGAATGTGGATGCATCAGTTCCAAGAAGGCAGGATAGCAGTAATAATAACAGTATACAGATATTAAACTGACAAATCAGATATAAACTAGTAAACTTCTGAATTAAGTAAAACTAGCCACATATACACATAATACTACATTATATTTACACATCACACAGGTGTCTGATCCTATACTGTATGTGATCTAAAGGTACAGAGGTCAGTGCATTTAACAGCGCAAAACTTCAGTATATGCAGTTTTTTTTAACACCAGTTTGTGTCACATTTTTGTAATAAAGCAGCACCCCACTGTGTGCGGATTTATTACTTCTTTTTTCATTACAGTCAAGGTTGTAATGACAATAGTGTGCTTCAATGTGTGAAGACATATACAAAGTATGCAAGTTTTTATTGTTTGGGTTTAATTCAATTCTATCCATCAAAGAAAAATTATCAAGATCTTGAAGGCCTACAACATTCCTCTGAGGCTAATATGGGCAATTGACATAAAGTACTTAGATACTTGAGCAAAGACTGTGACCCTGGATGGCAGAGGAAGAGAAAATCACAAACGGGTGTGCTGCAGAGAGATACTTATGCTCCTTTTCTTTTTGTGATAGTACTTGATTTTTCCCCTTAGAGAACTTTATCTAGGGTTTACAGTAACCCTGATGCTCTCTCAGAAATCTGGAAAAGGTAATCACGGACTTGGAATTCGCCAATGATATCACACTGCTTTCTAACAGCATGGGACAGGCACTGAGGCTACTAGCTAGCATTGAGAGTGAGTTCTTAAACAGCAAAAAGACCAAAGGGATGTCTTGCAATGTTGCACAGGGCAAGTTAAAATATTTATTTAACAGAAATAGGGGAGTGGGGGGGTATCAGGGACCCAGAGGGGTGAGGAGTAATCCACGGAGACGTGAGCAATCCGGAAGAGAGCGTATCCCGTGTCGCAGAGGTGTGGCGGTAGCACTGAGCGAGTAATCCAGAAGAGAGTGTATCCTTCGTTGCAGAGATGGGGCGGAAGCGCTGAGCGAGTATCTCTGAAAACAGAATGCAAAATACACACGCAGGAAAACAAAGACCACATAACCCCAACAGGGATGCCATCACCACACAAGTGACAGGAAAATTCTTGAAGTAGTAGAGGACTTCAAGTATCCAGGGTCATGGATTAATTCCAATGAGCAGAACATCAAAGCTTGCAAGGCACTGGCCCAAAAAGCTCTCAACAACATGAACAAAGTCTGGCAGTCGACTGTCTCTCATGAGCCGAAGCACAGGGTTTTCATTGCCACAATTGAACCTGTCTTATTGTAGAATGTGAATGCTGGTCACTCACCCCTGCCTTAGATAGATCTCCAGAGGGCTCCAACATTTGAATGCTTCGTGCAGCTCTAAATATCAACTGGCAAAGCCATATCACAAATGAAGTGCTGTATGACACCCACCCAAAAGTCACTTACAAGGTTGCTTGCTGTAGACTCGGGTTTACCAGTCACTGCTTTAGGCATAAGAGCTTGATGGCTGGTGAGCTCATACTCTGGGAAATCCTTCACTGGGACACAAATCAGGGCCATCCTCGAGGAATCTTTAGTGACACCCTCATGAAGGACGTTGGCTCTGTTAGGACTGAACGAAACTCAATGCATGCGACTCTGCTAAGGCCACCATAATGATGATGATGATAATGACGGTTTACTTCCCTTTTAATAAATGTTATGTAAAAAAAGGAATTTTTTTCGTCTCACACATCCTATAACAGATTTTAATTTATCTAACAGGTCAGGTAATTATGGCACATTTGGCTTATCTTTTGTCTCAAGGCTATATCCTCTGCAGTAATAATAATACAACACAATCCTGAAGAGTAAATACTTAACCTTACTTAGCTTAATGCATCATAGTACACCTTTAGTTTAGAAAACAAACCAAAGTGCAAATGCTATGTAAAATCTCTGTGAAATATCGGTGTCTTCCACGTTTATAGTTATGGATCCCAAGGTCAGGGGTTCAAGCCCCACTATCAACAGGTTCTCACTGCTGTCCCCCCAGTGCAGCTTACTGGGTTATCAAAGGCCGGCCATGTCGCTCACTCTATGGTAAGAGGCATGTAAAAGAACCATTGCTGATTTTCGTCAAGAGTAGGCTGCATAGCCGTCAGCATGTTTCTG
>JAOUQZ010000004.1:25598157-25610882 GCA_028564935.1 Neosilurus hyrtlii
GGTAACGAGTGGAGGACAGAGGAGCCTCTTAAAGAAGTTACAGGTCTGTGAGAGCCAGAAATCTTGCTTGTTTGTAGATGACCAAATACTTATTTTACCGAGGAACTTACCAATAAATTCATACAGAAAAAAATTTGTTTCATTCATTCAGAAAAAATTAAAAATAAATCAGGGATGTAGTACTAACCGAACAATGCACATGCCTGCACATGTGTAAAATTTTACAATTCTGTACAATAGTGAAATAAGACCATTTATATTATACAGTAATTTGTGCATTTTTTGCTAAATGTGTTTTTGCCTGAGTTTAAGGCAGCATATACAACATTCTATTGTCAACACAGGCCTTAAATGCCTTGTACTAGCCCAATTCAAAAATAATAAAATAGTGTCCCCTGCACACAGACAGTAAACACTTCAACCCATTCATAAAAGCAATACAATCTGGTTTTATTTTACTCATACTCGAACAGAGATTCTAATTGATAGCTTTGTATACCACAAAAGTAATATTCTTTAGGACCTTGTTTTTTTGTCAATCTGTACTGTGTACTGTAGTTAAACACAAGACTTCAAAAGCACCCAAGTAGCGCTGTAAGAGTTGCCCTGCCTTAAAAAAAACTCTTTAGAAATCCCATCTAAGCTGAACAGCTATGAATCAGAACGCAGGTTAACACTGTAGTGAAGTTCTTCAGGCAATTTTTATGTTTGATGTATTTTCAAGCTGAAGAAGAATCAGCGAGCTCATAAAATACTTTGGACAATGAAACTGCTAAGGAGTCGTGCCAGCTGGATCTATGTTTTCTGATGTCACATCAAGGACATCATGAAGTCAGTCACATGACAACATGACTCATGTCAGTAGATTTGAACTTGCATGTAAATTTGATAGAATCTCCTCTAATTCTACTTCCCAGGCCTGTTTCATGCTCTCACTGTACTTGAGGAACTACACATGTACAGCACTGTGTAAAGTAACAGAAGAGTCCCTGAAGAGTTCCTGCAGTGTGTATGATGAGTCAGCTGTTGAATTCTCCACACTCTGTTCATGAATGATTTTTAGCCTTGAATCATGTCCTTCAGGTGTAAGTAGTTCTACTGAGTCTTGACCTGATGCCCTTACTGTATGTTTATAAAAACACGAACAGATGTTTGCAAGATACACAGAGCATTAAAAGATTATCCAGATGCATATGTTTACCTAGCTTG
The DNA here is from genome assembly GCA_028564935.1 of Neosilurus hyrtlii. Lineage (NCBI taxonomy): Eukaryota > Metazoa > Chordata > Actinopteri > Siluriformes > Plotosidae > Neosilurus > Neosilurus hyrtlii. The sequence goes on from JAOUQZ010000004.1 coordinate 25,599,367, forward strand.
ATGATATTATTCTGAAAGCTACTAATATGGTTTACATTGAAGCTATTAGTCCTGGCCTATCTCAAAGATTAACAAGAAATAAACACACCTGCTCCATTTCAGTTCTGTCCCACAGCCAAGCCTAGAGATGAGCCTTTGAAGTTGTCATCTTTTGTGCAATACAATCTCGCCTTTTTCACAGTGACGGTGCCTTAGATGGGTGCTTTATGAGCCGATATAAATCCTTTACACTCATAAAGATGCTGCACTGTGATAGTGGCTTGGCATGAAGCCAGGGCAGGAAAAGGTTCAGGATTTTTTCTGAGGCTACAAAGACCTTTTGTTTGAGCCATCAAGCAAGAATTTATGAAGAAGCGAGGATGAGATACTGAAATATTTCAGATTAATAATTTTTCATCACTTCTTATTTGTTTTTTGAGAGGTAAAGAAACACTTTAATCAACATTTTCTTCTTTCTGAAAGGTGCTGTACGTGTGTATCTGATATGCAGGATATCCGAGTATATGTACACTGCGTGGTTAACAATTTATGGACCTCAGGCCATCACACTTATATGTGTGGGTTTTTTTTTTCAAACTGTTACCCCAAAGTCAGAAGCTTGAAAAAGAGGAAAATAACTTTTAATAATTTATTTTATTTAATATTATATTATATTATATTATATTATATTATATTATATTATATTATATTATATTATATTATATTATATTCTTACCCTGTAAATCATGAGGAATTAATAGTTTTTAAACCTGATATGGAGTGGCAATGGACTGCAACATAAACTTTTTGAAATCTGAACAGTTTTCAGAGTCCTTGTAAATTGTTTGCATAAACCTGATTCATTTCTGTTAGCATTCATAAACCAAATTTGTATTTATATAAATGACTATGATTGTTTGATAACAAAATTAATGTTATTTAGGCCACTTTCTTCAAATAACCATGACCCCGCCACTTTAAATCTGGGAGAAAGTAGAAAAACCTGAACATTTTTGGATGAACTGAACACCCATTCCACTGCACATCTCCTTACTAATCCTTTTGTGGCTGAATGAATATCCCACAGCCGTGAGCAAACGTTACCTAATTATTATCATTATTATTATTTTTTACAAGAACACAAGCTCTTGCATGTTGAATATAATGATAATGTAATGGACCTTATTGGTACATACCTGCGTAATGCAAGCCAACATTATTGAATATTTAAAAAAACAACAACAATCCAGAAAATAGGGTAGAACCTACTAGAACTCAGTAACCTACATCAACTGGAGCGGCTTTATTAAGTCATGAGTTATGGGAAGAGGTTCAGGTTGTTTTTAAATGACTATTTATTGGACGAGAAGGCAGATCCTGACCTGTAGTAACACGAGGAAGCAACTGACTAAAGGTTTATGTTGTGCACAAAGAAAATACAAAAAGCCAATTTTATTTATGAAGCTTTGTTTGAAAAGGTAACATCAGTCATGACTGCAGCTTCAGTGTAATAAAGACACTACAAATAGCTTCATGATCTGGTTTAACAAAATGTGTAAGAGTATGAATTTCATAGATGTCGATTTATAACTGTTTTAATGCTCTTTAAAGCTCAGTTAAAATATTAGCTCACACTGTGCGCTGTATTGCTTCAGGGGAGAAGTGTTCAGTGTCCCATATCAAGTCTCAGTTAAACAGCTGACCAACCATTTGAAGCTACGCTCCATTATGAGTTCTACGATCCTGGAGAAGCTGAGAGCAGAGCCACTTTGTGTTAATATGAGGTGGCTGATAATTTAAAGATGAACTAAAGGGACACTCATAGAGTGCAAGGTACCTCTGCCAGGCACAAATGGATTTGTTTACTTGACATTGTTATAATGCAATATCTCCCCCTAGTGGGTATCTCATTTTGGAGCATATTCAGAGAAACATTTCATTCACATGAAAATAAGTACAGTATTTTTGTGTAATCTTGCTAACAGTCAAAATCCATTAATATCCCTTAATAATTTTTTAGAAACCCATAGATCTAAATCATTATCTTGATCTGCACCAAAAATGTATGGGTCCTTTCCAGTCCCATACCCCATGCCTTCATTAAATTTGATTTAAACGGGTTCTTGTCAGGCCCATATCCCCTCTCTTTTTTTTGTCATTTGCTCAGTGGTTTTTGCATAATCCTACAATGAAGCAGACAAACAAACAGACCTGGGGCCTCATGTACAAAGACTTGCGTGGAATTCTTACTGAAAAATGGCGTACACCTAAATCCCAAAAAGGTCGTACGCACAAAAAAATTCAGATGTATGAATCTGTGCAAAAGCATGAATCCAGGCACATTTCCTTTGAACATCCGAATCAATGTGGAATTGAGCGCACATGTAGGAGTATCCGACCCCGCCCTGTCCACGCCCACATTTAAATATGCAAATCATATTTAAATGAACCATCCCCCGGATATTTCCGTCTGAAAACCCTTTTAATATGAGGAAGACGAGGAGGCGTGCAAGAATGTAGTGTTTGGCGCACTGTCCTCCGGCATAAACACCAAACACAGGAGGTCTGAGTAAGAGAGTGTGTGGATGTCAGAAAGCGTCAGAAAGGCGAACACACACAGAGTTAAAAAATAAGTGGTCAGACTTAAAGGTGGCCGTTAAGCGGAGGACGGACTGCCCACCGCCAAAGTCTGACCCAATCCGGCGGGGGGAGAGGAGAGGAGGACCTCACCCCACTTGAACAGAGAGTCGCCGCAGTCAGAAGTGATACTGCTCTTTCGGGGAGGGGGGGGCATGTGGGGTCTCTGATCACCCCCAAGCTCACAGCCTCACTCTTGATACATCTGAACTTTTCCGTGGGAAAGTGCGTACGCAACGTTTTTGTGCATACGCACCCTTTTTACATGAGGCCCCTGGTGAACACATCCACCAATCCAAGCGACAGAAGAGGTAACAACACCAATCACCTCTAGACAGTTCTGTCACACCCATATTCACTGATGCTGGGAAAACTGGGTGTCAGGATCCCCCAAAAGGAGCTGGATGAGGGTTTTCTGGGGTAGAGAAATGTAGATTATTGAACAGGTTTCAGCATTTAACTAACATGGCAGTGTTGCTGTCTGGTCTAATCAGAGATGTATGGTGATGTCATTATAATTACTTAGCAGTTTTCAGCCAATCAATGTACAGTAACATTGGATGATCTGACTTCTGCTATTGTTACAGATTATTTTAATGTGGAGTTTTTCCCTCTTAAGGGTCACATCTTCTGGACTGCTGTTGGTACTTCCAACTTCACAGACAAGGAAACTCACACCATTCACATTCACACCATTCAACCTACACAGAGACCATTCACACTCCACACTGAAAAACCCTCGCCGAGCCCAAGACTCAAACCAGGGCCTTCTTACTGTTAGGAGGACGTGTTAATGATTAACAGTTTGTATATGTTTGCTACTGTAATTGATTAAAAAAAATGAATGGATGGAACCATGGCTCAATCTCCTTATCAGTATAATGAAGCTGAGTATCTTTATGGTTATTGGAATAAAAATGATAACTAGTATTTGTTGAAATCTGACTCAAAAACGAAGCTCCTGGCAGTTGCAACTAACAAAAACTTGTCTGTGCAAAAAAGATCTCTGCTGCTTTACTTTTAAAACAGCTTTGAAAATGTAAAAAAAAATTAAAAACATAAAGAATCTCTGGCATTATTTTACATCGACACTTTCAATTAAATTCAGTTCAGTTTTATTTGTATAGTGGTTTTTACAATTAATATAGTCACAAAGTGGCTTTACATAGTAAAACAAATTAAATAAAGAATTTAAACATTTCTCCATAAATCCTACACATCCCCAATGAACAAGCCTGTGGAGAAGGTGGCAAGAAAAAACTCCATCAGATGCCACGAGGAAGAAACCTTGAGAAGAACCAGACAACTTTACACGTATTTAATGTATGAGCAAGAGCGGAGGTACAGCGACTCAGAGGTTATCCCTGTCACTTCACAGCAAGTTGGTTCTGGGTTTGAATCTCAGAGCGGACCGGTGTCTTTCTGGGCGGAGCTGTGTGTGTAGGTTTTCTCTGGGTATACAGTTTCCATGGGTATACAGTTACAAAGTCGACACAAGGAAGAAACCTTGAGAGGAACTAGACTCAGAAGGGAAATCCTCATTTGGGTGAAACCAGATAAAAATACAAACCATGTAGCAGAAACTTCACTATAGTTTAACATGAAGTCTAGTTGGTTATCTAATAACTGTAATGGGAATTGTAGTCTTAAATCATTTTAGTAAAAGAGTTTATATCACCAGCAGTGAAAAGTCATCTTCACAGTTTCTAAGTGTATATTTAGGTCCATATGCATCATCATCAGCAGGAGTGAGGAGCTTCTAAGAACACCAACCAGTAGGAGCACATCAGGACAGACCACATGATTCAGAGAGCAGAAGGATCAGGATCACTGGGATCTTAGAAGTAGCATGTGTACTTCAACAAACACACACACACACACACACACACAGATGGAGAGAGAGAGAGAGGTGGTTATGTATGCTCATAACAGTGTAAAAGTTAAAAAAGAGAGTTTAATTTTTGGTTTTATTTTTTTTATATTTTGTTTGAAATTCCTGATAAGGTGTAATCTCATTCTTCACACAGGTTTTTGTACTGTAAGGAAGTCTAATCTTTGAATAAAATTATAATAGCTGCCTGCTCACAGAGGCAGTAAGATGAAACTGAACAATAAATAAATAAATAAATAAGAAAAGCACTCAGAGAGTGCAGACCTCAGCCAAGACCGTTCAGTACCCCCATATGGTATTGTAAGAAAGCAGGATTTTTAAAAATGCAACATTTGTTTATTATTTGCACCATTTACATGATTGCATTGTGTATAGGGCCTGTCTTGAATAAGAGGCCTTGGTATACCCTGTGATTTTATTGATTATAGTACTCAGGCACTTGAGAAAATGATGAGTTGTCATGCTTCTTTGCACATGTGTAGGTCACAAAAGTGGACCAAATGCAGTTTGAGCAAAACACAGTGTGTATCTGCACAATTTGAGGAGTGGTTTGGAAAACCTATATAAAGGCTCAAAAATGTCCACTATTGTTAGTCTAGTGCACCGCATAATGTCACTTTTATCACATGAACGTCTTCGGGCAATGGGTATGATGGGGGCCGGGTTGAGCTACAGTGAGGTAGCGAGGCGTACGGGCTGTACACAACCCACCAGCAGAGCCTGGCTCACCGCCACAACATGACAGTTGACGACAGGCCGCGTCCAGGGCGAGAGAGAGTGAGACGACTCCCGCAGAGGATCGCTACATCCGGTTGCAGCACTTGCAGGGCTTTTGTTTGTTGTTCTTGGAAGTCAGCATGCGAAACAAATGATCCATATTACAAAAATCCAGTTTTGGGTACCAGAATAAAAATTATGTCGAAAATTATGGTCTCAAAGTTTCTACTGACTGTCAGTGTATATAAAAGAAATGTTAAACAGCAGATATTTACCTTTTATTTATTTGATATTAGTAGTTTGATAGCATACTTTCCTTTTAGTGACCCTAAAGAAGGCCTATGTTTTATAAATTACATATTAAATGTAAAACCTTTATCCCTTTATTAGGCATTAAAAGTGAGTAAACATTCTCTGTGGTATAATTAAAGGACTAACAATCCAATCTTTTGAATCAGTCTTAATAGAGACAAACCCAAAGCAGTAACCAGAGGACCAGTCTGATATTACAAACAGGCTTTCTGTTCCTCGTAATGATGTGTTAGTGAAATGAAACAGATGTTATGGCTTTGAATATAAATTTCTGCCCACAATTAGCACACAGCCTTAAAGGAAGATAAATGATCACATGGCATCTGACTGGAACATAGTGCAGTGTGCAAGTGGAAAAAGTCGCCTTGTTAAATATTTTACCCTCCAAAATCGTAATGGACACAATGCTTCCCTTAACACACCAGTCTATTATCATGTAAACCACTCGACTAAATCATTACACACTCACCTCAAGCTGCTTTCTCCACCACATGGTCTCCACAAATAGTTTTATCATCAATAGGCTATCATCAGGGCACGCACAGATATATAAAATAAACAAACTAACTATTTACTATAGTCACTGGAGTAACAAATATATAAAAAATAAAATAATACTAGGGTAGCGTATTTTACTCCCCTCCTCTTGCTTTCTCTCTTTCTCTCTCTCTCTTTCTCTTTCTTTCACTCTCTCTCACAATTTTTTAAGACCTATTTTTAGATTTTTTCTGCTTGCATCTTCTGTGTCTGTGTTGGTCTGACTTTATTTTGATGATATTTTCGAGCTGTTGCCTCGAGATGCCATGGGCTTGCTTTGTTTATGTTCTTCAGATTGTCATGCTTGTTGCATGTGTCACTGATACTCTCATTCAGGAGTAAACAAATGGTTTCAGAAAGACATTATGGTCAATTCCATTTTATTTCCCAGATGACACTATATTGCAACTTTATTTAATACGCCCAGTAAAGCTCCTTGCACACATTTATGTTTGGTCCTGGGTTTGACTGCATTTCATAGCATTCTCGGATTATGCGGATTATGCGGATGGTTAGATGGCTAGAAATGGTTGAACATTCATTAATTTATCTGTGTTTAGGTCAAAGTCGGTGTCAATCTTGGTAACACTGTTTGTGAGGTGATAATGCACCCTGGATAAGACACTGGTCCATCACACACAGTGTTAAGTGTCATCAACCCACTGATAGAGTCACAGTGATTTTTTTGAAACCCTGTATTATGCTGCAACACCAACCGATGTAAGATAAAATCCTTTAACATTTTAGTGCTGAAGATTAAAGATGATTGAAATCCTGTAATATTTTATCATGTAGTTCAGTGTATTCATATTTTATGAATTAATTCTTCACTAAAGCTGTCTGTATGCCAAACCAAATTAAACATTTCTGCCTTGTTATCATTAAAGATAGAAGTAAAAACATTTTTTTTGTACATTCTATGTGAATGTATGTAGATGAATGCGAATTTTCCATAAATGACCACATGTTTGCACAGCACAGCTGATTTCCATTTAGTAATGACCACAAAACTCCATAAAAGGCAAAGTACACACAGACACAATGATGAGTGGCAAAAATAGATATAAATATCTCAGAGATAAAAGTGAAAGTTATTTCAACTCATTTCTACACCAGTAAAATATATCAAATTATTTAACAACATACCTGCAAACAAAATGCAAAAAAATCCAGCCATCCATTCATTATCTATACCGCTTATGCATTAGGGTCATGTGGGATGCTAGAGTTAATCCCAGCAGGTAAGAGGTGGGGGTCACACCCTGAACAGGTCACCAGTTTATCTCAAGGTGAACACAGACACAAATAGCCATTCACACTCACATTCTCATCTATGGAAAATTTTGTCTCATAAACCATCATGCTGTGACAAGTATAATCACACTGGCTTGGGAATACTCTGGATAACTGCTGCCAGTAAAACAGTCTGCCACTGCATCCAGAAATGCAACCTGAAACTGTGCGCAGGGAAAGGCATGATATGCAGAAACGCTGCCCAGTTCTTTGGGCCTGAGTTCATCTCAAATAGACTGCAAGACAGGGGAACCATGTGCTGCAGACTAATGAGTCCACATGTCTGCTTGTTCTGGGAGAAATAGACATTGAGTTGTCCATGCCAAATATCAAACTGACCATGACTGTTATCAATGAAATGTGCAAAAGTTAGCATTTATGATGGTATGAGGCCCCATCAGTGCCCAAAGCATGGGTGCGTTTTATGTTTGTGAAAGTACTATTGACACAGAGGTGTATGTTGGGATTTTTGAGGAGCCATCAATTACTGATCCGAAGGTCAGGGGTACAAGCCCCACTATTACCAGGTTGTCACTGCTGTCCTCCCAGTGCAGCTGACTGGGTTATCAAAGGCCGGCTGTGTCTGTCACTGTTTGTGGTAGTAGGCTTGTAAAAGAACTATTGCTGACTTTCGAAAAGAGTAGGCTACATTGCCGTCAGCGTGTTTCTGCCCTGCAATGGCCTGCCGAGATGTCCAGTGTGTACTCTGCCCTCGCCCGGAGTCGGCCGAGTGAGCGCCATCCTCTCCGCGACATTTTAGGATCTGGAGTCAATCTCTGAATCATAATAAAGGCCCACACCTGATATGTTTCTGATGTAGACAGATGAGAATAAGATGGCAGATTGTTTTCTTATGTTTTTATTCTGCACTAACCCTACTCAACAGGGTATTTAGACTGAAGGTACTCTTAACTACTGAACCAATATTAGAATATTTTTACTTATAGTGCCTTCCACGCTCTTCTGGAAGTCGCTCTGGTTGAGTGCGTCTGCACAATGCCATAGGTTATTGAAAATGTGTTCACTTTGGTCAGTGTTTTATCACTGATAGATGTGACAAAGAACTCTTTGTTGCAGCTTTGGTGTGACTTTTAGATAATAGGTACTAAATATTAGACCACTTCATTATTATTCTTCACAAAGCCTAAATGAAATTAGGTACAGCAAGCCAAGGATCCTAAGATATAACACTGACCTCTAGTTGCTAAGTCTGGACTAACCTCCAGAAAACTTTGCATTGTAGTTGATATTTATTTATTTTTTCTACTTTTTGAACCCACCTTTCCCTTCAGTTCCATGTTTACAAAGCTTCATCCCCAGGATCTATGGTGGCCTCCAAAGTACAGTGTCTATAAGGTGCCCGCAAAGCAAACACCACCAAGCAAAGATTTTCCCTTAGAGAATTAATGCACTTGTGGCCTTAAGCTAAAACATTTTTTTTTTAAATCCTGTTCTCCACTGGATGGCTCACTGCTAGCACTGCTGGTACAAATCTCCGCCAAGGGCCTTTCTACATGAAGAGTGCATGTTCTTCTGGTGTGGGTTACATCTGGGCACATTGTTTCCTCCGACAGCCCGAAGATTGGCACACACTCTAAACTGTTCACGGGCGTGAATGTGAGAGTGAACTTTTGTTTATGTCTGTGTAAGTCCTGAAGTCAGCTGAGATTGGGACTAAACAATTCATTCATTCATTCATTTGCTGAACCGTGTAATCCTACTATGGCTAAAGCCTATCTTAGCCGACTTTGGGTGAAGGCGAGCTACACCCTCAACAGCTCTCCAGACTTTTTACATACAGAAATCATTCACGCTACATACAGAAATTCACCCACTACATACAGAAACCATACACACACTACATACAGAAACAGCCTGTACACACACTACATACAGAAATCACTCATACACTACATACAGAAATCATTCACTCTACATACAGAAATCATACAAACATTACATACAGAAATCAGTCTCACTGACAGCCTTGGCTGCAGCACGTTTGGCCTTTCGGTACCCGTCCGCTGCCTCCGGAGTCCAACAGGCCAAAAGGACCTGATAGGCCGCCTTCTTCAGCTTGACAGCCCCCCTCACCGCAGGTGTCCACCACCTGGTTCGGGGGTTGCCTCCACGACAGGCCCCGATGACCGTTCGGCCACAGCTTTGGGCTGCCGCCTCAGTAATGGAGACATGGAACATGGCCCATTCGGATTCTATGTCCCCGGCCTCCATTGGGATGTGGTGGTAGCTCTGCCGAAGGTGGGAGTTGAAGGCCCTTCTGACAGGAGACGCCGCCAAACATTCCCAGGAAACTACATGCTTGGGTCTCCCAGGACTGGAGGGAAGCCTTTCCCGCCATCTAAGCCAGCTCACCACCAGGTGATGATTGGTTGACAGCTCAGCTCCTCTCTTCACCCGAGTGTCCAGAACATGCGGCCTCAAGTCCGATGACACGACTACAAAGTTGATCATTGAACTGCGGCCAAGGGTGTCCTGGTGCCATGTGCACTTATGGACACCCTTATGTTCGAACATGGTGTTCGTGATGGACAAACTACGATGAGCACAGAAGTCCAACAACGAAACACCATTCGGGTGAGGCCGTACCTACCAATCACACCCTTCCAGGTCACAACTGTCATTGCCCACATGAGCGTTAAAGTCTCCCAGGACGACGAAAGAGTCCCCAGGGGGAACGCCCTTTAACACACCCCCTAAGGACTCCAAAAAGGATTGGTATTCTGAAGTGTTATTTGGTGCATAAGCACAAACAACAGTCAGGACACCCTTTCATCCACTGGAGAGAAACCCAACATGTGGGTTTCTTCCTTGTGTCATCTGAGGCTATTTTTCCTTCCACTATTACCATAGGCTTGTTCAACAGGGATGTAGGGATGTAAGGTTGTTCCTAGTTTTATTTTTGATTGGAGGAGCTCTGACCGCACCCATTATAGACAGGTAAGAATTAATTACCATGTGGATGATACATTCTCTCCGATAGAGTTAAACAATTTGTGTTTTCACCATGGGAAGGAGAAACACTGTATACACTTATTGTGTGTGTGTGTGTGTGTTAGAGAAATGGCGGATCAACACACACCTCTAGACTTGCTGTTTGACCGAGTGCCTGAGAAGGACCAGTTTATGATGATGGATGGTGAGAATTTACCTATACCTGTTTAATTCTAATTCATTCCTAAATTAATGTATTTAAATTAGAGAGAAGGAAATGTAAATTTTTAAAAATGTAAATTGTTAATAATGTGAGGCTTGTGTTAATCTCATTAAATAAAAATATGTACATTTTATGAATTAAAAATTTTGATGTAACGTGATATAAATCTGTTGAAGGTCTTCATTATTTTTTCATTCATTAGTAGTCGAGCAAATACACCAACCTTTCCTTTATTCTTATTTTATGGATTATTTTATTATAATTTTTTTTGTTTTGAATAATGTTAAAATAGTGATTCCTTTCTGTGAACATATGAAGAGTTTTTGGGTTTGGGACAAAAAAGTGGTAAATATATGATGATTGGTAAAAAATGTATAAGTATGCCTCATGGAAACTGTTGATTTATTTTTTTTTAATTAATTTATTTTTTTTTGTCCACCAAACTCCAACATCAACTTACCTAAATTTTTGAACCCTCTTCCTTCAACTGTGAGATGTTTGAGGGTTTTTCAGTATGTTGTACCCTTTTCAAATCCCCCACAATTTCACCATCCAGGCAGACTGCCTCACATTATCTTCACACATCCTTTGATATGATTCTGAATTCAGATTTTAACCAATTACTGTAAGTTGCCCTGTCCCTGAGGCATTTCCACCGTCATGTTTCACAGGTATGAGGCTCTTCAGCTGTTTATATGTGTACTGTGACTGTGAACTCTATTTTTGATTCAACTGTCCAGGGCACATTATTCTAAAAGTCCTGGGGCCTCATGTACAACGGGTGTGTACGCACAAAAATGTTGCCTACGCACTTTCCCACAGGAAAATTCAGATGTATCAAGAATAAAATGTCCGTGGAAATGCGCGGTGCTTCACGCAGACTTTATGGCTGGCGTATGCATGTTTCTGCAGCTGTTGGTGTTTTGGCGACACTTAGAGGTGATTCTGGGAAACTGTTTATAATGTGAACTTTAG
>JAOUQZ010000004.1:25630334-25643932 GCA_028564935.1 Neosilurus hyrtlii
CTCCCCACTTAACCTCTCCTCTCTTCTCCTCTCCTTTCTTCACCTCACCTTTCCTCTCTTCACCTCAGCTCACCTCTGTTCACCTCAGCTCACCTCTCCTCATCTCTTCTCCTCACCTCTCCTCTCTTCACCTCAGCTCACCTCTCCTCACCTAACCTCTCCTCTCTTCTTCTCTCTTCACCTTAGCTCACCTCTCCTTTCTTCACCTCACCTTTCCTCTCTTCACCTCTCCTCTCCTCTCTTCACCTCTCCTCACCTCTCCTCATCTCCTCTCTTCACCTCACCTCTCCTCTCTTCACCTCAGCTCGCCTCTCCTCACCTCTCCTCACCTAACCTCTTCTCTCTTCTCCTCACCTCACCCTCTTCACCTCAACTCTCCTCATCTGTCCTTACCTCTCCTCTCTTATCCTCTCCTCACCTTTCGTCTCTTTTCCTCACCTCTCCTCTCCTTATCTCTCCTCTCCTCACCTCATCTCCTCTCTTCTCCTTACCTCTCCTCTTTTCTCCTCACATCTTCTCTCTTCTCCTCACCTCTCCTCTCGTCACCTCTCCTCACTTCATCTCTCCTTCCCTCACCTCTCCTCTCTTCTCACCTCTCGTTTCCTCACCTCATCTCTCCTCTCCTCACCTCTCCTCTCTTCTGGTCACCTCTCCTGTCTTCACCTCACCTCTCCTCTCTTCATCTCAGCTCTCCTCTCCTCATCTCTCCTCTCCTCACCTCTCCTCTCTTCACCTCAGCTAACCTCTCCTCTCCTCACCTAACCTCTCCTCTCCTCTCCTCAGCTCTCCTCATCTTCTCTCTTCACCTCACCTCTCCTCTCTTCACCTCAGCTCTCCACACCTCACCTTTCTTCACCTCTCCTTTCTTCTCCTTACCTCACCTCTCCTCATCTCTCCTCACCCACCTCTCTTCACATCACCTTACCTCTCCTCACCTCTCCTCAACTCTCCTCTCTTCTCCTCACCTCATCTCCTCTCCTCACATCTCCTCTCCTCACCTCATCTCTCCTCTTCTCACCTCTCCTCTCTTCTGCTCACCTCACCTCTCCTCACCTCTCTTCACCTCACCCTATCCTCTGTTCATCTCAGCTCTTCTCTCCTCATCTCTCCTCTCCTCACCTCACCTCTCTTCACCTCAGCTCTCCTCTCCCCATCTCTCCTCACCTCTTCACTTCTTTCTTCACCTCATCTCTCCTCTCCTGTCCTCTCCTCACCTCTCCTCTCTTCACCTCAGCTCTCTTCTCCTCACCTCTCCTCTCTTCTCCTTACCTCTCCTCTCTTCACCTCACCTCTCCTCTCTTCACCTCAGCTCTCTTCTCCTCACCTCACCTCTTTTTACCTTACTGCTCCTCTCCTCATCTCTCTTAACCTCACTGCTTCTGTCCTCAACCTTTCCTCTCCTCACCTCTAAAGGAAACCATCAAGATCCCAATGATTTCTGACTTCCAGCTTTAAGGACACTCACATGTCTGCACCTCTCCTCATTTCTCCTCACTTCTCCTCTTATCACCTCACCTGTCCTCTGTTCTCTCCTCACCTCTCCTCTCCTTTCATCTCCTGTCCTCACCTCACCTCTTCTCACCTTCCCTCTCCTCACCTCCTCTCTCCTCATCTCACCTCTCCTCACCTCTCCTTCCCTCACCCCTCCTTACCCCACCTCTCCTCAACTCCCATCTCCTCACCTCTGCTCTCCTCTTCTCACCTCACCACTCCTCACTGCACACACTGTAACAGTTAATTGTTTTAAAGCCACACAAGTGCTAAAGCAGAGCAGGGAAGGGGGAATCAACCTTCTGATAAGGGAGAATAATATTTTGTGCCATACCAAGAAACATTCTGCTCCTTTAATGTTCACGTCTCTTGGTCAATTTACTGCAGCACCACTTTGACTCTAGATGTTTCTGATGACCTTTAGTGTGTTCCATAGTATATCTAATATTTTGAGACACTTCTCACCCTTTCCTGACTGATATCCTTCAGCACCTCATGTTTAGCACTCATCTAATCTTTACTTGCCCATGAGAATCACTACATTGATGATATGATCATTCTTCTGGAGTTTAAACGTGGTTCTTTCATTCTGAGTACATGCTCAAAGAAGACAGTTCTCAAAGATACCACCTGTTCAGTCCACAGTCATATTTCTGCTCTGTTCAATCTTCGGACACACATCAGGAAAATATCTCATGCTCTCTATTACAAAGTCAGGTGTGTGTGTGTGTGTGTGAGAGAGAGAGAGAGAGAGAGGTACTGGTGTAATGAGTTCAGACACCACTGAGTGGTCACAATATTTCCTTTGTCATCTCTGTATTACTATGCTGCATTGACATTGTTTTATGCTTCATTATTAAATAGATCATTGTTCATTAGGTGAGCAACAGAGCTCATTTGCTGAATCCAGTTAGGGTTGCAGGGAGACTGGAGCCTATCTCAGGTGACACTGGGTGAAGGGAGGTACACCCTGAACAGCTCGCCCAGACCATGGCAGGGGCAACCCAATTAGAGGAATATAGACTAAGCCGCCTAATCTTAATTAGGGCCGCGGGGAGGCTGGCGCTCATCTCAGCCGTCTCTGGGCAAAGGCAGGTACACATCTAACTGCAGGGCCAACAAACATACAAACCATTCCCACTCACTCTCACACCTAGAGGTGATTTGGAACAGCCAATTAGCCTACTGTGCATGTTTTTGGACTGTGGGAGGAAACCGAAATACCTGGAGGAAATCCGCACAAGCATAAGGAGAACATGCAAACTCCACACAGAAACACCTAATCGAACCCAGGACCTTCTCGCTGTTAGGCGGACGTGCTAACGTGCTGCACTGGCAGGTCAATTCATTTTTGCTGAAATTTCACTACAGTGACTCAGAATGGTACTCTGTAGTTTGTATATTTCAAATTACTTTGTAGATTTTTGCATTCATAAATATCTATTATAAGTTTTTTTCATTCATCGGGAATCACCAGTAAACCTGCATTTATTTCCCCAAATTTCTGCAATTGTGATAGTAACTGGAAAGGGATTTTTTCATGACAACCAGCAGAGAGCAGTGTGTTCCGGTCTGTATCCATACACATAGAAGAAGAAGAAGAAGAAGAAGAAGAGGAGGAGCGTGTCACAAAAACATTGCAGACATTGATTTGATTCGCTGCGCTCAACATGGCGACCACGATCAGCACTCAGCGAGGACAGGTGTGTGAATATATCTGTTTTCTGTCTGCTCGAACCTAAAAAAAAGCTGAGGTTTAGAGAAAACAATAGATAAGCTGGTATGAGATCTCTCCTCTGTCAGCGATTTCCCCCTTTACTGTATTCCCACAAATCCCACCTTCTTCTCTAAGATTGGTTGTTCGTATTCCGGTCCAGCGCTGTGATTGGGTAATATTCCGTTTCCGCAAACATTGAACCAATCAGAAAAAAGCGTCGGAATACGAGCGGAAAGAAATAATTAATGGTATAGCAGCGATGCTAACCAAACATGTAACCAGCATTAGAACACAACTCCTGATTACTACATGTACATTGTACCACTGTGTGTTTATAATGTACCTTATGATTTCCGAATGCAGACAGTGAGCTGTTGTGGGATTATAAAGTTAAGACAGATACTCGAGCTAGTTTTCTTCTTTTCCTCAAAAACCACAAAAAAGTGAAGTGAATCTGACTCGTCTTCAGTGATCTGGAAACCGTCTGGTTATTTGACTGATTTGATGTTCATTTTGTCACATTTGCCATTCACAGGTGAACGTTTTACCTGTTTAAATGATAAACAACAGGGAAAGAGAGAGGGAGAAGTTACTATAGGATGGTAAACTGTGGCCAGACCCACCATCAGTCCACCATTAGCAGCTTGAAGTGTTGTGTCCATGCTGTTGATCCTAAAGCCTGGCCGCTCCACCTGTGAGTCGCCGCAGAAATCACAACCCAGTCTTCCATCCGGTTTCAGGGACCCGCTCCACAGCAGCTTGCTCTCGGCAGTGGAATGATGTAGTCGTCCTGTTGTCTCTTGGGGGTCTTTTTCTGTTCGTCTCACTTGTAACGAGGGGTTATTGAAGTTCCTGTCACCCTGTTGGTTATGAGTTATATATAATAATATATATAAGTTATATATAAGTCTCACAGAGATTCTCAGTCCTTATGTGTGATGTGAACATTACCCAACATTCTCGACTTGCAAGACTTTGTAATGAGCTACTGCCAGATGATGAAACTTTTTGTGGTAAAATCAAATGTTTTTGCTGAAAAAAGTAAGCAAGACTAACCTCTGCTGCTGATCCATCTGTATGTGAAGACTTTCTCATGAATGTAATCACACTTTGCATGTATATTCGATCGCACTGAATGATGAGAGGGTGTCAGACGGTGATTGGACTAGGGCGTCTGTCCCGTACACCACGCCTACTTAAAGTGATGTTTTATTAGAATGTGAGAGTAGGAAAGGCAGCGCTGCCTGCATTAGCACACACGGCCTCATCTCTGCTACAGTGGTGCCACAGAAGACCATGGCACAGTTAAAATGATGTGAGTTTAATCATTGGGTGTTATTTAAGAGCCATTTTTTCCCCTAAGAATCACCTATTAAAGCATGGGGAGTGATACATCACACCCGCTGATTCCTATCAATTTTTTTGGTGGGGTAGATTTATTGCCAAAACCGACAGAAATCACAGAAACCCTTCGGGGAAAAAAACATTACAGTCCTCTTAAGGGGAGGGGTCCTGAGGTCCAAAATGGCAAAAAAACAAAATAAAATTGTTTTTTAACTTTGATTATCTCTGTGTTCCCTCATTCAGCCTCTGTGGTTTCATGGTATATGAATTCTTCAGGGGCGGCAAGGTGGTGTAGTGGTTAGCACATCCACCTCACAGTAAGGAGGCCTGGCTTCCTGGGCTCAAGTGTTTCTGTGTGGAGCTTGCATGACTCTCTCTGTGCTTGCATGTTTTTTTGTTTTTTTTTGGGGTACTCCGGTTTCCTCCAGTAGTCCAACAAAATTTTACATTTCGGAATTTTGGCAGACACCCTTATCTATAGTAACTTACCTTATTATACAACTGAGCAATTGAGGGTTAAGGGCCCAACAGTGGCAGTTTGGTGGTAATGGGATTTGAACCACTGACCTGTTAACCACCTGAGCCACCACCCTGTGAGCGTTGGTCCTGCAGTGGCCTTGCAAGCCGTCCCGGGTGTACCCCACCTTCACCCTGAGTCTGCTGAGATAGGTGCCAGCCTCCTCGTGATCCTAATTAAGATTAAGCGGCTTAGAAAATGAATGGTAAATGAATGTATCAGGTAGAGTCTTTTAAAAATGTCGCTATTTTCAAGGCTGAATGAGGGTGAGGGCGTCATCTTTAGGTGGTGCCTCAAATCATGACTTTTCACTATGTGGGCTGCATTTGGGGACCTTTAGTGGCTTGTGCCCTGATTAGGCCTGGCTCATTCATGTATATTTGGATATGTGGGGCCATTTACTCTCCAAATATGCATGAACAGTGGTGGCTGGTGGGTGCTTTTGTATAGGGGCAGTTTTTATGCCGAAAATGCGGGTCTGGTACATTTTCTTTAGGCCATAACTCAGTGCTCCCTTTATGAAATTAAATAAAACTACTTTTCATTATGTTCCTCTATATCTCTACTTAATATGATAATAATACCGGAAAGGTTTTTCGCATCATTAACCCTTTACGAGCCAGAGTTCCAGGTGAAGCCCTTCTTGATATTATAGCGCCTCTTAGAGGGATTGCTTGTTTTTTTTTTTTGTACTGTAGTCAACTATAAGCGATTTCAGAGGTTGTTTAAACTCCTTTAGGATTCTTGTGAATGTAGAGCAGAGTGCTGGGGTCAGAGTTTATTCTTATAAAGTTTTACAGTGGTGTGAAAAAGTGTTTGCCCTCTTCCTGATTTCTTATTTATTTTTTGCATTCTTGTCACACTTAAATGTTTCAGATCATGAAACAAATTTAAATATTAGTCAAAAACAATACAAGTAAACACAAAATGCAGTTTTTAAATGAAGGTTTTATTATTAAGGGAGAAAAAAGTCTACATGGCCCTGTGTGAAAAAGTGATTGCCCCCTAATTCTAATAACTGGTTGGGCCACCCTTAGCAGCAACAACTGCAGTCAAGCACTGCAATGAGTCTTTTACAGCTCTGTGAAGGAATTTTTACCCACTCACTGGAGGGTTTTCAAGGGATTGAACTGCCTTTTTAAGGTCATGCCACAGCATCTCAATAGGATTCAGGTCAGGACTTCGACTAGGCCACTCCAAAGTCTTCATTTTTTTTCTTCTTTAGCCATTCAGAGGTGGACTTGCTGGTGTGTTTTGGATCATTGTCCTGCTGCAGGACCCAAGTTTGTTTCAGCTCGAGGTCACTAACAGATGGCCAGACATTCTCCTTCAGGATTTTTTGGTAGACAGCAGAATTCATGGTTCCATTTATCACAGCAAGTCTACCAGGTCCTGAAGCAGCAAAACAGCCCCATCACACTACCACCACCATATTTTGCTGTTGGTATGATGTTATTTTTCTGAAATGCGATGTTACTTTTATGTTAAATGTAATGGGACACACACATTCCAAAAAGTTAAACTTTTGTGTTGTCAGTCCACAGAGTATTTTCCTAAAAGTCTTGGGGATCATGAAGACCTTTTCTGGCAAAATTGCCAGAAAACAAACAAGCCTTAAGACGAGTCTTAATGTTCTTTTTGCTCAGCAGTGGTTTTCATCCTGGAACTCTGCCATGCAGGCCATTTTTGCCCAGTCTCTTTCTTATTTTGTAGTCATGAACACTGTCCTTAAGTGAGGCCTGCAGTTCTTTTAAAGTTGTTGTAGGGTCTTTTGTGACCTCTTGGAGGAGTCGTCACTGTGCTCTTGGGGTAATTTTGGTCGGCTGGCCACTCCTGGGAAGGTTCACCACTGCTCCATGTTTTTGCCATTTGTGGGTAATGGTTCTCACTGTGGTTCGCTGGAGTCCCAAAGCTAAAGGTCAAATGGCTTTGACCTTTTCTATACTGATAAATCTTAGCTACCTTCTCTCTCAATTTCTTTGGGTCTCGGCATGATGTGTAGCTTTTGAGGATCTTTTGGTGTACTTCACTTTGTCAGGCAGGTCCTAATTTAGTGATTTCTTGATTGAGAACAAGTGTGGCAGTAATCAGGCCTGGGTGTGTCTTTAGGAATTGAACTCTGGTGTGATAAACCACAGTTATCTTTTGATGGAAAGGAGGGTGGGGGGGTTTCACTTTTTCAGACAGGTCCATGTAGGTTTGGATTGTTTTTCTCCCTTAATAATAAAAACCTTCATTTAAAAACTGCATTTAGTGTTTACTTGTGTTGTCTTAGACTAATATTTAGCTTTGTTTGATGATCTGAAACATTTAAGTGTGACAAACATGCAAAAAATAAGAAATCAGGAACGGGCAAACAACTGTATATTGGAATCTGTTTACATGCTGATTAACTGTACTGTACACAAAGTGACATCTCTGATTCTGTGCACGTGTACTGTGTTCAGGTGTACATCGGAGAGCTTCCAACAGACTTCCTAAGGATCACTCCGACAGTCCAACAGCAGCAGGTACAGATGGACGCTCATACGGCGCAGCAGCTGCAGTATGGAGGCAGCCTCAACACCATGGGCCGGATCAGCATCACAGTAGTGCAGGTATGCAGTGCAGGGTTAATTGTAAAGTGTTTTATTTATTTATTATTTGTATTTGTGTAGCCCCCTTTTACTCTGAAATCCATAAAAAAAATCCAGCGCGGCCAATAAACTGACAGGCCAGGTAAGGAGAGCATTGATCAGAGAAGCAGTAAAGAGGCCCCTCTGGAGGAGCTGCAGAGGTCCACAGTTCCAGTGGGGGGACTGTCCCTGGACAAATCTTAGTTGTGCACTCAAAAACTCTTGGCTTCTTCGAAGAGTGGCCTAGACTCCTCCCTGGTGCTCGCTCATAACATACTTTACCACTTTCAATTCATTTCATTATTTTTTTTTTTGAAGAATGTTGGCTCCAAGACACAGCCTTGTTTAACACCGTTGCTAACAGAGAAATCAGGAGACACCTCGCCATCATTGATAATTTGGGCCAGCATACCTGAAATATAATATAACGATAATAAATAATAATATATGAAACTGTCGAATGAGTGAGATGAAGTGGTCTGGATAGCCATATTTTGACGTGATTTTCCACTGACCTTCCCGGCTGACCTTTCGTCAGGTCTACAAAGATGTTACATGGGTCCTGTTGCTGTTCTTGACATTTTTCCTGGAGTTGGCATGCAGCAAATATCATGTCAACTGTGCCACACTGGCTTTCAGGGAGTAGTCCATTTTCAAGGTGTTTGATAAGTCAGTTCATGGGTACCCAGGCCAGAGTTTTCCCTTGAATTACAGAGTAGGGAGATGCCCCTGTGATCGTCACAGCTGTGTGCAATAGTGGCATCTTTGAAGTTCTGTGGAAGCTTCGACTCTTCCTAGAAGTTGGTAGATAGTTCATGAAGCTTTCTTGTTAGGGAGGGACATGAGTGCAGAAAGGAAGAGCTACACCGCTGAGTACAAGAAAGCAGTTGTGGAGGAATCACTTACCTGTTTATTGAAGTTGCTGTTAATGTTAATTAAAATAAGACCTACCCCGAAAATAAGCCCTATGGTGTTTTTTGAGCCGAAAAAAATAATAAGACAGTGTCTTATTATCGGGGAAACACGGTAGTAGGTCTTCCATGTTGCAGAGTAGGACAATCTGGCTTAGTTTTAGGTTTAGTCTTAGTTAGGGTCTTGCTGTAACATGTATGAAGTTTCCGTTTTTCCTCAAGGAGCTTGACAATCTCTTCATTGTTCTCGTTAAACTAGTCTCGGTTAGTTAGTTTCTCATCAAGTTCATTCAAGAAGGCTGTAGAGTGCTCATTTTTTACCTTTATTATGTTTAGCTTTTAATGTGTTTTGCTACCTTGGGGCCTTCATTTCTTTTTCAGCATGAGTTTTATTTTTGATAGGACTAGAAACTGGCACTGTGTGCTGCCTTGGTTATTTTAATATCACACATATATTTAATATCAATGGTCTTTATCCCATATGATTACAAATTCTATGAAGTGTCAGTGCTTTGACTTTGTTTGTACCCACGTGGTCTTGTTACGTTCAGCCTGTCTGAAGAGGGTGTTGGTAATTACGAGTTTGTGTGTCATACAGGTTCTTGGGAGAAGTTTATTGCTGTTACGTTTATCTAGGCCATTTCTACCAATGGTTCCCTCCCAGGTTTAGTGGTCTTTTCCAACATGTTTGTTGAAGATTGTGTAGTTCTTGGTACAATTCATCTTTGACTTCATCAGGGTTAATCATTGTTGGAGTATAGGCACTGACTATGGTGGCATGTTGGTGCTTGTCAATGGGTATTTGCATGGGTATAAGTTGGTCATTTATTCCTTTTGGGAGGTTGGACATATGTTTCAATAGTGCAGGTTTGATTGCAAATCCAACCCCGGACTTCCTATTTTGCTGTAGGCCTCATCTACTCCAGAAGAATGTATATCCTCCCATGTCATCTGTGTGCATGTTTGCGGCTGTGACTTCCAGTGGATCCACACCTGCCATGTCTCTAGCCCATCGCCACAGGACTTTTAAGAGTTGTCATGTATTTGTTTTAAGGGGAGGAAACTTGCGCAACATTGCCCCAACTTTCTTGTTCAGGCACACCTTGGTCCAGTAGCAAGACAGAGTCAAGACTGCTGGAGATGTTCTAGATGCAGGGACTGCCAGCAACTGTTAAGGTCTGAGCGGTGGCCCTCCCAGGTTATCTGCCTGGAGCAGCTGGTTTTCAAGCACCAGTGTCCCTCTTATGTTCCTCCCGCAGCTGTTATGTAGCAGCTTTGGGACGTGCACACTGGGGTAGAATAATGGATTCGACTGTCGGAGGCATTTTATTTATAGAAATGTATTTATATATACATCAGGTGGGGCAAAAAAATAAAAAATGGTCCAAAATTTAACATTCAATAAGTATGAAGCCCTTGGCCATAATCTTATAAAAATGTACCAAACACATGTTCTTAGTAATTCCTGCAAATATCAAGTTAATATCCTAAATAGCTTCTGTGTGGGAGCATATATGTATATATGTGTGTGTGTATACATATCCTGTCCATCGATGATTCGTTGTGGTTCCATGAACCTTTCACTGTTGTAGTACATTTATATGTACTACATAGATACAGTTTGATGTTTCTTTCAGGATGAGGAGTAAATAGTCTAATTAATAAATGTAAATAAATTTGTTCAAAGTAAGCAAAATATTCCAGCATTATTCTTTAAACAGTGTGACTATGGGTTTTTTGTTTGTTTGTTTTTTTTAAATCAATTTTAAAGATTAAAATTCTCACAATGACAGTACTGCTTGACTGTAGTTACTTAACTCAATTATCATTAGCTCTTTTTTTTAGTAGCTATCTGTCAAAATGTAATTATGTTTGAGTTTTAGAAGTCACAGTAAAGTTGTTATTGAACAAAGTTGAAAATTTAATTCCTCTTTCTTTTCCAGGCAAAGTTGGCTAAGAATTATGGCATGACGCGCATGGATCCATACTGCAGAATTCGGCTCGGCTACACCGTGTATGAAACACCAACGGCACATAACGGAGCGAAAAACCCACGCTGGAACAAAGTGATACAGTGCCCGCTACCTCCTGCTGTCGATTCCTTCTACTTGGAAATCTTTGATGAGGTTCAGTTGATTATATCAGCTATAGGGTTGGCTACAGTAACAGCCATAAAGAGTTGTTCAAAAAGTGTACTTCTAATCGATTGCTAGCTTCTCGACTTGAAAATATTAGTACACCAGCATTGTTCAAAATAGTGGGATACATTTCATGTTATTTCATGTCAGGCTGTTATTTTTTTGTTTCTGTTAAAATATGCTGTTTTATGAACATTTTTCCTGTAGCAAATATAAAGAGGCCAATAATTTCCAACACAGGGGGTGACACTGTAATGTAAGTCACATGATCATTTCATGTCTCCACCAGCAGCAGGAAACTAATTTATCATCGCATATCGTTGCCCTCCTGGTGAAATCTGCTATCTCCATTTTTAATGATGCAAAACTGAATGAAAATACAAATAATGATTATACAGTAACACGTATGCAGTCATGTAAAATCATGTGTGAAAGCCCATATCTCTTATTAACCAATGTTAATCAACTATGACTTAAAATAATCCTCTGATGGTACTGAATATTATGTTGTAGCAGCAGTATTGGGAAGAAATTTCTTCTAATCTTAACAGCTTCTTGTATATGAACATACCCATTTGTGCCTGGACAAAAGTCTTGTCACAAAAATTTAATTTCACTTACAAGACTATATTTATTACAGAAAAATTATCAAATGTTGAATCAAATGTAACATCATATCATATTGAAAAATTAAAAGCATCACTCAAGGTCAGTAGTGCCTCTGCAAACATGGTCATGCTGGTATCAGACTCCCAGGTGCTCATCATGATTAATAATTATCATATTAAAATAATCAGACATTCAAGATCTTCAAATTACAAATAATAAAAATTTGATATATAATTGAATATCAAGCAAACTTCCTGTAACCTTTCAGAATACCTTTTGTGAGAATTGCACATTCCCCAAACAGATCTTAGCAGTAGCAGTGATGAGCTGGATAGGGTTTATCTATTAGCCTCTGTATGATTGTGGGACAGCGTGAGAGTTGGAGGTGAATGCTTAAGAAAATAACATGTTTTGATTGGCTAAAAATATGTGTGATTGACATCGAGGAAAGGTTCATAGGGTTTGAGATTGAGTTATGTGAGAAGATGGATCAGAATCTAAGATTTAATTGCCCTTCAAATCGAGGCTTGTTGAACAACAGAACCTTTGGTGGCAGACCAGCCAATATATAGAGGACCAGAATTATTGGAACAGGTGAGTGACAGATGTCCCCATGTGCCCTGTTAGATTGATTGTTTAAGAAGTGAATAACTCTGCATGTCCACTCTTGGTTTGAGTCCTGTATTTCTTCTGAGGATCTTCTTCTTTTGCTTTATTGTTCTTAAAACAAACCAACCTGAACATTCATTTTCTGAAATGCTTAATCCTAGTTAGGGTCGCAGGGAGGCTGGCGCCCATCTCAGCCAACTCTGGGCGAGGGCAGAGTACACCCTGGACAGCTCGCCAGGCCAATGCAGGGCAATATTTGTTCATATGCTAACATTTTAATTAAAAGGAACTATGTATTGAAACTCTTTTGTTCCCTGTTGTTGTTTTTAGAGGGCATTTTCCATGGACGATCGCATTGCCTGGACTCACGTGACTATCCCGGAGAGTTTGAGGGAAGGCAGTATAGTTGACGAGTGGTTCAGCCTGAGTGGAAGACAAGGAGATGATAAAGAGGGAATGATTAACCTGGTCATGTCTTACTCTGTGAGTTTGAGCTGCTTACACACACACACACACACTCACAGACCCACACTTTGATTTTTAAAGAGTGCTTTATATAAATTTGTATTTATTTTTATTTATTTATTTATTTATTTTTTTTTTTTATTTAATTACAAATCATAAGATCAGGGCAGTGTGAATATTCTGAGAGTACTGCATGTAAAGGCCATTACCAATAGTACTGTCACTGCAGCATTTCTAGGTGTTTTGTAATCAGAAGAAATGCTGTGGTTCTGACATTATTTGTACTTCATTTTGAGACAACAGTATTAAAACTGTTTTTGTGTTAAACTGGAAGTTTTAAGTTTTTATCACTTAATTTAGTTCCAAAGCATAACAGATATTTATTAAAAAAAATTCTGAACATTCATTCAGATTTTTAGTACATCTTACAGGGAAACATAAGAAAAGCAAATTAAAAAAAATATATATTTTTTAAAAACAGGAGTGCCGTCATCACTTGTCATATTTTATCCAAACATGTGCAGTGCTTCCCTCATTTTGTTTCTGTGTGGTTGTTGATCTCACCTAGCCGAGGGAAACACAGTTGTTTCTCGTTTATTGCGCATGTCAGACATTGTAATATGATATTCCATTCTGGTCCCCTCGCCATGGCACAGCGAGCAAAGGTCAGATTATCAACATAAGTGAGCAGCACCTGGTAAATTTTTACGTCGAAGCAAAAAAAAAGCGAGGATTGTTTGTTGAGAAACGAGGTGAAACGTTGTCCAACCACGAGCAACTTTATATGGGATTCTCCTATAACAAAGATAGTGTTCATAGTTTTTCATAAGTGCTGCAGACCACATACACACCTGATGGATTTCTATGTTAATGCAGGTATCAAAACTTTTATGTGTTTCTTAAATACTATTAAAATATTAATAGTATTAAAATGAGATTATATAGTGTATTAAAGCAGCCTAGTTGTATATGGAGCTGCTTTGTAAATGTATTTGCATATTAATGCATATGTTAATTTCAGTACAGGAAAATAACTACTCCAGAATGAAATAAGGTCCATCCCCTCTCGAGAAGGGTGGTTCCAGAGCCCAAGCCATGCGTTGAAGTGAGCCCAACTATATCTAGTTGGTATCTCTCAACCTCACGCACCAGCTCAGGCTCCTTCCCCCCCCAGAGAGGTGA